>JACEGR010000123.1:0-404085 GCA_014170235.1 Listronotus bonariensis
GAATATACAGGTTTGGCGAGTTGAATCTAACGGATTGCGTTTTAATGTATTAGACACTAATAGATAGAGAGTAGACAGAGTACGACTGCATAGGTAACCGCCCACCGATAGCGACGCCGATTACCCGTACCTACTGCTCGGGTCCGCTCGATGTGAATGTAAATTTACCTCGCAGTGCACTTTAGTTTGTTCAACAGTGAAGACCATTTTTACTTTATTACTGTATGCGAAAAATTGCAACCGAACTTTGACCGGACTGATAAGCGCAACGACGACGCGATAGCCGCCCAAGGTAGGTGGAGCCAAGTTCTCGCTCTACTCCGTCTTTTTCTTACACATTGCCCAAAAATCATATTCGAAACTTTTCAACCGCCGAACGTGTATATCTACTGATGAACAACTGGCAGATATTTTTACAAAATCATTAGGTAGAGAAAAATTTTGTAAGTTTGTAAGAATGTTAAATTTAGCTTAAGTTTTGATTTGATCAACATGTTACAGGTTTGAGGGAGGGTGTTAGAGTAGGTTACTGAACATGATGTTAATAAGTTAGTGAACGCAAACCTGTGTTATGTTGGCAACAATGTTTTCTTAAGATTTTTGACAGTGCAGTAGGCTATGAGAATAATGGCGTGACTTGCTAGTTGTGTATTTTTGTATCGCTTTCAATAATTAATAAATATAATTAAAACACAAATTCCTTGTGCCTTCCTTTATTTCAAATACCTAACACAAACTAATCTTATTTTTACTGTATTCCCCCTTCTTTTTGCACAAAATTCTTGCTTTCAAGCTTAAGTGGGCCACAATATTTGATTTTCATCTCTTAAAACACCGTTTTCTATGTATTTTACACCAATTATCAAATAAATTGCGAAGGTTTCCTTTAAAAACGCAGCAACCCATAAATTAAACTGTTCTCACGCATTCACCATAATTGGAAACGATTAAAAGTAAAGCTATGCAATTTAATTTAAAAAAGTGTTAAAATACGTGGAAAATGGGGTTTTAAAAAAGAAAAATCAAATATTGTGTGCCACTTTAGCTTAAAATCAATAATTGTATGCAAAAAGGGGGAATACAGTAAAAATAGGATTGGTTTGATTTTCTACTTTGATGATGGATATCCCGGGAACAAAACGTTACCGGAAAAAAAAATTCTTTTAGATTCGTGATCAGCGCCCCAAAAAACCCCCATATGCCAAATTTCGTCAAAATCGGAGTTGCCCTTACTTTTAGATAATTACCAAAAAAAAACATTAAAAAATAGTATCTTATTGTCTTAGTTTACAACCAATTCTGAAATTTCAAATTGAGATTTAAACAATTTATTAAACTTTACTTGTCAAATCCAAATTTGATAAGTGAAGTTTAACCAATTGTTTAAAAGTCAATTTGAAATTTCAGAATTGGTTGTAAATGTAGCTAAGCCTTGTTTTCAGAACTATGTCGTGTCGCCAGCGACAATAAAGGAACCAATGGGAGTTTTTTGACAGACTTTCCCCACTATTTTGTCGCCAGCGACAGCCTCTCGAGAATTTTTAAAAACCTGTCGCTAGCGACAATTATGGTGTCGCAGGGACACGATCCTTGTCGCAGCGACACGATCCTTGTCGTAGCGACACAATCCTTGTCGCAGCGATAGAGCATAATTATGTTGTTTCCCTACAACGACACGGCGGAGGGGATTGTCGCTGGCGACACGACGTAGTTCTGAAAACGAGGCTTATAATTACTCTATTAATAACCCTTTAAACGTAAATTCCCTTAAAATATAGTGCTGGGATCGCTCGAGTGAAAAAGTATTCGAGTACCTACTGGATTATTAAAAGAACCGTTATCACTCAATTTTTGTTATAAGTACTCGAGCGATTTATTCGAGGGTTAAAAAATTGATGATACCAGTTTTTATCGGTTTCTTGTTCTACTGAAAACCGGTTTGGGATGAAAACGCAATATCGGTATTTATCTGCCCTTGTTGTACATTACGAGGGTGATGATGAGTTACAAAATACTTGATAAACCTTGTCTAATTTTATTTATATACTATTTCTGCAGGACAGCGCCAGCCTTCGGTAGCGATAAGCAACGAATAATTTCGGTTATTTTGCGAACGGTTTTGTTAAAAAGGCGAATCGTCGACAGCTTCCGAGCACCAGGTACTTGAGTACTCGACTACTCGAGTGATCACTCGATTATTCAAATCGCTCGAGTACCAAGTACTCGGTTTTTTATTCATTCGGTCATTCCCAACACTATTAGAAAATATCCAAGGGTCAGTGACCTGTTAACAGGTTAAAAATTATCTGTAACTGCCCTATTAATAATTACTCAATTAAACTATAAACAGTAAAAACTAAATATGTATAGAAAAGTCCAATAACTAAAAAGCAAAAAATAACACCAAAACCCAGGGGCGGCTGGTGCATAAGAGCTGCAGTGCTGCAGAACCACCAGAATTTTTAAGCTGCTTGGTATTTTTTCATAACATTCAATTCATCATTTTACAATTAAAAAAATCCTCACATCCATTAAAACAAAACTAAAATAACCAGTTTCCGGCCGAGAACTCTAGTATAGTAGGCACACGCATCTTCACCCAGTGACGACGCATCATAGATTACTGCCCAGTGGACCATCTTAAATAATACTCAGTCTCTCGCGACGTTATTGCATTAACTGAACTGAGCGACTCTTTTCGGTGCGCCGCACGATTGTTTTAATTTCCTCTATGCCGAATGCACTTGTCGTTGGGCAAAATTCGGCTGCTAAAATACGTAAATTTTGGTTATTGTTGTGCGGCATTCGCGGTAGCACTTTACAGGTTATTTAGACATTTTTTATATCGCGCGTGTGGAAGTCGACAAGTTTATATTTTTTATTCGTATTTGATTATGTGTTTAGTGTTTATAGACAATGGATGTGGTGTATATTTAAGTGAACGTTAAAAGATTTTTTGAATATTTATATAAAGAGAAACTTGAACTAAAAACTAGTGGTAGACCGTTACCGGACATCGTGATTGAAGTAACCTGTGTTAGCAGAGGAAAACCTTATACGCGTCATTTCAATAGAGACATTTATTCCCGGAATGACTGGATTTGTAGATGTAATAGGAAAAATGCCCTTTTTGCTTTCGATGTGTACTTTTTGCAGGCGATAAGACATGGTCAGAAGTTGGTGTAAGAGACTTGATTCATTTATCGGAAAAATAAATAAACACAATAAACACGATAATTCGAGGAATCATCTTCATAATGCGATGGAATATGCTTTATTGAGGACTGTTAACATAAGAGCTCAACTGGATACTGCATACTGGAAAAATATCCAGATACACAATAAGAAAGTAAAAAGAAAACAGATATATTTTATACAAAATTATAAATTGTATAAAATTTTGCGGTGCCTTCGAATTAGCACTTAGAGGGCACGAAGAAACTGAAACTTCTACAAATCCTGGAATATTTCGGGGACTGATAAACTTTTCTGCTGAGCTAGATGCAACTGTAAATGAACATTTAGAAAAGGCCATAGTTTTTAAAGGATGCTCAAAAGAAATGCAGAATGACCTCTGGGATAGCATGCTTGAAGTTACACATGAAAACGTAATTCAAGAAATCAAAGATGCTTCATATTTGGCTGTTATAGCCGATCAAACTACAGACAGGGCCGTATTATCCATTAGGCTGACTAGACTACAGCCTAGGGCGCCATGAAAAAAATAGGGGCCAGACAGGGGAGTAATAGGTGCTAGACAGGGGAGTTTTTAAAAAGTTTAAGTTGAATGGGGATTTTTGGTGATAAATTTCTCTGTTAATAAGGTGCTTTAAAATGAAATAGGCGTGAAAAGAAGGGAATGGCCTTTTTTTTAGGTCATCAAATTATTTCGGGTGATGAAGTAAAGACTTAAAAGCGGCGCTACGGAGGAAAGGACATTTTTTTTCTCTTCAAAAAATTTTTTGATGGAAAATAGGCGCTCCGAGAATTCTAGTCTAGGGCGCCCCAAACAATTAACTGGCTATAATTTTTAGATATACGAGAACCTATAGAACGTTTTTGGAAATATTTACATCTTAACAAATGAGATGCTGAATCTGTGAGTTTCAGTATTTTAAGTGTTTTAGATCCTTTAATAGGGAAAACACCCTTTAAGCTGATTGCGCAAAGTTATGACAGAGCGGCGGTTATGAGTGGACAAAACTCTGGTGTGCAAGCAAGAATTAAGGAGAGATATTCTTTCGCCCATTTGTACACTGCTATGCACCCAATTGAACCTTATTATGACTAAAGCAGCGTCCATGAATAGCCAAGTCCGCGTATTTTTTGGAAATTTAAAAGAAATGTCCGTTTTTTTTAATAACTCCCTCAACGTGTAGCAGTGTTGAACAAAATAGTTGGTCGAAAAATTCCCCAAGGAGCAGCAACACGATGAAATTTCAAGATACGCACCGTTAATGTTGTATTTAAAAATAGAGAGACTCTTCTTGAGTGCATGGAAGAAGTTCAGGAATGTTTTACAAAAGAAACCATCTGTAGTGCTGCTGCCAGTATCCATCGTACGCAAGAAGATCCAATTTTTATTTTTTGGTTGACCTTCTTCCACCACATTATGCCTCACGCTGATATACTTTTCAACCAGAAAGAAACACTGAGTCAACAGAAGTAAAAATTGCTATAGGAAATTTTGAAAGGAACATTATCAGCATATATATAGCAGAATAAAAGTTGATGAAATCGTCCAAGAAGCCTCAAATATCTCCAGTGACAACAAAGAACGCAAAAGAAAACGCCCAAACAACAGTCGCTTTGATCACCGTATTGCTGTTTTGGAAGTATGTGATGTTATTATAAATTCAGCAAAAGATAGATTCGTTTTTAGAGGTCACCTTCAAGCCGCAACACTTTTTTCATCTGAACATTTTGTACAGTTTTGTAATAAATTTCCTGAAGAACAATTAAATGTTACGCAACTAGCTTACCAACTGATTGACAGAGGAAGGCTTAAAACTGAGCTATCAGATATTTATTTAAGGGAAGATTGTAGAGGATTAAATGGTAGTTCACGACTTTTAAAATTTCTAATACAAAATAATTTAGAAAGCACTTTCAAAGAGACAAAAAATGTGCTAGATATTTTAATAATTGCTCCTATGTCGACATCAGAGGCTGAAAGGTGTTTTTCTACACTTAAGCGAATAAAGACCTTCCTTCGAAATACCATGTCACAAGATCGTTAAACTGCATTGACCATGCTTTTCATTGAAAAAGACTTTATATCAAAAATCACAGACTTTAATGACAGAGTTATTGATCGATTCGCTTCGAAGAAGGATCGTCGGATTGATCTACGGCAACGTCGCTTTGTGAAGGGTGTTTGTTTTGATATTGCTCCTGTATTATTGTCTAAAATTCGAGTCTTTAAAAGTTATTTATTCAATAAACTATGCTTGTTTGCAACAAAATATAAACCAGATGTGAAATATCAATCAAGAACTGCAACAGGTACTTAGGTAGTACAGGTAATTACATCTTGGAGAATACTTCACAACAATTGCTGAACAAAAAATTAATGATCATTTCAAAAATCAACTTTCAAAAATCCGACCGTTGCGAAATCACAACCAAATACAATATATTTAGAGCCAGTAACAGATGAAAATGTCAAGAGAGTAATAATGTCTCTGAAAAATAAAACATCAACTGGATTTGACGGTATACCTACAAAGGTGCTGAAGAGAGTTTGTGAAGAGATAGCCAAGCCAATTAAAATACTTATAAACAATTCTTTTAATAGCGGAACGTTTCCCTCAGCACTAAAACTGGCCACTGTGATACCGGTATATAAAAAGGTGATCATCTAAACCTGGATAGCTACAGGCCAATAGCTATGTTTAGCATATTCTCAAAGCCTTTTGAACGCTGTCTATACGAGAGACTTATAAGCTTCCTACGTTCGTTTGGAATAATCCATGATGACCAACATGAATTTTGGGAAAACAGGTCGACAGAGACAGCCTCCTTTCAAATTGTGAATTTCATACACAAGGAACTGGACTTGGATCGTATCGTAGTGGGTGTATTCTTCGATGTTACTAGGGCTTTCGATTCTCTGAACCTGACCTTTGTGGAAGAAAAACTTCGGGCAGTCGACATAAGGGGCAACGCATTAAACCTGATTATGTCATTCCTAACAGAAAGGAAATTAATGGTGAAAGTGGCGAATTGCACCTCGTCGGAGTATGAGATGAACATAGGTGCTGCACAGGGATCTATTCTTGCCCCACTACTGTTTATTCTATTCGTGAATGATTTGCAATTGCCCGGACTAACCATAAAATTTGCAGACGACACGTCAGCTGTAATAACAGCAAAAGACGAGCCAGAAGCACTACAAAAAGTCAACCAGGTTTGTGATGCAATGAATCAGTGGTGTTTCTCCAACCAACTAATACTCAATAAGGAAAAAACGGTTCATGTTCACTTCTACAAGTCTCGTCCAAAGGTTCAACTCGATCAGGTTGAGTCAACATCAAAATTCCTAGGAACCTACTTGGACTCTAAGCTTTCATGGGAGCCTCAACTAGATCATGTATGTTCTAAACTCGCTCAGGCCTATTTTGCACTTCTTAAATTAAAACAATCAGTCCCTCTTTCCACACAAATAACTTCCTATTATGCCTTAGCTTACCCACATCTAAGTTACAACATTATATTATGGGGCCAGGCTGTAAACGTAGCTAGAGTATTTGTCTCCCAAAAACGTCTGCTGAGACTAATGTTCGGACTTAAACCTATGGAAACATGCAGGGAAACATTTAAGAAGTATAAAATTCTCACTGTTACATCAATATATATCCTGAGATGTTCAACATATGTGTTTAAAAATCGGAGAGAGTTTAGAGAAAATAGAGATAACCATGGATACCCGACAAGAAATTCCAGAAACCTTGTGTTCCCACAACATACCTCAGCACTATATGAAAAATCCCCATATTACGCCTGTGTCCGAATTTTTAACAAACTACCAAACCAAGTCAAAGAAGCTACATCGATTGGTATATTTGGAAAAAGAATTAAGCACTTTCTAAATAATAACTCCTTCTATTCTCTCAATGAATTTCTAAACCCAACGACCTGTGATTTAACAATTCCTAATTTTAATTAATCATTATGTGCCTGTTATTTTATTTTATTTATATATGTTATTTTATACTATTTACTAAATGATTGAATTTGCCTATACATATACTTTTGCTTTTTTATAATTTTATGTCCATATACAATTTGTTTTATCTGTATTTTAAATTAGACTTAAGAAAATTATTAAGGAAACTTCAATCATTGTATGATTTTATAGTGAATAAAGAGAGTTTGAGTTTGATCTCATATTTAAACAATAACGAGAGTTTCTAATACTTTTATTTCCGTAAATATTTTTGTTCTCATTTTCGTTAAAACCCAGCCCTTTAATTATTGCTGCCTGCTTGCTAAATTGCCTATATAAAGATGAAACCTGATAACTGAATATCGACTTAAAATTAATTTCGATAAAATGGCGAATGCGCCGCAAATATATTATTCCATTTATTTGAGTAATTTAATTGCAGAACACCTATAATATTTTGCAACGAGTCGCCACTGCCAAAACCGCTACAAAAGCTAGTACGATTGTAAACAAAGATTTAGGAAAATGATTACGTCACAAACTTTAGTGAACATAGGCGCTCGAGCATCGAGCGCTCCTTATTAAAAAGTTTATTTTAGAAAGTTTTTCCTTGCCCACTGGCCATCAATAAGAAGAAACGATTTTAGAATGGCTTTTATGCCAGTGGAGAAGGATCTCAAATGCGCTGGTCTTAAAATGGGATCGTTTTAAGAAAAATGGCCAAAAAAATATTACAAAATCAGACAACGCTGAATAATGATAAAACTTCAAGTAAGTAAAATCTTTAGTATTAACCATAAAGTAGGCACGTGCCGTTTTGTTACGTTAGTAGGCGCAATTGACTCCCAACCGTAAACATCCAATAATCACTTTTTCTTTATTGTTTTTTAACTGCTAAATTTTATTTTTAGTTGGGAGCATTTTCTTGCAATCTATAAATAATTAAATGGAAAAGTCTCCCAGAAAAAAAACTTGTATATTAAAACATTTTAATGTAATTTTAATTGAAGTCACTGTCATTATTTTTTTAAAAGCTGATTATGGGACGTCAATGCAAGAAAAGCAAAAAACTGAATTTGATTATTTATAAGTACCCTTCACACTTTGCCTCAGTTCACATAAATTAATTAAAATAAATTATATGAGCTCCAAAATGGTTATTTTAGCTAGACGTCCCGACTTCGGCGGGAGAATCTCGCTTTTTGGAGGTTTGTCCCGCGTCCCCGATTTGACAAAATATCCCGATTTTGTGGAAAAAGTCCGATTTGAGGTGGGATGGGTTTTCCCGCGGAGGTCAGGACCTTGGGGTATGGGTGTTTTGAAAAGTTTTTTTCCTTTTTTTTGCTTTTCAAAAAATTTTGGGAAGTAAGTAAACCACCTCTTTTCACTTGTCCCGATTTCAATGATTGAAAATGTGGTCACTTTAAGCTAGACCCTTATTATTATAATACAATTTAAAAAATGTATCTTTTTATTACATTAATTTTTAACATAATTTTAATATTTTGCCTAAAAACATAAATAAAACAAAAAAAACGTAATTCTCCTTGAGAAAAATATTTGAAATATTTATAATACTGTGAACACCTAGTATAAAAAAGTATACATTTTGGGAACTTTAAAATAAGTATACATTTTACTTAGGTTACTTAGCATTAGGATTTTACTAAATATAAAACAAGTCGTGATATGTCAAGGTTTTAAACCATTAACCATTTTTAAACATTAACAAATGTTAACCCTGTTGAACTAAAAACAAAGACCTACTAATTCTATATTTAAGCACAAGACAATTTGGAAAAGGAGATAGAAGGAGAGAGAGTAGAAGAAGCAAGGGTAGTAGAGAGTAGAAATGAAGTCAAGAAAAAAGTTCAAGTTTTAGTTAAGCCCCTGTACGGGCTACCCCTAGTGGGGGTATGGCCGTACTAAATTTAGTTTGTCAAATAGTTCTTGTAGTCTTATTTAATAGTTAAATAAAAAATAATAGTTTTTTTCTCACCGGTCTTATGAAGATAGTTCCATATGGTACATTTGTCCAAGTGACGTAAAAGTGGCCTAATGTATTACAAAATCTACGTGACAATACCAAATGGAGTGGGAGTTTATTCTGAATCTGTTTCTTCTTGTTGTCTTAGAGCTAGGTACTCAGTGGCGTAGCGTTACTTGGAGAGGCCACGTATCACAATGAGTTAGCGGGCCCAAAAACGAAAGTTTTAAACACAAAAAAAGGTCCCACCTTCCAAAAACATTATTTTTCTTATTTCAGCATTACTCTTTTCGTTCCTATTAAAAATTTTTGAACACCAAAAAAAAAGGCCCCAGTTTTCTAATTTAGTGGACAGTTTTTGAGTTTTGCAGCACCTAATTTCTTTTACCCACACACGTTTGGGGGCCCCTGTAGCCCGGGGGCCCCGTATCATTGATACGGCTGATACGGCGGTAGCTACGCCCCTGTAGGTACTGCTCACAAATTGTTTTTATATGATATTTGCACAATATGGCTGTTTTTATTTAACACAAAAATTTGATTTCTTATTGTTTTTTGTCAGGGACAAATACTACATTTGTGTCCGATGTCCTTGGTTCCCATGGTATCAGGTTTCATCTCCAAGAAAGCCATATCAGCAGAACCAGCCAAGATGCCTGTTCCCAGCCAATTTAGCATTTATTTTAGTATAAATACAATTCCGTCTTTAGATTTAAGTTGGGTAAGATTCAATTGTCTTGCTCGTTACTATGTTAGTTTAAGTATTGAATAAAATTGTTTTTTAAAAAGTGAATTTTAAGTGAAGTGATATAACAATTGGCGCAGTCGCTGTAGGATCTGGCAACGTTGTACAGAACAAGGAAACCCCAACGGATGGGATCCTAATCATTTAACCAAAAAAAAGAACCAAGAAATCCCAAGTGAAGTCAGTGGCATCCTCACTCAACGACAACTACGGAAGAAACACTTGGTTAAGCCCCTGGTAGTGCAGCGTGAAGAACAAGACGACCCAATGTTTTTACTGCTTTTGTTTAAAGTTTAATAAGGAATCATCACGTTTAAACTGTTTATTAAATATCAATTATTGATTATTCTGCTAATCAATTTTTTTCCTTTTACTGACCAATACTGTTCGATTTTCTATTATTGACTATTCTGCTAATCAATATTGTTTAAGTTTTATTATTGATTATTCTGTTAATCAATATTTTACGCTACACAATAACGTTAAAAATAGCTTCTGATTATTCTGCTAATCAGGCATTGAACAATTATCTAACGAATCACCGCTTACTTTTATTAATTGATTACAATCTCTCAATGCAAAAATGCACGCTTACAAAAATCCCAACTTTCTCAGCCGGAGAAAAAGGCCCAATTAAGCTTAATTGATTCTATGTCCCTAAATACGCTATTAACCGGTCTTGAACCCCGAATAGGACACATTATAAGAGCAAGTTACCCACGTGATATCCTTAAAGCCTCAGATCGTATCAGGCGCGAATTACAGCTATCATATTTTGAAACCTAAAAACTTCAACAAGTGCCAATAATTCTAGAATTTCTAAACCAACACAACCTGCAAGAAAACCCAATTTTTAACAACCGAATTTTCAACCCCCAAAATGTTATTAATGTGGCCGTATTGGACAAAGATCAAATGAATGTCGATCAACACAAAGTCCCAATAATGCCCCAAATTCTAACAACCCACAAAGACCCCAATTTAACCAAAATCAACAGCAAACAAATTTGCAGACGAACAGACCTTACAATTAGCCGAGACCTCAATACGCACCCAACCAAAATAACTTTCAATCACGACCTTCAGTAATTCAAAGGACCCCTAATTTTACTCAAGACAGGCACAGAGCCCACCTAGTCAATCATGATTATGACTATATTTATCAGTCAAACGATGAGTACTACAAGTATTACGAAGAGCCCGAAAATAATTTTAACTATTCAGATTACAGTCAAACTTTCGATCAACCAATCGATCAAAATTATCCTTATCATGATAATCATTTGAATTTTCCCGCCATACCGAACTTAGCTCACTCTCCGGATCAAATCAATTCGACATCGAATACTCTATCGCAAATCCAAGATCAAATCCAAACCCTCAATTTGGACGATATGAACCCTTCACTGAATTTTCCAGAACAGAACTTTCTCTAAGCCCACTTCTTGCAGTTAATTCAAAAAAATTATATTATATAGAAGATACTACAAATACTTTAAAATTACTTATAGACACAGGCGCAGGTATTTCTATATTTAAAGAAAACACTGTAAATAAATTTCCGCAACGTTTTCATTCAAAAATCAGACAAAAACGATTATTTTGATAAAATTAAAATAAACGGCAGAACCGAGCAAATACTTAAATTAAAATGTAATCTAGCTAACACCGACGCTATCATATCTAACCAGGAAATAGAGAAAGTATGCATCCCAAATGCCCTAGTTTATGTTAACGAGAATGGCGAATTTCTGACCTCAGTCATAAATGCCAACGTTATACCCAAATGTGTCAGCTTTTCTAAACTTGACATTGAACCCTTTTCGACCCAGTCGAAACTCAGTTATAACTATTGACTACGGATGCAAGCGCATTTGCCTTAGGTGCTGTCCTGTCCCAAGGTCCGATTGGAAAAGACTTACCAATCGCTTATGCCTTCCGAACCTTGTGCAGCGCTGAAACAAAATACTCCACCATAGAGCGCGAACTACTAGCCATTGTCTGGGCTGTAAAACACTTCCGCCCCTACCTCTTCGGTAGAAAGTTTACCCTAATAACGGATCATCGCCCCCTCACGTGGCTTTTCTCTTTAAAAGATCCTGGTAGTATGCTCGTTTGGCTCGATGGCGCTTAAAGCTTGAAGAATAGGATTACAAAATCGTCCACAAGCCTGGTAATGTTAGCAAATACGCCGACGCACTTTCTAGAATAAAAATTAACCATTTCAGAAATGCGCAAACTTTTACTCAAAAGTTTTTGCCTCAAACGAAGACGAACCAGAAAACAATACCGAACCAGACAACGACCCCGAAATAGACGACGAAAAATAACGGAAGACTATAACAAGTTTGTTGAAATTTACGAAACCAAATCAATAATCGATTACTCAAAAATCCAAACTTCTAATGAACATCTTTTAGACAAAAGTCATATAAATATTGTAACATTCTTTCGTGAAACTAAAATGGAGGAACTCCATGATGAAATAATCGATGACATTTTCGAAACCGATATCGATTTCGGAAGATTTCAGGTTAACAAATTTTCCAGTAAAACTGTCAAAAACAGAAAATATTTTATCATATCTTTTTCCTTTGACCCAAAAACGGTCGTACCGCATTTATTTCATTGTGTTTATACAGACAGGACAAATTAAATTAGATCTCGACAATACTTATTATATCGAAAATAATTTAGAATTACCTATTCTCGAAATATTTTCCTATGTTTTCGCCGACAAAGACATAAAACTATGTATTTGCCAAAATATAATTAAAACATCGGCTAAGGACGAAATTCCCCAAATTTTAGATCATTATCACCGCGGAAAAACTAATCCACACCGTGGCATAAATGAAACATTACGCCACATTAGAGAAAAATATAATTGGCACGGAATAACAAAAGATGTAGAAAATTTTATTAAAAGTTGCGAAACTTGCCAAAAAGTTAAAATTTGTCGCAAAAATTTAAGTAGTTCTCTTGTTATAACCGAAACTCCAAAAACACCTTTCGAAAGAATAAACATTGATATTTTTGAATACCCTACTAGAAATTACGCATTGACCATACGAGACGAGCTTACAAAATTTACGCCAGCTTATGCCCTAATGGATAAAACAGCAAAATCAGTAGTAAACACTCTTTTTTATTTTTCCAACATTATGGCACGCCTTTACGCATCCATTGCGATTTTGGCCAAGAATTTGACAACACTCTTACGAAAGACCTTCGCAAACTATATAATATCAAATTAACATTTTCTAGCGTAAGTCACCCACGATCAAATGGCTCTATCGAACGATTCCACGCAACCTTAAGTGAAATGATACGAGCAAATAATTCCGATAACCCTGACGACCACCCTTTTAATATTTTACTTTATGCAATAATCTGCTACAATAACACCAAAAATAAAACCCATGGATTCACACCCTATGAGCTTATTTTAGGCCATACTTCGTGTAGACCCCTGAAACCCTATATAATGAGAAAAATCTTATTTCTAAGTACATTAGAGATTTAAATAATAAAATGCAATATTATTATAAAGTCGCCCGTGCTAAAACGGAGCTTAAAAAGGAAAAGGTAAAAGAACGTTTCGACCAACATATTTCTCAAAACCCTCCTCAGTATAAAATTGGTGACAAAGTGTATGTCAAAGAGTCCCAAATTAAAGACACACACACACACTCTTCCAAAACTCCGCTAATCTCTTAAATCCCGAAACAAATCAAAAATCAAAAATTAATTTCGATAGATTAAAACCGTACTACAATTAAACCCTTTATTTTAGGCTTTCCGGACTGTTACCAGTCATCGAATGCCAATACACAGTTATAACAATCAAATGACAAATGGACACTTCTTGTATACAAAGAACTTGAGCCTATATATCCACGAAACAATTAAAAATAATGACTAAATTTTAAATAACCTATTAGACACACTTGACGAAGACGTACCACGCATGTTTTCTTTCAAAGCGGAAGTACAAATGCATATAAGCCTTATAAAACAAATATCGAATACTATTATTAGAAAATACAGTAAAATAATGACTGGCACAAAAAGTTATACTTTTCGGGCAAAACGAGGAATTTTCAATGGCATAGGAACCGTTTGGAAATCAATTACCAGAAATCTAGACGCATTAGACGGCGATTACTATAACGAATGTATACAAAAAATCACTCGTGACCAATATGAAATAGAAAATTTATTAAAAAATATTCTGGTCTAGAGCCCTACTTTTTGGGTATTTTTCAAACTAGGATATAAAAAAATTAAAAACATTTTTACTATCCATTTTTTATATAATATTTATTGATATTTAAAGTATGTGAAAAAAATTAAAAAAAAAAGTCAAAAATTCAATTAGTGACAGGTCGGTGAAGTAGGGTTCCTTGTCAAACAGTGCTCCCTGGTTGACATGATTCCAACCCTTGTAGTGATCTAAATCGAACAAACAAAAAAATTCTTAATTAGTAAAGATGTCGCTACATCTTGACCTTCAGCCGAAAAAAAAAAACAAAATTCACAAAATGGCGTCTACTTGAAAAAAAATTTTTTTACCCCTGTTTTTCGACCTTTACGAATTTTTTAAAAATACTTCAAATTAAAATTTTTCAAAATCTTTAGGTCAAGTGATAAAGAGATGTATGAAAAAGATTCTCACCAAATTTCAAAGGAATCGGTCCGATAGAACTTCAGATATCGTGTCAACCACCTCAACAAAAGGAGTTTTGAGAAAAACGCGTTTGAAGTTTGAGAAACTCCGCTCGGCCGGTTTAAGTGCCGCGTCACAAAATCCACTGTATCTCTCAAAATAATTCGAATTTTGAAAAATCCTTTTAAGAGCATATTTTTGAAAGTCTAAGCTTTGAAAATATGCCAAAAAAAAAATTGATTTTTTCAATTTTCTAGACCATAAGTCACGTACAAAGTCACGATGTCCTTGGTTCCCATGGTATCAAGTTTCATCTCCGACAAAGTCATATCAGTAGAACCAGCCAAGATGCCTGTTCCCAGCCAAGTCACCATTTATTTTAGTATAAATACAATTCTGTCTTTAGATTTAACTTAGTTAAGATTCTATTGTCTTGCTCGTTACTATGTTAGTTTAAGTATTTAATAAAATTGTTTTTTAAAAAGTGAATTTTAAGTGAAGTAATATATTGCTCAAAACTGTATAACGTTAGTAGGCGCGTGGTGTCAAATTGACCCCCAAGCGCAAAGAACGTGAATGTTTTGAATAAATGATGTTGTCTTTTTTTTTGTTATTAGCATATACCTAACGACGTTTTAGGAAGATATCTAGAGATTTTTTCTAATTGTAAAAAATCTCAAAGTTATTACATAAATGACAACGCTGGGGGTCATTTTGGCCCCCGTGCGCCTACTTGAGGGTTAATAAATATTTATTTATTATATCCATTTTTATAGACACATTTTTTCCACCTGCGATACCGTTTTGCATATCAAAACAATATTTACTATTTTGGGTAAAGGTGTACTAAAGCTTAGGTATTGGTCATTCAAATTAAGGAGCAGCAGTGTCGTAACCGAGGTTGCAAATTACAATTCGGTCAATCAGCTGATAAAAATGGGTATCTAGAGCAAAAGTGTCGAAAACATTAAGCACAGAAGTATACGATTTTGTGTTTGTGTTTCGGCTAGAAGCAAAAGCACTTTTGAAAGTAAGGCATTAAATTTCAGACAAAATATAAGGCATCATAGTATAAAAACCTAAATAAAACAAAGAGTAGTTATCAGCTAACGTTCCGCGAAATTTTATATAAAGTGATAGAACGTAAGTTCTTGAATATTTACACTTAAACTGCAGGGATAACAAATCCGACTTTGCACCTTTTGCTTCACGGCAGATTTTTTAAAGAAATCTATGATTACAACCATCAAAACACTAAGCACAAATGTAGACGAAATTTTCTTGTATTTTTTATTGCATTTATTCAATAGAATATAAAAATTATTTAAAAACACGATATTAACTGCCACAACAACAAGAAAAACTTGATTATGAATTGTCATGGACTATTGTTTATACTATTTCAAAATTATGCCGATAAGGTCTTTTTAAGAACGATGCAAGCTTAATTTTAATTATCAATTACATATTATTACCATTTTTAATTAATTACATTAAAAATAAATAACTGAACTAGAATAAAACTACCGAAATTAAGGTACCTAATATAAACCATAAAATTTTTAAAAATGAATAAAAAAATGAAAAGTTTATTTACTGAACGTTGCAAAATATTATACAAATAAGCTGCTAATGTTGATAAATAAAGGTGCTACCTACATTTCTACATAATTTTAATATCAATACGGTAAATCTAAAATAAATAACATGACTTCGAATTCATTTATTACATTTAGAATTCTTAATTAGCCTTAAAATATTGGACGGAATACGATAAGGTTTCTTATAATTAAACATTTATTATTAATATTAAAGAATAAAACTTTAAATATATACCAAGTATACATTTATCTATGAACCTAAATAAATTAAAACTTAATAATTAAAAAAAAACAAAATATATAAAACTAAATTTAATTCTAAAATTATTTATTGCACTTAGTCAGAATTGAAAATAAAATGTTATTTAAAAATAAAAAAGACAAGAAGGAATTTTCTTTTTCTTTTTTAATTTCATACACATTTTTTGCCAACTCGATACTATACAGGGTGTCCGCGGAAAGTCAACAATAATATTAAAATGGCTGGTGGGACAACAAAGATCGATGGTCTCGAGTTTACTAAAATTTTCACAAGTTTGCATCACCCCTAATATCTTATGGCAATTCTTTATAACTCTTATGCTATTTTAGATAAAGAAAAAGTTCTTATGGAGAATAACTTTTTTCGAAATATTAAAAGTAAAAAAGTTACTGGTATAGTTAAGTCCATCGGTGGACACACTGTAGATTTTTAGAGAAAACTTTTAGTTTAATATTGGTCTTTGATCAATAAAATGGCTATTTAGTGATGCAAAACTGAAATCAAAATCTAAAATAATAATTTCTTTATGTGTGACAATTGAAAATCTGATCCAATACCCAAACGTCTGTTTAAAGGTGGAGACAATGATTCTTCATGAGTGATAGTAAAATAATTTTGGACTTTAATTGTCTTTATTTGAACAATTTACACAACGTTTCGGGCAGTCCTATCTCTGTCCCTTTTACAGTTAGTTACAAGTTTACACTCGAAAACGGACAGAGATAGGACTGCCCGAAACTTTGTGCGTGCTAATATCTTGAAAACCAACAATTATTTACTAAGGTTATTTCATATTTTTCTGGATACTTATGGGTTGTTTTTTCAGCCCTTTGACTATAATCGTTGACTTTTCAGAACATCCTCTATATTAATTGAGTATCAGTGTGATACAATGACGTGACAGTGGAAAAAGAAGCAATACATATCTCTCTTTAACATATTTCAATTATAAATAAATAAATGAATAAACAGCGTGCTTGTGGGTTGTATGTGGAAGCTTTAAATATTTAATTATTGTTGGTTTATTCCCTAAATTTCGCTTTTACAAAGGCGGGCAGAGGTATTAAATACAAAAACATATTAAAAATAATCATTCCTAAAGCAAAGGCGAATGTAATCCCAATATTTGAATCAAAATCCAAGATGCCGTTAAAGATATTGTCGGCCGTATCTCTGGTGTATCGTTCTGAGAGAAAGCTCTGTCCATTGGCGTACCTACAAAAAATAGGTTAAACATTTAAAATTGGAAATAAAGCGCAACTGTAAAAGGTGGGGTAAAAAAACTCTTTGTTTTTTAAAAACCTTAAATTATTTGTTACGGTTGAAACGCGACAATAAAAACACTTTTTTGGACCCCCTAAATTTCCCTGTTTATCCACTTTTTTAATTTTCAGATTTTTTCCTACGCTTACACACAATAACGGAGCTGAATTTAAAATTTTATCTTTCTAGGTCATCTGAAAGTGGGTTAGGTTTTAGATCTATATATCAGTCAGTGGAAAATTGACTACTTTGGACTTTCCTATCCTTATAGCCGCTTGAGCTAAATAAAGCATAAATAAACATAGTTTCGTATGATTACGTTAAATAGGTTTTGAGTTTAAACCTATTTTTGGTATGGATGACCCCCTATGTTTTAACTTTTTATTTTAATTTTCTGATTTTTTCGTACGCTTACACACAATTACCGAGCTGGATTTCAAATTTTATCCATTTTTAGGTCATCTTGGAAGTGGGTTAGGTTTTTGATCTGTATGTCAGTCAGTGAGTGAGTGAGTCAGTCAATCAGTGGAAAATTGGCGACTTTTGGACCTTCATATCTTTATAACCGTTTGAGCTAACTTAAGGTGGGGCTACTTGTTGTCCATATGGGTATAAATAAACACACGTAGTGTTATGTGTTTACTTTAAATAGGTTTTTGAGTGATGGAGGGGTCAAAAGTGGCACCATGTGGTTCGTGTAATATTACACGCGGCAGTGGTGCCAGTTCTTTGCTTGAACTTGGCTTGACACGCTGCCGCGTGTCTAGATAATACCCTACGGCCATAGTGAGGATGTGAATTTTCGTTACAGCAAACATGATAGTGTCTCAAAAATCTAACGCTGCGGCACACTTACCTACAATAAGGATTTGGTATTCCATTTAAAAGTGACGTTTCAATTAGATTCATATTGGTACAGTTATGAGTTAAATCAAAAGGTAACGGTTTATTTAAAGCTGAATTTAGGAAAACTTGTCTATTTAAAAAGCAGCGGCATATCGAGTTTGAGTCGCATAGGTTAGATAGTACAACCAATCTTGCAGACCTTTTATAGACCTAAAATGAAATGTTTAAGTTAATTAACATTTTAATATTTACTTTTAAATAATCGCCTTACCTTAAAATTCCACTACTTAATGTTAGACAAACACAAGTGATATAAATACTAAAAATGGCTGCTGAAAGATGGTCTTTCACAATCATTAACGTTGCCATTGTTTGTTGTTCAGCGTAGATGTAACATGCCCAGAGGATCAGTGAAAAATAAAAGTAGTCCAAAGGATTTTCAAATGATCCCACCAAACTACAACAAAAACATTTTTTACAAGTTTTCCTCATATAAAATAATTATTAAAAACGAAAATAATGTATGTTTTGTTTGTTTGCCTCTACAAAACAAAATTTTAGAGTCAATTGACTCGTGCGTGCACAAAGGCTTTTGGCTACTAAACTAAAGACTTACGAAAATGTAATAGCTCCAGCTGCCAGTACAGATACAAATGAAAATGGAAGAGATACTAGATTGTAGGTAAAAAGAAATATTGTTCCGCCATACAGCCCTTCTTGAGATTCTTGAAAATACCTTGTTCGATATACAGGATCTAAAAAGATAGAATAAATCATACAGGGTGTTTCCCAACTACGGTACAAAACATAAGGGGGTGATTTCTTATGTCGTTTTAAAATTAAATTTTCCTATAATAAGTTATAGTAGCATTTTGTACAGACCTTTTAGAGACACCCTGTAGATAATACAAAAGGTTTGGTTTTTACACCTAAACACCATTTTTATGTATTCAACTTTTTGGGGGCAATACATTTTTTTTGGTTACTTTAGTCCCTCCCCTCCCGACAATATTGAATTCCTTCCAGAAAAAAATTTTCTGAATTCAACACTGCTTAAGTTTTCTACCGTAGTTAGGAAACACCCTGTATACCTATCATTTCATCATTTTCATTTGTATGGCTTAACGTGGTAATTCATAAAAGATCGTTTTTGCAATTTTAAAGACCTTTTTGAAAACAGTGTTTTAAATGACCGAGGTATTCGCTCATGCAAAACCTTTTACTTAACTTAACAGTAAAGTTTTCTGTGCACCGGTCGCGACCTATTTACGGGTATGTTTCTCGACCCTTTGAATTCGAATTTCAAGTCAGTTTAGGCCGTGCGGGTTCCAATTTCGAGTAAATTGCAAAAAACATAAAAAATGGTGCAAATTTTCTGTAATTCCTACCGTTTTTGCAATTTATTTAAAATTGGAGGGTGTACGGCCTTAACTGATTTAAAATTCGGATTCAGCGGGTCGAAAAACATGCCTGTAGATAAGTCGCGCTGCTGTACCAAAAACTTTTTTGTGCACCGATGCACCGGCCCATATATTTTTTTGTTTGTACACCAGATGCGACCTATCTAGGAGCATGTTTTTTGACGCTAAATCCAAATTTCAAAGTAGTTTAGGCTGTACACCTTCCAATTTTGAGTAAATTGCAAAAACCATAAGAAATAGCGAAAATTTTCACCAATTGTTTACGGTTTTTCGCAATTTACGCGAAATTGGGACCCGTACGGCCTAAACTGACTTGAAATTCGGATTTAGAGGGTCGAAAACATACCCCTAGATAGGTCGCGTCCGATGCACATCAAACTTTTTTTGTGTGCCGGTGTTATTATTCTTCCATATTTTTTGCCCAAAAAAAGGTAAACTTTATAAATATCGCTACGAGCAAACGTTTTTAAGATATTTTAAAATAAACGTTTAATTTTACATAATTTTTCTTCTTCACATTCCTTTACACTTTATTTAGGCCACCTGGGTTTCTCTAAAAGGTCTATACAAATTGGTACTATAATTTCCTTACTCCAAAATACAACGATTTAACCCAACTTGCCTTGGTTAAAAAGTTGATCGTTTGCGAGATACAGAGTGTGTAAGTAAAAAAATAAATGGAAAATGTGACACCCTGTATCTCTGTAAAAGAATTTGTGATGGTATTTTGTACATACTTGTTGGATACTACCGCAGGTGGTCTAGACAAAGCGGGAATGAATGCAATGGCAAACTTGTGTATGGAATAAAATGTTTAATCTGAAATATCTTAAAAACGGTTGCTCGTAGCGATATTTATTAAGTATACCTTTTTTTGTGCAGAAAATATGGGGGAATAAAAATTCTATACTAAAATTATAATATACACATACAAAGAAAAGACAAAAACATTAGTATATTTCGATTCCCCACTCTAAACACCCATTTAATATTAAATGTTCCAGAAAAATGTCTTATAATAAAAATAAATAAGATATTTAGAGATAACTAAAACAAAATAAAAACTTTGACACCCTGTATCTTGAAAACAATTAACTTTTTGACTTAGGTAAAAGACGTTAGATCGTTGTATTTTGGTCCAAAGAATTTGTCGTAGAATTTTGTACAGATTTTTTATGGACACCCTGTAAAAAAATAAAAATAAACTTTATCACACTTTAATAAAAAGATAAGACGTTTAAGGCGCATAAGTTGATTTGAAATGTTATTGTTAAAATGAATTTAGTTAAAAATTTGTGATTTACTTATGACGGTGTGAATAAGACAATATGGAAATAGCCGAATTCAAAACAGTTACCACTGTCAATACAGAAAAAAATTCTCGCCTTTTATTTTGCTGTTGGCGAATAAGTCTTACATATTAAATTTAATAAACACTCTTACTTACATAGAAAAACAGTATTTACAATTCCCAAAAAGTAAACTCCAGCCAAACTGTTTAAAATAAATCCGCTTTTTGAAATGAAAGTATGTTGAAAATTTTCCATTTTGTTGTAGAAGATCCATAAAAAGAAGAAATACAGCGGTACCAGAAATAACCTTAAAAACAATTGTCTAATTCCAGCTTTTTAAATGATAATGTTGCTGCCAATAATCTCCTAAAATAGTAATAAAAAATACGTTATTTCTCGCTAGTCCATTTTTTCCAGTTTTTTTTATAAGAAGGTACAGAAGAACCTAGCGGCTTTCGCGAACGTAGCTATTTTTTGTGAAATCAATGTTGCCACAAACAAACCCGTCATAGCCCTTTTAGTTTATAAGCTGGGCAAGTTTGGCCTTAATGTAAAATTGAAAAAATATAGAAAATGTTTTTTTACATCTGGTAACGCGCAACACGCGTTCTTTCAAATACTAATAAAGAAATAGACCAGAATAAAATGAAAACCAATATGAAAATTTACAGGGGGTCAATAAAAATACTTACATGTAAATAGTCCAAGCCACCGTCATAGATCCAATTTTCCCAAGAAGCAGAGGCATTTTGTGTTCGGGAGGATGACTTGGGCTTATGGAAGTTCCTTTTCTGTATGCACCACCCTCAATTTTAAACTTTTCTACTAAAGCAGCGATTTGATGGTTGCTTTCCAAAAATCTTTCTCTGGAACGTCGATCTACAGTTGATAGACATACTAAAAAAAGTTGTTAATGAAGTGATCTCAGAAGCGAGGTCTTATTTTATTCAAATGGTAAAAAGTTCTTACGGTAGTACATAAGTGGATTTTCTAATTGAGGACATGGAAAACCAATAGCATCAAAGTATTCTAGCATATGCCTTGTTCCTCCCGCATATACTACATCACCTAAAAAAAAACAAAAACTTTACTACAAAACTATATACACTCCTGGTCAAAAAAAAAAACCGTAGAAACAAAATTTTGGTCAAATTTAATCTTATATAAATTTTTGTTATTTTGACATATTTTAATTAACTTTAGGTTTAATTTTAGCTCCTTCTATCAAAAAGATTATTTATTATGGGAATTGCGAAAAAGTTTTATAGTATTGGGTGCTATACAGGAAAGAGCCAAATGTTGCGTTTTGACCGAAATTTTCGAACACCCTGTGGAATAGTTTAACGTCACAAGTTTCTGCCAGTGTATTGAATTTTAAAGTCCCACTATTCCTTAACATTTCTGTTTTCAATTTATATTGATATCTCTGTTCTAAAAGGAAATACAATTAAAAAAACAATGCCATTTAATTATGATGGTCGTAATACACGATATAATGCGAATAAATTGGAGAAACTTAAGATTTGGATGGACATCTCTCCGAAAGTAATGAGTTTATCAAATTTAGTATTTTTTAAAGGTTTTTAAAAGATCTTTTTACTGGTGATATAATATACAGGGTATTATTTTTTGGAAATCACACTTTTTGTCTTACCCTGTATATATTAAGAGATAACAAAAATCGAATTACTGATTTGGAATCTTTGAAACCAACTTAACAAACTAGTAGTTGTATTTTTTGTGTTTATTATAAAAATAAATATTTTCTTAAGATGTAAAACTACACCAATTTAATTTTTTATATAAATTAGTGTTTCCTTTTAGAATAGAAATACCGATATGAATTAATAAGAGAAATGTAAAAAAGAGATGGGGCTTTAAAATCCAATACACTGGTAAAAAATTATGAATTTAAATTATTCCGCAGGGTGTTCGAAAATTTAAAATAAACCTCATTGTGCTCTTCCCTGTATAACACCTAATCCTATAAAACTTTTTTCAATCCCCTATTAAATAATAATCTTGATAAAAAAAAGTTACCACTGAATGAGAAAATAAATAAAATCGGTCAAAAAACCGAAAAGTTATTTAAGATTTAATTTTAATAAAATTTTCTTTGTCCGGCTTTTTTGTCCAGGAGTGTAGTTTTTTACCAAAGTGTTTACAACCTTAGAAACAACATCTTATTCAGAAATACCCTGTATTGCATTGAAGGGAATGGCGTTTAAATTTGTTAACAAACATGGTTAGTTCCGGTTGGTTTTGAACATACCTAGACACAAATACAAAACTCTATCCAAAAATGGAAATACATCAGATCTAGGTTTTTCCATGGTTAGGATAACTGCGGTTCCATATTTTTTGGCTGCATTGGATAAAATGGAGACAACAAGGTATGTGTTTAGAGGATCCAAATCCCAGGTTGGTTCGTCAAGTAAAAGAATAACTATAAGTAAATAGAAAAAACTGTAATTTTGAATGTTAATTATACAATTTAAACACCTATAATTTTAAATATAGTTTTTAATAAACGTGTATTTTGCAGAACACTGCATATATTTCCTTAAAGTTGTTAATACGTACATAATAAAATAAATATTTCTCAATACCTGGATCTTTTATAAGCTGAATACCAATCATCAGTCTCCTATATTCACTTTTGGTTAAATTTTCGACACACCTATTAGATACTTGGGAAAGGGCTAGATCCGCCATTACTTGTTTTACTTTCGACTTTTTTAGATATCCTGTTAACTAAAAAGAAAACACATATTAAATGTACAGTGAAATCCAACAAGGAATATAAAGGGCCATATTATCTATACTAATATTATAAAGATGTGAATTTTGTAAATTTGTTTGTTTGTTTGTAAGGACTAATCTTCGGAAATACTGACCGATGAAAAAGTTATTTTACAATCAGAAAGCTACAGTATTCAGAAGTGCTATAGGCTATATTTTATTATGATTGAACAAAAAGTTCGGAGAAAAATAATGTCATTCATATTCAATCAATTTAAGTCTGCGAAAAAATATAATTAACATCCATGGACGTGGGCACGGGTCGGCTAGTATTTAAATAAAATTTGAAATACTTAGTCGGGATGTGTTATTTTTCTTCAGAACCTGAAGAACATAATATAAGATACATTTGACGTAAAAAAATATGACCTTTTTATTTTTTACCGAAAACACAGAATTCTTATAAGAAATAAATTAATTCTGTTGTTACTAAATATTAATACGAATCCCTTTATCAAAACGTACAGTTTATAACCTCATATATGTCTTTGAAAATACTATTGTAAATTATTGTAGAATAAAACGAATAAGATTTAGAGGAATAAAAATTTTACCCTGGTAGGCGCATAGTATAAAGTCTCTTCAACAGTTAATCCATCTATAAGATCACACTTATGTGTGACATATCCACATCTTTGCTGAAATAAACATAGGCTCATCGGTTGGCTATTTAGTAAAATTTGACCTCTGGTTGGTCCTTGGACCCTTCTGGATATTACATCCAAAAGGGCTTTTTGCCACTACCTAAAATTAAATTCACTTCGTTACACAAATAACAAATTAGGTCTTAGTGATTTGTATGAGAAACAAACAACTGAAGGGTATGCCGAAACAACGTTCTAACCGCCAAACGTTTAGTTTTGATAAAAACGAAAAAAACGCTTTTTAAATTTTTCTTTCAATTAAAAAAAAACTACAACATCCGGGTTGCTTACTTATGTGTATTTTAATGTATTTATAATAAACAACATCTTATATTGAAGATATGTTTTGTAGTTCGGCGGATTGGACCTTGTGTGCATCGGCACATTAAAATAATTAAGTACAATATCAAGCTGCAAGCTTTCTACCAAAAATAGGTTTAAGTGCTCAAAAATAATGTTTTTTTTTATTATTATCCATTACATACAACAACCTAATTCATAGTCTCCAAATCGTCACGAACACAATTATAAAACTAAATTATACTTACATACTAGTCTCTAATAAAACAATGTTCTTTCTTATTCTTAATAGGTACCAATCTTATTGCATCTGGAAGTTTAAACAAAGCCAAACAAAATATTAGTTTTGAAAAAATAATATGAATTGTAATGTAAACAAACATTCAAACATATTTTGCAGATTGTAAAATAACCTGGTTTTTATAATACGTGAGCTATCATCATAAAGTTACTTTTTAAAAATGTTGTTTTTTCGTAAGATAACTATGGTAATTATTAAATAAAACATAAAAAACATGCAATAAGTTTAAAATAGTAAGGTGGGTAATAATAATTGTAGAGAACATTGTTTTTCACAGACTATTATATAAGTAAAATTTGTTTTTGAACTGTGTTTGTGCCAATTAAAAGACATAACGATTTTTGGTTTTTGTATGAAATGTTATGGGTAATGAAATTTAAAAAAAATTATCTAAATACCTTAGTGATTGTCTAGCCAAAATAACTTGTAAGAACGACTACTACATCAAGGATTCTTTTAGCTTTAAAGAATTTATTGACTCGACTAAAATACCTAAAGATCATAAACTAGTGTCCCTTGATGTTGTTTCTCTTTATACCAATATACCTAACGATCTTTTATATCAAATAATTAAAGAAAAGTGGAATTTGCTAAAAGAACACACTTCTCTTGATCAAAACACATTTATTGAAGGTGTAAACTTAACATTAACAAATAACTATTTTCAATTCGAAGACAAATTTTATCAACAACTTGATGGATGCGCAATGGGTTCACCCATATCATCAACCGTTGCACAACTCGTCATGGAATATGTAGAGGAAAATGTACTAAGTCATAATAACATTCCAATAACCTTTTTTAAAAGATACGTTGACGATTGTCTGACATCCGTACCAGTAGACCAAATTAATAACTTAGTGAGTTCTTTTAACAGTTTCCATCCTAAAATCCAATTTACATCAGAAGTAGAAATAAATAATGAAATACATTTTCTTGACCTAACTTTAATAAGAAACCAAAATAATGAAAAACTAAAAACCAAATGGTATACGAAAACTACGTGGTCAGGACGGTATTTAAATTATTATTCAAACCACCCAAATTCGCAAAAAAATAGTGTAATTATAGGCCTAACTGACAGGGCGTTGATGCTAACTTCACCAGAACTCCGCCCACAAATTTTAAACAAAATCAGAAAAATCCTTAAAGAAAACAACTTTCCGATAAAACAAATCAATAAAATTATCAAACAACGCACTTTTAAATTATATAATAACAATAAAAACAACAAAAATACTACTGTAATTGACAATCCAAAAAATATATAGCAATGCCTTACTCCCTGAATTGTCCGAGAAAATAAAATACATTCTAGCAAAACATGACATAACTGTATGCCATAAGGCTCATAATCTTCTGTCATCTTTATTTACACCCTTAAAAAGCCAAGTGCCCAAGAAAAAAAAATCTAATGTTGTTTACTCTATTCCTTGTTTAAACTGTCCAAAAAAATATATAGGTAAAACAACTCAATACCTCGATAATAGACTCAATGGACACAAATATACAAAAAATGCCTCTACCGCCTTACACAAACATGAAAGTAATTTAAACCATGAATTCAATTTTAAAAATACCGAAATCCTGACAAAAGAACCTCACCATCAAAAACTTCTGATTAAAGAAATGATTTACATAAAAAAGAACCATATGCTGTTAACGATAAGCAAGACATTAGTAATCTCAGTCAAATATATCATAACTTAATTATTTAACTTGTTATATAATATAATTTTTCACACCACCATGTATATACAATCTTTATTACTCCTCTTAAAAAACTACCAAAACTAACAATAGGCCGCCTTATACGTATAAAAACTAAGGGATTAAATTTATATAAAAAAAAAATACATTCCACATCTTGTCTGCAACAAACAATTTTTAAACAGTAAGATTATTAGAATGATTCTTCGAGGTTCGTATAATTTTTATTTAAATAAAAAAAATGTTATTGTTTTCTGTTATTATTGTATTATAGAAAAATTTACGTAATTGTTTGGAAAAAAATTTTTTTGAATAATTTTAAGTAGTGTTTTTGTGGAGTTGTGTGTTTTCGTGTTTTAATGAAATTTTAACAACTAGTATACAATGTAAGCATGTTTTTCTGTTTTTTAGGTTAAAAGTACTGAATAAAAAAATTTTTTGAAAAAGCCCAGTATATGGGGCGAAACGTCAAATCAAAGCGTTTTACTTAATATACTAATATATAAACCTATACCCAAGAATAAATTAATATCATTTATATATATATATATATATATATATATATATATATATATATATATATATATATATATATATATATATATATATATATATATATATATATATATATATATTATTAACATCTGACGTTTCGCCCAGCGTAGTGAGCTTTTCAAAAATATATTTATATTGCGTTCAGGCAACAACCTCGAAAAAGATTGTTATAGGCTCACATCTTATTTTGATTTCAAAATAAGGCGGAACTGGGCATGAACCTTCTGTATATTGAGAAAAGACGTGTGTATTTGATTACCTTTAGATCCCAAAACAGCTAATACTTCTCCAGAATGAACTGTCATACATACATCCTTAAGGATTACTCCTGTTTTTATATTCCCTATCATTCGTTGAAGACATGATCCTGGCTCCACCTTAAAAATATTAAAAATAACACTAACAATGAATAATTTAAGTAGTTAAACATTTTAGGAAATATAGTTTTTCTTAAATTTTCTAATGTGCCAATTGTTTTTAATGTTTTGACAAAACTAATAATAAAAATAATGTAGATAATAGACACCAAAAATGTAAACATTGTAAACATTATCAGTGGCGTTATTATTAAACATGCATTTTGATTTTCTTTATTATAAAAGTAAACGCAACCCGGAGAAAATGGTTATATTTTATAATTCTGTGTTAATAAATATTAATTAATTGGTTTATTTTCATTCTAAATATTGCAAGTAAAAAATAAGTAAATATATTCTAAACAGCTAAGACAGAAAAACGTTATTAAAAACAAACTATACTATACTATTATTAAAAAATGATAACAAGAGTTCGTGGAATGTCCCTTCACTTATAAATTGTACTCTTATTTATCCAATAAAAAGGATAATTTTTTTAAATAAATATTTTAATACTATTTTAAACACAAATTTACAACACACAAATTATTTACAACGGTTATTATTATTTTTTATATAATAGCTATACAAAGTAAGTTGAAAATATTTTTTTAATAGCACCTTCTGTCTTAAAATGTAAAAATTATTTTGAAATCTTAACAAGTTTCAGATAGATAGATTTTCTTCAATACAGGGACTTTTAGGGTATATTTATTTTAATTGTAACCACCCCATATATACTATTACTTGGTTAAACATTGAGTATTGTTCTGTTAAGCAATATTTTAAAATAGATTACGAATTATGCTTGTAACTGTAATAAAAAATTAAAATGTAAATACATATATATGTTACACACTTACCTGTCCCGAATAAAATACGTTGCAAAGCTCCAAAGTATAGTCACTTCCAATCATTTTCCCGAAATTCAACACACTTTTCAAGAAAACCAAGACTAAACTAAATCAACCTGTTTTTCAAATACTTACTAACAGGTGCCTTAGTACCCTGTACCCATCTTCAAAAATTTACATTTTAAATTCCTTTTGATAAAAAGCTAATTCTATTGAATGAAGAATTACAGAATCTACCTGCGGAATTTTCACAGGTATACTGAGGTTCAGGTAAAGTCAACATTCGAGGGAGGGGAGTCAAAAAGTCATGGTGTATTGGAGAGAGATGGAAACAGTACCAGATGGTTAAGAAGTGGTAATAATGGATGAGGAAGAAAGGTTTGAGCCAGCCATAGTCAATAAAGATAATTAAATAAACAATTTTAAAAAAGAAAAAATAACAAAAAGTCACTAAAAAGTTAAAAAACAAAATAAAAATTATTTTGAAATATAGTCGGTTAATAGTATAAATATAAAAAGCTTTGGTTTATTTAGGTATTATTCTTTAGTATGTATGTACATATGTTAATAATTGACTTCATTTGAATAATGATAAATGTTTTTTCGCCTTTTACTTTTTAAATTTTTGTGGAGTCGCTTTATTTCTTCTATTTTTTTCTTTTTGGGTTATTTTTATTTTATATGCATCTCTATATTTAGCTATAAGGCACAAATATCTGAATAATTTTAGAAAGTATAAGCAATACTTGTACATGCCTTTAAAATTTGAAGTTTTTTCTCGTTGCTTTCTTTCGATTAAAAATAAAATAAAATCGTCACAATTAACGAAGTAATGGGTGAAGAAATAAAAAACAGTCGAAAATAGAAATTCTTTATTTTTTTAATGTCTATTAACCAAAGGAATTTTACAAATTACTTTTATTTTCTAAAAAAATGTGGAATTACTGAAACCATATGGGGAATAATAAGAGTAGGTATCAATTTAATAGAAAATTTGCTTCTTTATAAAAATCGCTAACCAATTTTCGCTAAAAGTAAATGGATATGGACGAGGAATTTAGAATTATAAAATATTTATCTCGTTTTTAAAAACACGAACCCAAATTTAGATACAACTTTTGTATTTTTTTTTAGAGCTGGGCATCCAAAAGTCAAATTATTAAAGAAATAATAATGCCTCTAAATTTACATCTTATTATATTATGTTTATAGCCTGTAAATGTTTAGTGCCTCAACTGGGTTTCTTGTCTAGTTGACTATTGATCTTTTTAAACTAATTAAATACAGAGAAAAAATCATGTCGTAAATAATAATGGTAGGGGAGCCCAAGAGGTGATTTTCTACAGCGCGGCAGATTAATATACCGGGGGATACTTTGTACCCGGTTAAGTACCTCCACCAAATATAAGCCCCGTATACAGGACCGATTGTAAAAAAAACAAAAATATATCCATCAGAAATTTTTGAGTGCCTCAGATCCCAATTAGCCAATGTACGTTTTATGTACGTAACTTTAGAATGTAACGTACATCTTATGTACGTACACAAAAGTACGTAGTACATCCATAAGACGTCTTATGTACATTCACTGTACGTACATATTGTACGTCTGATGTACGTACGTACGGTACGTATTATGTACGTACATTTTCTTTGACTATGTACGTATTATGTATGTAAATTTTCTTTGATTATAGAAGTAAGCTGGACATAAACTGAGCGAAAAAATTGGACTTTCTAAAATTTAATTTTTTGAAAATTTGAAAATCGAAAACGTACAGGGTTTTCATTTATATTTTACCACATCCTTTTAACTATAACCAAGAAGGATAGAAAAAATGTCCCATATAAAAGGTTCCCCTGTATAGGCTCTATACAGTGTGTCTACGTTTGGCGTCATATGGGAAACTTTTTTATTATTGATTTTGCGAAAAAAGTTACTCTTTATAAAAATTTCTGCATGGTCTAAAACCTAAAAGCAATCATTAGATATCATCATTAGATATCAAATTGTATCATTCATCTACGAGTATATAATTTTGGCCAAAGAGTAAAGTACCTGTATTTTTGCTAATATCCAAAATTGTTATATAGAAAAGATGTTTATAATTTAAAATTACCCCTAAATATGCAATTTTGTTTATTTATATAAAAAAATATTTTTGATTTTTTTCTGCGATAATGGTAAAAATTTAGGTTTGTACATTAGTGCACTACATTCCATAATTATAATGTCATGAACAGTTTCAAATATATTTTTTTAAAAAATGTTTGTTACTAAAACATAAAGAATGTACAATGCCACTAATGTACAAACCTAAATTTTCTCGACATTCGCAGAAAAAACATCTTTTTTATAAATAAACAAAAATGTATATTTGGAAGTAATTTTTTAAAATTCTAAACGTCTTTTCTATATACCAATTTAAGATATTAGCAAAAAATACAGGTACTTTCCTCTTGAGCAAAAATTACAGTTCTGGCCAGACCTCGTAGATGACCGATACAATTCGATATCTGATAATTGTATTGCAGCTTTTTGACTATGTTGAACTTTTAATAAAGAATACCTTTTTTTGTAAAATGAATAATAAAAAAGTTTCCCACATGACGCCAATTTAATATCTAGACACACTGTATATATAAGATGTACGTCTTATGTACGTACTTTAAAGTACATACATACGACGTACATTTTAGATCCCTGGACGTAACGACGTAAAATGGATGTAAAATGTACGTCCTTTGTAGGTACTGTGCTAATTGGGATTAAGGTAGGGTAAGCTAAAAAGTATATATTTTACTAATCTGACAATTTAAGATTGACGTAAAGAAAGCGGAGAGCTACAAAGTTGTAAAAAAACGTCATTTTGACATTCTTGAGCTTGGTTTTTTTAATACTTGAGAGATAACGAAACAATATATAATCCTATACGATCCAAACGATTTTCACAAGCGAAATAATAACCACATTTTTTTAACGTATTTATTGATCTATAGCCCATTCCTCCACGAATGAAAAGGTATAGATTAGCGAACCAACTCAATAGGTGAAATATTCGATTGAAACAAAACTTTCAGGTTTTATTGTTATATATTTTAACAGTCTCCTTAAATTTTTTCATTACAATATATATCATATTATGCCTGGTACAAGCATTCTGCCGAGGCGCCTCGAGTGTGGATGTGTCGTGCGGCGGGAAAGATGCCGGTCGCAATTTCCATCTGAAACAAAAAAACCCAAAAATTTTTATTCTAGTATAGTATAGCTTCTAGTTAAACCAAGAAAATTAAACAAAAAGTGAGAAATTCAACAATTTTTCACTAATTAAAAAAAATTAATTTTTTTGGAAAAATAAATTCACTTTAGATTGTTTAAAAAGTGAGTTTATCATAACTTTCTTAAGGTTTTTAGGTTTAACTAGAAGAGAATTTAATTTCGAATACAATCAATCTTACCCCGTTTCGATAGGACGTTTAGTTTTTTCCTATCTTTCCCGCCGCACGACACATCCACACTCGAGGCGCCTCGGCAGAATGCTTGTACCAGGCATAATATGATATATATTGTAATGAAAAAATTTAAGGAGACCTTAATGACGCTCGAGTAAATCTCCATTTAAATGTCAAAAATATACAGAGTAAGACGATTTTTTTTTAATTTACTGCATGCATTTTTGACAATTTGCTTTTAAACTAAAGTATTTTTTTCTACTAAAAACATATACTTTAGTTTAATCGATATCGTACCGTCCTTCATAAAATCACATTCCAACGATTTTGTACTTAATAAATTTTTTATTTATTTCATAACAGTATTAAAAAAGATACAATTATTAAAATCAGTGTTCAAGGTCCGAATATTTACAAAAGTTCTATTTTTTTCCAAAAACCTTTTTATGTCAAGTATAAAAAATACTCTTTTTAGTGTCACTTTAAAACCTTTGTATCAAACCTTTCTTCCTTTCTTCGCATAGTACCACTGCCAGTACTACTCTTTCCCACCTTCACCGCTCAACAGTATTACAATCACTAGTGACTTTTGACTTAACAACGTTGGTACGGATCTCTTGACTTGCTGGCTACGTCACGCCGCTGGTATTCGGTATCTCCGATGGTGCCCAGACAGCACCATAACAGTTAATTTGGATTGGTTCAATAAGCTGTAACTGGTTTTCATTACAACCTGTAAAAATACGCAGTTATTTGGTAGAAAAAACACTTTTTGTTACTTGTTTTTCTTTTAGATTTGTAATTTTAAAAATTTTGTTTTTTTGAATAAATCTTTAAGTGAAACAATAGTTCTTTGAGTATACTGTGATATATTTGTGAATTTCGGGATTTTTGAGTGCAGTGAATTTAGATATTTTCTCTTCTGATTAAAATTTGGAAATTGGTAATGATGGGTAAGTTTACAAAAACGTATTTGTGTTCTATGATTTTGATTGTTTTCTTAGATTGTTTCTAAAAGTTATTTATAAATAACCAGTAGCTAGTGGTTTCAAAGAAAAACTAATAATTCAAATGTTAATATGTAATGATAAAGAATATTTTTTTTTAAATAGGGACTAAACCCAGACATTATTTTAAGAAATTCCAGGAAAGCTACAAATCTGTTCGATCCAAGTCCGATATTCTTAAATTTCAAAAGATAATACGTGGTAAATCACCTTGTATACATAATATGAATTAATATTATATAAAATACAATAATATAAATTTATTTTGGCAAACTTAACATTTTAACATATACAGGGTGTTACAGAATGTCGTTAAAAAAATTGAGGGCAGATTATACCACTAAAAATATGGAAAAAAGGTTATATAAATAAGGGCAGCAAATTTTTCGTTATCAAGATACAGGTTGTTAAATTTTTCAAAAAACTGAAAAATTTCGGAATCACCTATTTTCGTAAAAATTGTTAGACTAAATATAAACCCTGTTTAAGTAAATATTTATTGATGTTGGAACACAGTAGCTAATAAAAAAATTATCCAACCTAAAAAAAAGTTTCAGCAATTAGTCTAAAAATATATACATTTTAGTGGATTTTACTTTTTCCCCTTAAACTAAACAAAAAATAGGAATTATAAAATCTGTATTTTTATTTGTGTAATGTTAATAATTTTACATACTCAATGGCGTACCGTTTTTTTTGTTAGAAATATTTTTTAGTTGCCGCTCGAGACGCCACTGGACTAATTAATTGTAATTACGTAAGTGTTAAATTACCTTTTAATTCCATAAATACCATTGCCAATTTCAAATAAAATTGCGTTAAGAAGATTTAAGAAATTAAGAAAAAACATTTTTTACAGTTTTAACATCCCGTATCTTAAAAACGAGGAGTTTGAGCACCCATGTTTATATAAACTTTTTTTAAATATTTTAGTTAGTACAATCCGTCCTTAAATTTTCTTAACAACATTCTTTTACACCCTGTATATTTATAAAATTGTTTATTGGTTTTTAACTGTAAAATTATGTATGCAAAACATGAATGTTTTTTTGGCTTACCCTGTATCATTAAATTGACTATGTACCGCAATATGTAATTGGTATTTGCTTCTTCAGTGTAGTATTAGCCTGACTAAGAATCTTTATGTAGGCCAGATCAATTTAAAAAGCGGATGATTAACTGTAGATATATGAAAATATTAGGAAAAAGACCTAACCTTACTAGCTGTAAACATGTATCGTTATTTTAAGGCTATTTTGGTTAAATTTTGGGACAATAAGGAGACCTATTTTTAGTTTTTCAATAAATAATTTAAAAAAATCTAACATTCTAAGCTGGGAAAGATCAACAGTCCAGTAGGCAAGAGACCCTTTGAAGCCATTCTCAATATATACAGGGTTTTGCACTAGGAAATTTTAAGGTGTCATTCTGCAATGAAAAATAATATAAGTGAGTTCTTTGACAAAATGTCGAAATCTTCCTGGTTCCCAAGTTACAGGGGTTAAAAGTTCAATTTTTCTTTTTCTTTTTTCGCCTATTGCATTTATTATTTAACCAATCTATGAGTAGTTGATAGTTGGCACACGAATCATTTCACCGTTTAGGCACCAATCGACATCAAAGTTTTCATCAGTTTCAATCAAATTGCCTACGTACATACCGGGTGTCCAGTAACTCAACCGACAAACTTAACGGGGCGATTTTACAACGGAAAATAAGAAAAAAACTTCGTATTAACATATGTCCTAAGCGTCTTTGTTTTTGAACCACGGGGTGTTAAAAATAAAAAACAAGTTTTTTTTATATTTAACACACCGTAGTTCCAAAACTAAGACGTTTAGGAGATATGTTCATATAAAGTTTTTTCTTATTTTAATTTGTAGAATCACCCCTTATGTATGTAGGTAATTTGATTGAAATTGATGAAAATTTTTATGTCGATTGGTGCCTGAACGGTGGGGTTTATCAACTTTACTAATGAGTACCTTATTTTTTAAAATTTTGATTATGTATAAAATGGCGCCCGAGCTTGCGATATCTGTCAAAATAGAAAAGTTATGATGTAAATAAATTTTAAGTTTCAGGTAAAGTGCCCTCTGGCGGTATTAAAAAAGTATTTATTTTTAAATTTTAGAATCTGCAAAGCTCAATTCGTGTGCCAAATGTCAACTAGATTGGTTAAAAAATAAATGCAATATTATTATGGTGAAAAAACAAAAATAAAAATTTAAATTTTAACCCCTGTAACTTGGTAACCAGGAAGATTTCGACAGTTTGTCAAAGGACTTACTTACATTATTTTACATTGCAGAATGATCCCTTAAAATTTCCTAATGCATTTTTCGAACACCCTGTATAGGATATACAGAATGTTTAGATACTACATTTAAAATAATGGAAAAAAGTTCATATAGAGGTGTTATTTTTAAGATACAGGGTCTTGTAGATTAAAAAATGTGTTTTTAATAATATTTTAGATATTTCATTTCCGATTTTGATGAAATTTGACGGTATTATTTGTTGCATGAAGAGGCTAATTTAGTAGTAACTTAATTATATTTATGAGATCTAAACAAATATTTTTAATAAAAATGTACGTCAATGACTTTTGTTTAATTTTTATACAAGGTGGCCGCCGAGGTATCCAAGAAACTTCGGATATAAATTCAAAAATGAAAGTAAGGAAAAAAACTTTATATGAACATATGTCCTAAACGTTTTAGTTTTTGAACTACAGGGTGTTAAAATTTTTTAAAGAATATTTTTTTTATAATAACTTTTATACCAATTTAGATATAAAAAAAGGTTGGGAAATGCCTTCTATGCACCAAACATTTTTTGGCATACAAACAAAAATACCAGTGTCGTCCATAAGAGGTTTAAGTTAAATATTTTTAATATAAATAATGGTACGCCACTGCATTTTTCTAAAATAAAAATAATTTTTAAAATACCATTAGGTTTGGAAAAATTTGATCTCTTAACTTTTATTAGACGGTTTTAGCGTAAATGAATAAAATCCATTTCTTTGCAGTAAAAAATCACCTTTGCTATTTATTCTTTAATTAGATGGGGATTTGTCCATGCCGATAAATGGTTTTAATTTATTTACGCGAAAAACCGTACATTAAATAAAAAATCAAGAGATCAAATTTGTGTCAAACTAAATGGGAATCTAAAAAAATATTTTTATTTTAAAGAAATGCAGTGGCGTGCCATTTTGTTCCTGTATGCCAAAAAATGTATTTAGTGTATAGGAGGCGTCCCTCAAATTTTTTAAAAATATTTAAATTGGTATAAAAATTATTATGAAAAACATAAATTTTTAAAAATTTCTACCACCCTGTAGTTTAAAAAACTAAGACGTTAAGGACTTATGTTTATATGAAGTATTTTTTTAATTCTCATTGTTCAATTTATATCCGAAGTTTCCCGGATACCTCGGCTGCCACCCAGTATAAATATTTTTTAAAAGAACACTTATTTGGTTTAGTATTTAAAAAACATTTAATTGTATAACTCTGGACCACACAAAAAAATCGAGAAAATTTTATTTTGGAATTTAATTTTATTCTTTTTTTTTATTAGCAGTTCAGTCACAACAACAAATATTAAATTAAATAGTATTAATAACTTCAGTGTTTTTAATTTTTTCCATGTTTTTTGTGATTGTGCAAAATGATATTAAGTTTATCGTTTTTTAAAACTTTAAGCAACGTTTTTTTATACCGTTATAAAAGAGCGTTATAAAAACTTTTTTAGACAAAAATATATTTTATATTAAGTAAAATTACGAAACAATTTGACAAGAAATATAATTGTCAAAAACTAACAAATTGAGAAGTTTTAAATAATTATACCACTGTAATTTTTTATCTTTGTGACATTCCATGATGGCTTATGCCTAAATACCAGAGTACCATGGGTGGCGGACTATTAGATCTTTAACCCATCCTTTCCCCTGTTCCGTCAACGTTGTCCAAGTACTGAAACATACAATTTTTGAATATCACAGCACCCTTTAGATAACGCGGTAGTGCCACCACGGACGTTATTGAAATACCAACTACCTAAATAAATTACATTTTATTGAAAATAACGCTCAGTGTAAAAAGTTGTAGATTATATTTTTTCTTTTAATTTTTTTTTGAATTAAGTTTGTAACATTTTATTTTTATTTTAAGAATATTTCATTTTAATTAAAAAATGTGTTTTAAACGCATAATATGCAAAAAGCATAGATTTTAAGATAATTTAAACTTTTGGAATGATGACATATAAACCATGTTTTCAAAAACGCAAGTAATTTATTATGTCTACAATTTTCTAATTTAAAGACCTAAAACCCGTATTCAACCATAAAATTTCATTTAAAAACCTAAATTTAGACAGACAAAATTTAAGGACGGAGATATCAACAGTCAATTAGGCAAGAGACCCGTTTAAACTATTCTGAATATTCGCATAAGTATTTTAATTTCATATTTAATAAATCAATTAACAAACCATATTGCTTATTTATCACATGAACATAATTACTTAAATAATCAATATGAATAATAAATATGTAAGAGTGCAATAAACTCTCATGATATAATATATTGTGTTTAATGCATTGTGAGTAAATATGTAAATAACGAATTGCATAAAAATTCTTGTTTATTATCAAACTGACCTAAATTAGAATATGTTTTATAATTAACTTGGGAAAATAAGCAAGAATTTCCTCATATGTAAGATTTTTATTTGCATATCGAATTCATGTACAGGGTATATAGTAAAAGTTCGAAAAGCTTTAACACCGACAATTTAGGAAAAAGTTTTTATTAATTATTTTTTGAAAGTTAACGTCGTTTCCGGTTAAACCGGAGCCTATGGAAAACATCTAAATTTATCAAAAATGCACATTTATGTAATTAGTGGCGGCTGGTAATGGCCAATTTGGGAGGAAATCTCGCACTATAGGTAAAAACTAATGTTAAAAATTTTATTTAGGATTCTAATTATAAGTAATTATTCGTGTTTTAGTAATATTATGTTAAACAGTGAAACAAATAACAAGTTAAAGCGATTTTACAGACTATAATAATCAAGAATAAAAAAAAATAGTATAAAATGGTGCGGGTTGTCCCACCTAATTGGCCATCATCAGCCGCTCTGTATGTAATATGCCTTTGTACTAAATTTTGTTTTGGTATTTAAAAATATATATATGGGGGTAAGTCACCGGCAATATATAAAAAACAAAACTAAGGAGGAATTTAAAACCTTTTTAGATGAGATATTACTTGACCCTTTTAACCATTTAATGTTTTTGACATTATTATTGGTGGGAAAGCAAATAAATAAGTTTTGACATGAAAATGTGTCCCCTTAATAATTAAAATTGGCGAGTTTTAGGATTTTTGCTTTATAAGTGTACAAATAACGAAATTATACGGGTTGGCTCGTTTTAATTGGAATGCACTGTATGTATTTCTAGTATAAAATTTCCCCATCGAGTCTTACGGATTTAATGATTTAAAATTTTGAAAATTTGACCAATCAAATGTGTAGTTTTGGTTGCATTACCATGACAACACAAGTATTTATTAGAATTTTTTTCCTGCCTGGGGTACTCCTGGAGGGAATTATAGTGGATTTTTTTTGACATAATCATTGAATTTGTTTTAACGTCATGTCTGTCATTCACATACATAATTAAAGAAAATGTGTTTTTGTACCAGTTGTAATATTTCAGATATAACATAATATAAAATAATGTAAGGTTTTAAGACCCTAAATGACAATTTTATACAACTACAGTTAGGAAAATAATATCATAAGACTAAAGTATTAGACATAAGTGAAGAGCAAACGAAAGCAAGGTATGGGTCTAAAAAAATTAAAATAAACTCGTTTTACCAACTGTAGTAATATAAGGTATATATAATATAAGAGAATAAACAATGATAAGCTCTAAAATTACATATATTTGCAACTACAATTGGTAAAATGGAAAATATTATTTTTATAGCAAAATTTGGAAGCTCGTGTCAAAGTTACAAATATTAATTTAAAAAATATTATTTAACACAAACTTGGAGTGAAATTTTCTTACCGAATACCAAACGTGCTTAAGTTATTCCGGAAAATTTTTCTTGGCCACGAATATTATAAGAAAATTCTCCCTCGCATGCGGCTTTGGATAATTTTCAAAATATTCGTGGCCTTGAGAAAATTTTCGAAAATAAATTTAGTACAAGAAAAATTTTAACAATATGATTTGCTCTAAAACCAAACGTAAATTAAATAATTATTTTTAATTATTATAAAAAATGTAATATAGTAGTTGGGTAAAATTAATTTATTAGATCTAATTCTCAAGTATTTTTTAGTCATTACTTGACCGAGAAAAACTCAATTAAATTAAATTGTCAAGCACTCACTTATTTCATAACTGGCTGATACTTATGTTGAGAATGTCTTACATTTCCGTAATTGTGAAATGTATAACAAAAAGGAGAATCGAAGATTAAAAGATATCTTTCAGCTGACTAAGAAATTTCTTTCCTTAAGAACGCTCTGTTTGTTAGGATGTGTACCGGGTGTTTTTTTACCCCCTAACTTTTCTTATTTTTAACTGTATAAAATAAATCACAAAATTTGTAACTTAGGTTTATGCTCTAGTATCCAAATTAGGAAAGAGATTTTTATTATATTTTAAGATTTACAAGATACGAGAAACTAAGACAATTGGATATCTGATGATTGCATTTGTTGCATGGTTTAGGACCATGCAAAAATGTTTCTAAAAAATAACTTTTTTTGTAAGATTAATAATAAAAACGTTTCTTATATGACCAAGGGCGGCATTTTAACTTTTCGAGGGGGACTATATCATTATTAAATGCCCATATTTGTAATTAGGTGTGTTAAGGTAAAAAAATCTGTTTCAAAGGATGTAGCATGAAAGGGGGCGCGACAAGCTTTTATATAGTATAAATTGTAATAAAGTTATATGATGATCGTAAAGGTTTAAAAAAAGCTTATTTTAGTCTTTTTAGTGCATTTTTATAAAAGCTTGCATTTAAAACAGTTTATTCACTTTTGAGTTCGAGCAGTCTAGCTGTAATACGATTAAGCATTTGCATCGTGTACTCCCGAAAACTGCAATCCACCAAAAATTCAGACTGATTAAAGCAACGAAGTTTCACTCTCATTCGTATTCTTAGCAAGCCCTTTCATTTGATATCCATATTGTAGGAAAGCATAAATAGTTCAATCTGCCATATTAGATTTAGAGTGACGTCACTTTTTTACACTTAAAATTGGAGGAAGATCGTATTTTTTACGAAATATTAGGTAAATAAATTAAATAAAGACAAAGTCCGAAATTTCTCTTGTATTACTACTGATCTCTTCTCTCTGAAATTACCTAAATATTTACACCTGAACGTTCTCGTCGTATTCTTAATCACTCTGTATGGTTAAATATCTATTACTGTAAATTATTGGCTACTCATCCTCGACTAAACCATAAAAACCAATAAATAAACAAAGAATTTTACGAACCCAAATATGTCTTTTAATTTATTCAGAGTGTTTATTAATTTTTCCAAATAACTTATTCGTTATTGTTATTAAGTCGAGAATTCTTAAACATTTGCTGGCTCCATGGTAAAACCGATGACTGCCAGTATCCGCGCCCAGTCACTAACCTTTCCAAGGCCTTCTTAAACAACCCGCGACTCTTTCTTGCGTTTCGAATGGGATTTTTACGATGGCGGATTTTTGTAATTTATTTCCTTTCAGAAATATTATTTTTCTACGTCTCTTAGATAATGAAAACTTTATATTTGTGATTTTAAACAGGTACTATACCCTCAGCCATTATCCACGAGCATTACCCATATCCATTACCCACGGCCTACATAAGGTGTTTTAAAGATGTGTAAATACGATAACTTATATGTTTCCAACAACCTCCTTATCTAAATATGACTCCTTGGTGTGCGAATAATTTGGAATTACGAATTATTCGTATCGAATCGAATATCAATATTTGATTTGAAACTCGAATCGAATAATTCGTAAATTCGAAATATTTGAAAGTTCCCGAATAATTCGAAAAAAATCGAATAATTCGAGAAACTTCGAATAGTTTGAATTTATAAATTTAACAAATAATATATATTTTATTTGAACTTTAAAATTTAATTATTGAGCTAAAAACTATTCTTGTTCTGAAATATTTTTTATAGATCAAGAATTTTATTCTTTTGACTGAAGAAAAGTATTTCCTCTCGGATGGTGTTCTTAAGTCAAGATTTTGGCTCTTGAATCAAGTTATTTATCAATGTGTATATAACCTTTTTCCCCTTTTCTCATAATGTTTTTTAAAAGTAAATTATAAATTATAAAAGGTAAAATAAATTGAAAAGATCTCTTGCTAGTATAATAGTATTTAGATTTTTTGTTACTGACTGAGATAAATTTAAATATAAAAATATGTATTAAAATTGAACAATTGTCTTTTTCGGTTATTTAATTTTTAATGAAATAGGATATTATGGGTCGGTAGAATATTTTCAATATTTTGATGCCTGATGTCATGAAATCTCAACTGGATAAAATAGAAAATTTATTCTTATTTTGATAATTCGTGAATAATTCGCATTATTCGTAAATTATTCAAAAATTTGGAAACTCGAATTATTTGATTCGAATTTTGAATCGAATATTAATATTTGATTCAATTCGATTCGAACGATATTCGCACACCCCTACTCTTTAGCTAAGGTCACTAATTTTTAGTTACCTATAAGTATAAAAAAAGATTAGTAAAATCCACTAATAAAACAATCAATTGCATTTGATAAAAAAATTTGTAATAGGCTATGATATTGCGTATGCCATTGCCGACAAATAAATCTGTCACAAATTGGAAACAATAAATTTATTATATTATGTATCGATAAAAATCCACAAGAAAGTTTTTTTGTGTCATCCACTGATATATCAATGGCCGTAGGAAAGTATAGTATGCAACTCGCACGGAATACTCATTTCGTGCACGTCCCATAATATACAATTGTAACTTAGTTTGTTTATAAAGACTAATCTTTGGAAATAGTAAACGGATCATAAAAATTCTTTTACAATCAGAAAGCTACACTATTCTATATTTTATTATGAATAAACAAAAAGTCCAGTGAAAAATAATGGCATATGTATATCAAGTCAGCAAAAAATATTATTAACGCCCAACGAGGTGGACACGGGTCGGCTAGTGATAAATAAGAAATATGCTCTTTGTTTTTACACATCTTTATGAAATATTATATGCCAATTTAGTGTTATATTAAGAATTTTGTGTAAAAGAAGGCGGAATAGAGTAAAAATAAGGTTAGTTTGAATTTAAATTTTGATGACGGATATCTCAAAAACAAAACTTAAAAAAACCTTTTCGATTCGCGAAACGCAACGCAAAAACCCCTGTGTATAAGTTGGGTCAGACATAATTCATTCTGAAAGCAATGCCGCAAAGTAGGCAAAAAATCATATTGTAAACCCAACTTTTGTAAACAATGCCTTATTGCAGCAAAAAATATTAAACCCGCCGAGTTTCTGGTCCCTTACGCCACGCGTCAGTTTTTATGGCAGAACAGAGACGAAATACGAGTATTTTTTAAAGTATGTAGTACGTGTTTTAGGAATGTTTTTTTTATTTATCTTAAAAATATGTTATCCCGCTTTGTCAAATGCTATGTGCTTTCGTAAAAAATTGTTTACTTTATCATTTTTGTGCACTTGGCGGCATGGCTTTCGGTATGAATTATGTCTGGCTCAAACTAAACAAAATTTTGTCAAAATCGGACTTGCCGTCACTTTCTAGACAATTACCATAAAATTTATACGATCGTTGAAAAGGTATAGTTTGTAACACATGTATAAAGTGTTTAAATTTGTTAGTCAGTAATGGCTCGTATAAAAAACCTAATTTGTTCAAAATTTAATCTAATATTTTAAGTAAAATAAATTTCTTGTTAATTCCATTTGCCTTTTTTAATTACAGCAAACTAATTAAAATCTACATAAAAGAGGATTTTTGTTAACTGTTTTATTTTTTGTGAACAACTTAGCAATAAACAATATACATAGGAAACAAACTCAGCTATTCATTACTTAATACCCGTTCAACTACTCATATTTACAATTTCATTTTTAATTGTTTGAAGTTTCTATTACAAATGGTTGTTATGTGTAGGTTTTTAAAATGCGATTTTATGAAGAACGGTATTATAAACCTCTATAATCCCGACATAAGGTATGCTCACATTATAGATGTAACGAATGTTCGCATGTGCATATTTTTGGTATTCGCATTCACAAGAAACAATGGGAATGTTTTTGACAAACTAAAAGGAAATTATACTGCATGAGCAATAGGTTTTGGTATATCGGCCAGTTATGTAATAAACAAACGAGCACTATTAGTCACCCATGTTTACATGCTCTTTTCCTTACATTGCCGATGTGTTACGTATTTAGCAACCGGTATATGGATTTGATGGATATGAAATGATAATACAACTTATAAGATTAATAATTTTTGTGTACTAAGGATTTAATAGGTATATGTCGCAGATTATAAATATTATTATCAAATAAAGATTAAAGTTTCTTTCACAAGAAAAATATTAAAAAAGAAATAAATTTCTTATACGTAAAATTTAAGTTGTTGTATTTACGTGGGATTTTTTAAATCATGTGTCTACCCGTGCTGTTTGTTTTAATTTCACCGAGACTTTTTTTTCCGATCCGTACGTTTTTCCGTCCGATGCCGTTGTATGTGCGAGTACCTTTACTGAACAGCTGTTTACCTATGAAAAGAAGCAATTGTATGAGTTAATTTAGTTGACTAAGGCCATGTTTCCACGGGCCACTTTTTAAAGTTAATATGGACCACAAAAAGTGATTCGGTAGTAGCAAAGACAATTGTAGTTTCACTATAGACACCCAGAACAATGCTAAATTTTTGGTCATCAGTTTGGCAGTCGCTTCGTGGAATTTATGAAGCGGGTATCCATCGAGTAGACACTTAAACAGCACGTATAATTTGCCGCTTCATAAATTCAGCCAAGCCAGCGTTCAAACCGATGCCAAAAATTTAGCATTGTTCTGGGAGCCTATAGTGAAAATACAATTGTCTTTGGCAGTAGCTAATCCGACCACAAAAAATTTAGCATTGTTGGCAAACGGAACTAAAAGCTGGCGACAGTCGACAATACACCAACCACTTTTTGTGGTTTATATTAACTTCAAAAAGTGACCATTGGAAACACGGCCTTAATGTCATTGATACTGTGGCAACCATTTAAAAGTTATAAATACATTAATATTTTTGTCTAACTTTAAAGGTCAATAACTCTTTAACGAAGCGCGATAAAACTTTTTTTTAAATAAAGTACTAACATAATTTTTTGGCTCACTATATTAGCCCTATCCTTTAGGACATAGTCTTTCCGGACACCCATCCTGTATGTACAATATTATAATTCTAAAGTTTTTTTAGTATTATTTATAGGTGTTCTTAAACACCATGTATAAATGAACATTTTCTATTCGGAAACATGACCAAATTAAATGATATATTTTATTATCAGAATCGACCTACTTAAACAAATGAGAACACATTCAGTCGTACATTACATACATATGTTTATTTTCACCTTTTTTGTAATCGACCTCATCTTTACCATGTTTTAAGCAATAAAAGTGAAAGAAGTACATCCGTCAATAATTGGTAAATGTACTTGACAAGTATTTACGGTTAAAATTTTGTGACAGTTATAATTATTATTAAGAGGAAAAATTGGAAAAATTTGTTTTTTTTTATAATTCGGTAGATAAGATATTTAAGAATATCTTCCTAAAGGGATTTTTCAAAGTTTAAATTATTTTAAAAGTTACAGCCGTTTTAGTGACATGGAACCAAGACCGGTTTGAGGGGAGTTTATAATAGGATAAATGGACCAAAAATTTAAATGTTCATGAAAGTCGTGTATGACAACTGCTTTTGATTATTAAAAAAAAACAATATTCACGTTGAAAGTATGTTTTGTTTTAAACAGGGGCCCCAAAAACTACAAAAATTTGAAAATGGACCAAGATAAAACTCCCTTTTTTAATAATTTCGCTAATTTTCAAATAAAAAGATTTTTTGAATTGATTAAGGATCCTATATCTAACACTTACATAAAAAGCGAAGTTTTTTTCTTAGTGTAGTTTTTTAAATCATCATTTTAATACAACAAAATAATTAATGTTAAATTTGATCAAATATATTTTAATACAAAAATGTAAAACCAGGAAAATATCGTTAAAAAGGTGTAAAAATGATTATAAAGCAATATGATAGCAAAACTATTTTGTTTGTTTATTTTATGTAAAATTTCAGATATCGGATCCTCATTTAATTCTAAAAACCTTTTTTATTTGACATTTTGCTAAATTTTTGAAAAAAAGAGAGTTTTATCATCGTCCATTTTTACATTTTTGTAGCTTTTGGAACCCTTTTACAGAACAAAACAAATTTTTTAACGTTAATCTTGTTTTTTTAAGGGGATATATACTGTTAGAAGGCCGAAAAAAGCGAATTTTCAAGAATTTTTCCTAAGAAAACTTTAAAGTTGATTGGTCCATAAATTTGTACACATATTATGGTATCTTTTAACTGTATTTTAATACCTAGTATTGGTAAAATTATTTATTTGGAAAGGAGCAACAGCTGATCTCCGAGAGCTCCTCTCAAAAAAGACGTTTTTCGGTGACCACTATATCTGTGAACTGAATCCTCTAAAATAAAAACCATACAAATTTTGTTAAAATAATGTTAAATCTAGTAATTATTTTAAGAAATAAGCAAAATATTTTTTTTTTTGACAAAGTGACGACTTTTAAAAAAATCGATTTTTGACCAAAATTTCGGCCTTAAATTGTTTATTAAAAAATATATTTAGAAAAATCTCTAATTAATTACTAAAAATATAGTTAAGAAGCTCGTGATAAAATTCTCATCGACTCATCGGCTTAGCCGTTTTTGGGTAAGTTGAAAACACCATTTTAAGAAAAACGCGTTTAAAGTTTAACATAAAAGCACTCTGCAACGCCTTTTCAAATTTGCGTGTAACTTCGAAAATATTCACCGAAACGACATGAAATTTTCTGTGTATATTCTTAAATATATGTACATTAAGAAAATAAAATAAAAAAATCGATTTTTTAAAAAATTTTAACTGTGTATAACCCCTTAAGAAGCAAAGACAGTTGCTATATACACGACTTTCTTGAACATTTAAATTTTTGATACATTTGTTCTATGGTAAAGTCCATCCGTGGACATACTGTATATAAAATGAAATTGCTTGCCCAAATATTATTGGCTTTGAAGGTTAATAACTTTCTAAAGAAGCGTGATAGAACTTTTTTTATGTGAAGTACTATCATTATTTTGGCTCACTTTAGCATCCTTATCCTCTACGAGATTACTTTTCCGGACACCTTGTATATCAATAAATCATTAATATTAACTGGTTCAAAAGGCATATCTTTCTACGGCGTTCTAGAGTTCTATTAATATAATATCATCCATAATTATTATTTTTCATTTTATAACATTTTAAAAACCCATTTTGAGCCTAATTGAAATCCGTACGCTCTTCTCAAACATATTTTGTAATTTTTATTCCTTAATTATTAATCGGCTGCCTTCCACGAAGAAACGCGTGTAATTTGGTTTAACTGTTTTCTATTGTTGAGCTGTCGACTTGCCAATCTAATGTGAGAACACAAAACAAGGAATTTGTTATTTAGAAAGAAGAATTTGTATTTGTTGTTGTCTTTTAAATGAAGATAAAGGTAATTTGTAAAAAATACAGGATTTTTATAAGGGATCATATCCATTTAGAAGACCCAAAAGCTTATATACAGGGTGTAAATAAATTGATGGCTAAAAATACAGGGTATGATTCTTAACTTTTGAGATGCAGGGTGTTAAAATAAAAAATAAAAAATCGAAAACACTTATTTTAGCAAAAACTGTTATATCGGATATAAACCTTATTTTAATAGGTATTTATTATTTTTGGTACATAATTGCTAATTAAAAATTATGAAACCTAATTTTTAAAAGAAAAAGATACTGCAATGCTTCTTTATGCTCTAAAAATATGCAATTAAGTGATTTTTTTCTCTTAAACTAAACAAGATACGAAAAAAATAAGGAGACATAAAAGCAGTATTTTTATTTGCTTAATCTAAAGAAGCACAAAAATTTTACACGCATTTACACAGTCAGTGGCGTACGGTTTTTTTGTTCGAAATATTCCTTCAGTTGCTTCTCGAGACGCCACTGGACTTATTAAATGTAATTAAGTTAGTGATGAATTACACCCTTAATGTCATTAATAATATTGCCAAATTAAAACAAAATCGGATAAAGAATAGTAAGGATATTTAAAAAAAATGTTTTTTTTAATTTTAACAGTCTGTAACACAAAAGTTAAGAGGTTTAGGACATATCTTTATATTATTATAAACTTTTCTTCCTAAATTAAGCTAAGAAATTAAACCCTGTATTTTTAGCCCTAAATTAAATTATACCCTGTATATTATAGTTTTTTTCTCAAAAGCCTATTTAATTTATCAATTTGATTTTTTTACATATATTCTGTATGCTTTTAGCAATATTTTGACATATCGCCACCTTAACTGTTGATGCAATTCTGTAAAAACCGTTTAAGCCCTCATGACACTCCTCTCTCCCCTTTACGCCTCCCCGTATTCCTTATAGTTTCGCTAATATTGCTATTGTCACAACCGTACCCTGTCACGTACCCAGTCTACCCTACCCTACTTATACTTATTGATGGTAAATGTAGAGTTTGTGGCATAGTGGATTAAGGGAGTTTTTGTTGTGGAAATATTGGTGTCTGCGGAATGTGTTTCTTTCACCTCGTGGTTTGGTTTGGCCAGAGCAAAAATTTCTTTTAAACATGAAGTGCATGAAAAACCCTTATTGCGACTCGCTAATATTTGGTTCAAAAATTTTGTACATTTCCGCACTAGTGAGAAAAGTGAACTTTTCGCACGCGAGTAGGTATATATAGAATACATTAAACTCTTTATTTTTTTATTTTACTGGGCTAATAGATATTATCATCGGTAAAAGGCACTACATTGATAAAATAGCAATTGTTCTTTTACATTACAACATTAACACAAAAAAACAATTTATTTAACTACAGTTTATGATTATCGATTCTCGTATTAATAAACAACCAAACAAAGCGATACTAAAAATGTAACCTTCCCAATTTAATTGGTTGTTTTAGAAAGTGCATTGGCTTATCCGTTTCGGTTGCGTAAAATTCGGCATTGTTCTGCGGCTATCTCAACTATTTCACCGTTCGACACTGTAATTGCATTAGAGAAAATGTATGCAATTATTTTGTCGAGTGCATCCCAAAGTGGGTTGGTACACATAAATTGGTCGGCCAAATTTATTCCATCCATGTAGAACACTTTTTTAAATTTTTTGTTCTCAAAACATTTTATTCGTTCTCAAAACTTACGTTCCATAAAACTCTTAAACCATTGAAAACAAAAAAGACATCGTCTATCAATTACCACATGACCACACATACGCAAAGCAAAGACACTTTCAATCTTGTTGGCGTCACATTTGAGAATAAACTTAACTGGCATAAACACATTCACTACGTTTATATCGAATAGTTGAAGCTAGCTTGAGTAAAAGCGGCTTTTAAAAGTGGCTTGAAAAAGCGATATAAACGCGCTTGAAAGTGACTTGAATCGTTCAAGTTAAGCCTGAAAATAAGTAGGGTTGACTTCACTGAAGCCGATTAGAATCATGATATAAACGATTCAAGCGGGCTTAATAACTGCCTAACTTAAGATGAATGCTTCCTCGAACTTTATCAGTCTCAATTTCATATATGATTTTGACATTTTTATACAATAAAATATGAGTGGAAAAACACGTTCACACCAACATCAGCACACAAAACAGGACAAATTAAAAAGTGAGGTTTGTTTTTTATTTGAAGTTGGTTGCAAAACTGCCGCATGAGTTCGACGATGGCCTGAAATGTGCTTGCCCTCGATTTTCAATCGACGTTCAAGCCACCGAAATAAACACGTAGACTTGGAAATCGCTTCAAAACCGCTTTGTTTTCAAGCCAGCTTGAATTACTCGATATAAACGTAGTAATTGTATCTATAGCCAAAGCAGCTTCAAAAAAGTTTGGATTTTTCTTTTCAGCCAAAAAGTTTTTTCCCCTTTAATTTATACACTTTAAATGTACCCCAAATCCGACTCCTTTTGGAATATTGTTCTCATATCTGGGGCATGACGTCCCCCACAATCCTTACCATTTTTGATCCCATTCAAAGAAGGGTTGTTCGCCTAATTTAACGATCCCTCACTTACAGAAAGGCTTCCTTCTCTCGCCCATCGTCGGGCTGTGGAGGATTTAGCGCTTTTTATAGATACTTTCATGGCTTCTGCTTTTAAAAATTATCCAGTATCATTCCTCCACTCACGGTTCCCAACAGAGAAACTCGTGGTGCTGCTAGTATGCATCCATATACGGTACAACTGGACAGGCTCCATACTTCCCACTTTGTTCGTTCTTGTATTCCTAGAGTTTCTAGAAGATGGAACCTGCTACCCGCCGAGGTATTTCCTTTCCCCCAAATCTTGTAATTAATTAAAAAGTATTTAAGTCCCAAGTCAACAAACTTCCTCTTACCTCGCTTAAGACACCCATTACGTTAGTAGGTATTTAGGCTTTTAGTCTTCGTGGAAAAATGTTTCTTGTTCGCTGAAATTAAAATTGCCCAGAAGTGAATATAAATTAAAATGTTAATTTTTCTACGACGGTTAATCATTAACGTTAATTTATATAATATATACTAAAAATAGGTTACGACAAATCCTCGACTTTAGGCGGTTCCAGGTCGGGGACGCAAGGAAAGACATGGTACCCGAAAAAGTTGGCAAGACTGGGTAGTACCTATATTTTGACAGCTGATGATCAATCTAGTGGCGTCTAAAATGTTTGCTTTTCATTTTGCATTGTTTTCATCGAGATATTTGTGGAAAAATGTGATCTCAAAGGTTTTTTATTTAAAGTTAAAAAGTTGCAACTTAATAATAATTAAGTAATGTCTTGTAAACGTTATTTCTTTGGCACTGATGTTGACACTTATCATATTTACCAACATGGTCAGAATATGGTCCACGTTTCGTCAAAACACGTCCAACCAATATGGCCGAATATCGCAACCCTTTATAAACGGACTCTGAAAATAAATGCTGCTTTTTTTTTAAGTTGTTAACGTGAAGATAAAGTACTCCATTCTAGTACACTACATAAAGTAACTTTTTTGTGTTTGGTTTTAATGCCTACTACAATTTTTTTAAATATAAATTTATGCAATGTATCACTAAACGCAAAATCAACTAAAGGTAGGTTACCTTTCATTTCGCCATTAGCCAAGTTTACACCGCGAGGACCAATTAGAACCGTGGACCAAACCTAGGACTTATTTTTGTTAGTTCACTAGTGTTTACACCAACTTAGTTTATGGATCAATTTAATTCACGTTTAATCCTAGTACCAAAATGACAGCTGAGCATATGACCAGAACCTAACCTCGTTTTTTATCTTTTAAAACTGTATCGCTTTTAAATTCCATTTGAAAAAAAATACGAAAACAGTTTTAGTTAAATATTAACAAAATTTTAAAAAATATAAACAAACAACAAAATTATTAGGTTAAAACCGAAATTCAACGTCTTTTTCATCGAAATGCGCACTGTCAAAGATCAAGGCTGTCATTTTGGTCCACTAAAAAAGTCCGACGTGTTTACACCAAAGAAAATCATATTTGGTCACCCCCATTTGGAAGGACTGAATTGGAGTAGCAAATTTTAATACTCAAGTGTTTACACCGTGAATAAAGTACGCGTGACGTCATTTAGACCTCGAACTAAAAATTTGGTCCTTCCGGTGTAAACTAGGCTATTATTCCTTAGTTCATGTGTCACTAAATTTAAAGTTTGACAGTTTAATAATAAATTTAATAGAAAGTATTTAAAATTAATAGTAATAATGAATTAAGATGATTTAGAAATTGAAAAGTACATATAATTTTTTAATTATTCTTAAATACTTAAGGGCATAGTTATAAAAAGGATAATTATCTCTTAAAAAATGATTTTTTGTCGCACTTTAATAGCCCTGCCACAAAAATTAAAATTAATTATTAAGTATAAATAAACAAAACATATATAAAATAATAATTTGGAAAAACACATGCATAGTGTCAAGTGTCTTTTGCAATCTCATGAGTAATAAAAATATCTTTAAGCATACTATATTTTTTCCACGACCTTACAAATTTTATAATTTTACTTTTAGTCAGTGTTGGGGGAAGGGACAACCCTGAACAAATATTTACACAGAAATGTGTCCCCTTAAAATAAAAATTAAAGTGTTTCAGATTTTTTAAAAATAAATGCAATAACAAAACAAGCACTATTAGTTACCCAATTCGAAATATTTACATGCCGGTATTTGCGTTAGACTGTCTCTTTTCCACGCATTGCCTATTTACATAATTGATTGACTGATTCTGTAGAATAAAAAGGATATATTTTTAATTATTTTGTAAATGATATTCTTGAAAATATTTTTTAGCACCAGCATAAAAATAGATTTAGTCAAGTAAAGATTTTTTTAACTTGAGAATATTATTGCTTCCTGTGTAGATATTATTTTCTGGACACGATTATTGACATTCAAACTGGTTTTAAGTAGAGAGTAGCAATATTACTTTGTTACCTAAAGAATAATATATACTTGTTTAAAGAATATACAGGGTGTCTCACGGTCAATGGTACCTTAGACGTTTACGGAAAACGGAACCTTGCATTTTTTAAAAATTTGGCAACCTAGGTAATGGCTTGTGTTCTAATGGAGGGTTTACATCTGACATTTATTGCATAATATTAATGTCAGGCAGAAAGGTAAATAATAAAAAAATTCTATCAAACTTAAATTTTTGACTGTTTACATTAGCCAGAATTGTCTGTCTGACATAAAAATCATGCAATAAATAACAAATGTAAACCTACCATAACGATCTAATATATTTTAACGATGCAGCGTTGCCGCTTATACCAAAAAGTGACATTAAATTTGAAATTTTAAATGCAACACCCTGTATATTTTGATATTTTTGGATCCGCCAATACTTTCTGAATGGCAAAAATCCTTGTATTATCCTATACCTCTCGCGAACGGTTTTCAAGTAAATAATTATTTTCCATATTTTTTGTACAAAACATGTCTCTAAATAAAAAGCTTTTATTATTCTATCTGCATTCGTAGACACTTGAAATTTAGGGTGTAGCATCTCAATGTCCTCTACATTGATTTTGTATGGAGAAATTTGTTTTGAATTTTACAGGGTCGCTTAAAATTTGTGATTTTGTCAGATATATTAAAAAAAACTTTTTTAATGGAACACCCTGTATATTATTAAAAAATTCCTTATAAAATGTATATCAAGTTCCTATACCTAAATGCTATTGGTCCGAAGATAAAAGCAAGTTTCTTTAAAAATCAAAAAGTATTGGCGGATCCAAAAATACCAAAATATAAAGGGTGTTGCATCTGAAATTTCAAATTTGATACCACTTTTTGGTTAAAACGACAACGCTGTATCATTAAAAATATTTTAGATCGTTATAATATCACAAGTCATTACCTAGGTTGCTAAATTTTCAAAAAATACAATGTTTCGTTTTCCGTAAATGTCACAGGTACCATCGACCGTGAGACACACTGTATAGTAATAATAATAATATTATCCAATAAGAATATAATGTAATCTCTTGAAGCAAAAATAGGTATTGCTTTCTTTGTTTTAAATTAAAAATATATTTTTAATAAAATCCCTATTCTTCTTGCAAGAATTTTATTTTATGTGTGTCGGAATGCACTTTAAAAGCTGTTTAAATTACGTGCTATTTTAGTAAACCTTCTAATATTGTAGTTTCGACGTGTAGAGTTAAAGGAACCATTTAAGCAATTTAATTTCCTTTTCCTTGTATTTGAAAATAAACAACATTCTATTAACATTTTAAATGAAAAATTAAAAACACATTCACCGATGTGAAAATGAAACAGCCCGCAGGAAACGATATTAAACCAATCGAAGTGCAAATGGCAATTGAAATTTTAAATACCAAGTTCAATCGTACAACCTGTATTGGTACATAATTGACATTTTTACGTAGAAATCTGGGTTATCGGCTGACGACGTATAAGTATATTGGATAGACGCTTCCTTTACCTTCTGTTGACTTGTAACGAGCAACTGTGATTTGGTTTTAGCCGCGTTAATTCTGTCCTGGTGTATATCATAAATTTAATTCCATTTAGGGTTTTTCTCAAATGTGACGCCTACAGTAATAAATGCCTCTTTGTTCTGCAGAACTTAGCCCCTCATAAGCAAAGATGAGTATTGGAGAACTTTTTTTGCCATAGCGGAAGATGTTAATCACAAGTTGATAAATCCGGATTAGAAGATGGATGTTGAAGAACTTACCAAAAATTTACATAGCAAAACGAAATCATGGTACAATGTTCTGTTAGTTTCGGGGAAACTAGATTATATCTTTAGCATCAAAAAAAGTTGCATTTCTACACTATAATCGTAAAAAATATATGGAATTGCTTAAAACTAATTAACTATCACTAAATTTTAAGGTTGTAATATAAATTACACCAATTAGCTTATTTTTGGTTTATTAATTTGTTATGCTACTTTAATGGTACTTTGTCAATACTAGATGTAATTAGTACGAGTGTCACGCTTTTTCTTGATGGTTGTTTTAGTAACGTTATTGGTGCCAAACAAGAATTCACACAGTATGGATAGCAAACAATTCTTTGGAATGTGTTAGATACTTTTACTTTTAGTTTTAGTATTTATACAGTGGTCGGCATAAATATGTGAATAGTAGGCAAATTAGAAACAATTTGTTTTTAGAAAAAAAGGCTATAAAACATTTTTAAAAATAGCGTTGAGACGTCTTAGTACCCAGAGGATTATTAAAAAAAAAAAGATTATGTACATTTGTATTTGTGCAGTAGAAGCATCTAGCAAAGTGTCCGAAAATTTTGGCTTCGCGTTTTAAATATATAGATTGCCAAAAGTCAATATTTAATAATAAATAATAGTTTAGAGCCATTTTAGGTACATGCAGACATTCTTATACAAACCTACCCTTATTTTTAATACCTATAGGATAAGGTAATAAAAAAGAGTTGTTATGTAAAAAAAAGTATTTTTAAGTTTTTCTCAATATAACTTTTAACAATTACTTTTGATCATTCTGTATTTATTCCTTGTCGAAACACTTGTCGAAAAATCATAAGGAATTTAGGTTAAGCGCCCCTATTGGATACTTTTTGAAGACTTTTTAGGGAGTATGACCTGTTTGTTATATTTTGCTTGCTTTTGTTGCAGTTTGTATCGTATTTTTTTATTTCTCTTTTATTTATTGGATAAAAGCAATATAAAATATTTTTGATAAGTGTTTTAGTGGTTTGGTCGATTTTGTTAACAATTCTGCAATGAGGGAAAATGAACAAAGTTGGTTTTGTTGTGTCTGCAGTTCAAGTTTAAATACCCAAAACTTACGTTTCGTAGCTTTACATAAAGTTACGCAGAAGGCTGACTGTTAACAATTCTTTGTTTCATTTAAGTTGTTAGACAATGAGGCCTAATACTTTTTTCTGAAATTAAATGCTTTGGTTTTAAAAGAGCTTGTTTCTTGTCGAGGCACAAAGCCAGAACTGTTTAAATATTTTAGTCGTATATCTCCTACTGACTTTACAATATTGCCAAATTTTCAAAATGTTTAAAGCTTAATTTTAGAAATATAGAATTTCGCAATTTATAACGGCAATTCCTTGTGTATTTGGCGGAAGTATTATTCATCCAAAGGGTTATTTTTAGGCAGTTTAAAAATATATGACAAAGGTCATTTTCGTCAATTTTTTAAAAGTAATTTACTATTTTAACTATTTAGTCACGTAATGGTAAGAACCATAATGCCATGTCATATTACTAAAAAAACAAACAATGTGTGTAGTGATTATAATTCATTTTGGGCGTCAATAAATACAAATTTACCATTTAAAACACTCCTTTTTTAATTTGCAACCATGACACAATCAAAGTTGTATGCTTTAAGATGCCTGTAATATGACTACATAAGTACACAAGCGGTATTCTAAACTTAAGACTCTGACTGCCAAGAGCAACATTCTTGCATTTAAATTGGTTAGTGTTCATGAGAACTTTAATTTTGCGTTCCTCGAATTTACATTTACGCAATTTACTAAAGATTTTACAGCATAAACCAATTTTTATTTGGAAATCTGTTAATGACATGGACTCATCTTTTTAAAAACCCCTCCTATACGATTCCACACGCCCTCGAAACTGGGTCAAATTCAGGAAATCCCAGCAATATGAACATCCTCAAAAGTTGAATAGCATATTTTTAAATGAAATACCCTGTATACTGTATCACTATTAATAAGATATTTCAATGAGCTTTAAGATAATACCACAATGTCATTATCTTAGAGTTTTGAAAATATGGCCATTAAAATCTGAAAGTTATGTTAAATTTATATTATGTATACAAAGTGTCCGAAAAGGTAAGGTCATAAATGATAGGGATGATAGAGTAAGACAAATTAATGTAAGTACATCATATAAAATTTTTTTTCTTAGGAAGATATTGACCGTCAGAGTTAGGATTAAAAACAATATTTCAAATATAACTTTGGAACTGTTGCACAGTACCAATCATATTTGGGCAACCAAATATCCTGATACTAATGTTCTGTGTGGTCTAAGTTATAAGCACTGTCGTACATATGGGAGGCCTGGGGGGCCTAGAGACGACCAGGCCTCCCATATTTGAACCATATAGGGAAATGTGTACAGGATTTTCATTTATATTTTGCCACCTACTAACTATTTATTAGTAATTTTTATATTGAACTATAACCAAGAAGGATAAAAAAATGTCCTGTATCAAAGGTTTCATACATTTTCATCTATTATCTTTTGAGCATAAAAAAAGAATCAAATAAATATTAAAAACTCAAGAAAAATTAAGAGGTAAACTTTTTTTTAAATAGGACGCTCTGTACATTATGTCACAAGTAAAAAGGTCTTTTAACAAAAATTACAAAAATACTACATTTAATATATGTATCTTAAATAGTTTCTAAAATATGGCCATTTAAATCTTGATATAACTTCTATTACATCTACAGCTTCACCTAAGTGCCAAGGTAGGTATAATGGAAATTATATCTGCTATCTTTCAGATTAAAGTTGTCATATATTGTTGAGAACCATTTTTTTATCTTCGATAATATTTTCTGGGATACAAAACTAAGTTTTGTATCATAATGTTTTTCTTCAAACATTTTTTGTTTGGAATACAAAAAAATATACACATACCCCTAGCCTCCCCTCCCCAGGTTCGATGCCTAGTTACGCTTATGGCTATAAGCACTAAACTTAGTTCAAGTAGATAAAATGGAAATTATATCTATTATTTTACAGATTTGGATGACCATATTTTCAAAAGTACAAGAGTAAGATCCTTAAATGTTTTATTTTTTTAAAGCTATTTAAAACATATTTTTAATGGTAATAAATCCCAGTTTACTATTAAATTCCTAAAGACGTCATATTTTCGCAATTATTCAAAATTGGATGTATCACACGGTAAGTAATAATCTTTCGAATGGTGTTATGATATAGACTAAACGTCTATAGTAAAAATGCCAGGCGGTCATCACTTCTGTCTTACTTTCAATTATCCTTCTTTTTGTTGCTCGAACACCATTTAAACGACGCGTTTAGACAGCGATAGTTGATTGCCGTCCTTACTTGTATGACGGTTGACCTAAATAACATAACACATAGGCAATGTGAGGAAAACAGACAATCTAACTAAATACCGGCATGTAAACATGCGTGACTAATAATGCTTGTTTTGTTATTCTATTACTGGCCGATATACCAAAACTGCTTGCTCATATAGTATAGAATGTTCTAATTAAACAAATGTTATTTTACCCGGTAACTCTAAAACACGATTGTCAATTGAAGGGCTTTTGTAATAACATGATAAGCCACAAACACAAAGTTATTAATATAATAAATTTTAAAAACCAACAATTATTCAAAATAATTTTTTTTTATTAGTTAACTAGGTCCAAGGACAATAATTAAAAATCTTTTATTATGGGTTATCATAATATTAATTAAATAGATTGAAGAATAAGACTGATTTCTGCGGCTGTGTGACATTAGACACATAATATTTTTTAATTAAAACATGTACGCCACTGGTTTTAATAAATTTTGATAGCGCAATTAAATACTTTACTAAATGCGTAACAAAACTTGTCTCTTAGCATTTTTTCGAATTTCGTTTTGGTTTTCGAGATATTTTGAATTTTTATTATATAAACATCAGAATCATCTCCTAGTTTTAATCGTTTATCGATAGTTGTTTACCTAAAAGTTTTTAAAGGTAAAAAATCTTAATTAATTTTTATACAAATAAACAACATTTAAAAAGTTTAATAACATCAGGAATCGAACCCGGATTTCACGAGTTGATAGTTAACCTTTAGATTATTTCCCGTATAAATTATAATTATACAGGATGAGTTTTTTACAAGTGTAGTAGAGGAATCTCCGTAATCCCTGCAGGCTGCAGCTACAAAGATGGGTAAATGGGAAAGGAATTGTACAATGCTTTTTTGATTCAAGAAAACACACGGTTTACTAAATATTTTTAGAAAATCTGCTTTTTTCAAAAACTGTTTTTATCCATGTAGGTAACTTAATATTCGGAATAGAAAAAGGAAAAAAAGAAGAAGAAAAACAGAAAAGTTGTGGATTATTATGTTCGCAATGCCCATTTTTCAGCTACGACATAAAATTGCATTTTTTAGCGATCTATACCAAGATATACTTTTAATTAAAAAAAAGTGTCCCAAACACAAACAAATGGTAATAGTAGCTTGGGGTTCGCGGATAAATGACACGAGATCTGGCTTTTTAACTCTTCCACGCAACAAAGAGTATACCTAGTACACGTTAAATGCATTAATAAAGTGTCATAATAATTTACTTGCCTATTAATTCTGCAGTAGTTTCCATTTATAATATATATTATATCATTAAAAGTTAATATGATACTAGGCAGCACACGCTTATAATTAATTGCGTAGGCACTGAGAGAATAGAAATAAATCCTACCAATAAGTACCTGTCATGAGATTTTATTTAATTTTTACACTGTCCAGTGAATTGTGTAAAGTATTCATTAGCATATTTAAGTAAACACTGAATGGTTTATTAATAACTCAGTTACGAAATTGTTCATGGTTGAATCATTAATGTGTGCGATGAAAAAAATATGTTTTTAAGGTGCCTTTTCAAAAGAAGTTGCCGCCACTTCTTCCAGGCACTTGGGGTAGTATCGGTTATTAGATGACCTAAAAAGACCAGGTTGATCTAAAAATTTCAGTAGCCCACTATCAAATTAATAAGAAACATGTAGTCTCAAAAACGATATCTAGGTCATTGGTAGTACAAAAGGGCCCATCTCGATTTTTACAACTTTTTAGAAGAGCTTTTTAAAGAGAACTGGCGGTCATCATTTTGGCTGTACCGCTGACACTCGCATCTTATTTCAATCAATTTGTTGCGTATTAGGATATGCAAGTTTGTCATAACATGAATAAGGTCTGCCCTTGTCTAACATTGGTCTCTTTGTTTGACCTCCGGACAGTGCGGACGTGCGTAGAGGACTACGCTTCCCGGAGTGGCGGTTAGAGGTGCCGTACGTTTTTACCTTCGGGGATCAACGAAAGATTCACGCTAAACTGACGGCATCTTTCTTCTGGATCTAAGCGCTGTGAGCGAAGATTCCTATAAGCTGATGGTATCCTGTTTGGTGGTGAACACGAGGTATTTCTCAAATGGCGGGAAATAGATGGGCGTGCCATGGGAACTGTCAGTAGTGAAAGTGAAGGTTATACGTAACACCAGTAGCAGATCTTGGTTTGACAGCCGACAATTTATGCATTGCATCGATTGTAGAATTATTTTGTTTTCTTTTGGAATTTCTGGGAGCTACGAGCTCGATTATCCAGATTTTCCGCCGACGAAGCCCTGAAAAGCATAGTCCGGAAGGGAGAGAGTGGGGGATTGGACCTAAAGGGACCAAAACCAAGAAATAAAAATAGAATAGAATAGAATTGTCTAACATTGGGTATAATTCATTTTTGCCAAATACCGAGTTAGGCCCCTTCGTAATAACAGCCACGAATTTATATTATATACTGGAAAGGGTTACTACATAGCCTCTCTATTGGCGTCCATTTATTTGACGTCATCAGGAATCTTTATCTCTCTTTCACAAAAAATGTCATTCCTTGTTTTTCTGACGATAGTACCTTTCACTTTAGTTTTCAGTTTCTCAAACCAATCTCTAAGTCGGACTTGTAAAGCAAACGCAGAGATATGCAGATATCTCTTTCACAGGACCGTCATCAAATACCTGCCATACCTACTGTATGAACGAATAAATTGTGCAAAACAAGACACTTTTAATCTTGTGGACATTACATAAGAGAATAATCATAACTGATATAAACACATTGTATCTATAGCGACGGCAAATTCAAAAAGTTTGAATTTCACTTTCGCAAATTTCTCTGGAATATTGTTCCCATTCGTGAAAATGAAGTCCCCCACAACCCCTTAGCATTCTTGAAAAGGATATATTTGTCTTATTAACGATCCTTTACTTACAGAAAGGCTTTCTGATCTTGTCATGCATCGTGGGGCTGTAGAGGAGAGGCATTTTATAGGTATTTCCACTTTCTGCTTTATAAACAGAAAACCAAACTTTAAGAGAGCAAAAGTGCATTTTTACAGTTTTAATCCGGGATCAATAAATAAGCGTTTATTTTATTACAAAATCGGACGCACGAATTAATCCTGTTGCGTGATCTCATTTTCCACTCCTATAACCACACTAAACCCATAAGAAGTTCATTTTTATGTCCAGATACCCATCTACGTAACATTTAAATTTATTACTAATGCAAGTCATATTAGAAGAATAATTAATTGTTGTAATTACTTAGTCTTCTATTTCTCAAATTATAATATTTCTATTACATCACGCAACTGTGAGTTTTCGTATCTTCTTGTTAATTATTTATAAAAATTAACATTTTGGTGTCAAAATAAATTCTACGTTATTTTGTATGTAGTTATTATTAAAACGAGTATGAAAAAATACCAGAAAGGAATACAAATTTCTGGGGTTAAAAACATAGTCATAAAAAGTAACCCCATAAAGAATAATCAAAAAACAAAAATGAAAAAAACTCTAAAAAGCTTAAAATATTAAATAATAAAATATTAAAATCAAGTCGGTTACTGACCTGTTACTAAAATATAAAAGGGCTAGTGTTTATTTAGTTATTATTATTATTTAGTATGCACGTATGTTATTAACCGACTTTATTATTATTCGCTTTTAGGGATTTTTTCTTTTAAAATCGATATACAGGGGGTCCCAACTCTATTTATACACGAAATAACTTCGCCGTACCAGATACAAAAACAAACTTAAAATAAACAATGTTTATTTAGATACATTTTTTTACTGACAGTACCAGTTAATATAAAAGGTGTCTCAATAACAGACTTTTTATTGTCAAGTAGGTTTTTTTAAATGGGGCACCCTGTATATTTTTAATAATTTTGACTCTGTATTAAATTCCACATCAAAAATGTATAACACACTATACGCCAAATATCTGGTTTTTGATATATAACAGAAACAGTATGCTGTTATACTGATTAACAATTAAGTGAAGAAAGAAGATAATGTTTTGAATTTAATTATTGTAAAATGATTTTGCCACTGTCAAAGTGATAAATAATATAATACCACGTAATTAATTACCTTCCATTGTAAGAACCACTAATAAGTAAGTCAGCTAGGTATTTAGTATATTCTAGATACATATTATTTACTTACTTAATCTAAAAACCAGTCATTATTGACGTATTGCTGTTTTTTAGTGCAATTAAGTAAATATGTGTCTAAAATAATCTAAATTGCTGACATACCTATTAGTAGTTCTTACAATGGAAGGTAATTAATTATATGGTACTATATCTTTTGTCATTCTGACAGTGATAAAATTATTTAAAAATAATTAGAACTAAAATATTGTGAACACCCTGTATTGGGGATATGTAAGTTTTAATAATTTTAATACTGATTTATTTTCATTCTTCACTTTTAATCGTGATGAGTTTATACTCCTGATGTCTTAAAAACCAGCAATAATTAACATCCAGGATGCCACCATCAGATCCTAACTTAGTAACAAAGGTACCACCTAGGAAATGCACTCTTTTAAATAAAAAAATAATTTTTAAAATTAGTCAACAATTGACAAAGTAATCAGTGAACATACATTAAAAATACATGTACGTGCCTTTAATTTAAAGCCTTTAAAATTCGAGGTTTTCCCTCGATTTCCTCAGGATGCCACCATCAGATCCTGACTTGGTTACAAAGGTACCACATTGGAAGTGCACTTTTTGAATAAAATAATAAATATAAAAATAGAGTTTAAAATCCATCAATAATTTAGGAAGTAATCGGTGATCATAAAATTTGAGGGTTTCTCTCGATTTCCCAAGAGAAACACCATCAGATCCTGACTTAGTTACAAAGTTTTCACCTTGGAAGTGTCCTCTTTTAAATAAAAAATAAAATTTCAAAATCGATTAACAATTTAGGAAGTAATTGGTGAACATGCATTAAAAAATACATGTACGTTTCTTTAAAACTTGAGGTTTTCCCTCGATTTGCCATGGATTCCATCATCACATCCTGACTTAGTTACGAAGGTACCACCCTGAAAGTGCACTCTTTAAATAAGAAAAAAAATTAAAATCCATTACCAATTTAGGAAGTAATCGGTGAACATACATTAAAAAATACATGTACGTGCAGTACGTGCCTTTATAACTTGAGGTTTTCTGATCCTAACTTAGGTGCAAAAATACCACGTTGGAAGTGAACTCTTTTAAGTAAATAAAGAATTTTCAAAAATTTTAAGACACCTGTGATTTTAAAGTGGGTTGTACAGTTTGAATGTTTTTTTAGATGACGTTTTTCTTGCCTTAATTGTTATGCTACGCGCGCCATTTTTTGGTTTTTAAAAATTGCTGCAATTTTTCTTTCATGCAAGATGAATACGACAGGTGCTATTTTTCTTGTAACAAAATTGTAATTTTAAGGATTATTTTAGTGATGTTTAAGATTATGTGATTAATTAAAATTAATTAAATTTTTATTCAAAGGTACTTTACGTCACTGGAAATTACAGACTACCATGTGGGCACTATCTTCGTGTAGCATCACTAGCTTTCAACCTAATCTAATCATCTAATTATCTGTGTATTATTACCTAGTTTGTTTCAACATGCTTGACCCAGTATATTTAACACTAGGTTTGTTTTAGTTATGATTTGCTGACTTTAAAATTGTGACCTGTTAAAGAAATTGTGGCCACACGTTCCAGAGGCATTAAAAATCATACTTAACTTTTTGTAAAATGCTTTATTTGAGTTCCTAAACTTTATAAAAATCAATAGAAAATTACAGTTTTTTCTCGCATAGAATAGAATTTTACTTTGGGCACTTTTTTTCAAAAACAGCCAATGTCTAATTTTCAATATTTTTGGATATTAAAAAAAAACCTTACTAAACCTATATAATAATATATGGCTACATTCTTCGTAAATGCGTCTAGCTTCTACAGAATTGCAATTAGCCGCTCCGTAAATAAAAACCATATCGTGATACTTGCATACCAAAAACATCTCTTTCGTATCAAAATGCACGCATTGATGCAGTAATACATACCAAAAATAAAATGTGATTTTAATTCGGGTAAACATTAGTTACATTAATATATGCAAGAAAGTAGACATTATCATTTGACTCTATTAGACATATGATTTTAAATAATTAGGGTGCAAAATTAATTGATTTTATGACTAAAAAGATATAAGTTCAGCATTTTTTTTTCGAAACGGCTGATTTTTGGATATATTATGTTAAAAGGAAATTTTTGCTTAAAATATTGGAAGAAATCACCTCTTTAAGTTAAGAACATTATTCCCCTAACACCCTGTAGGTATAGGTGATAAATATTTTTAACCACATAAAAATAGAAAACCTAAACCTACTTATACTTATTTGGATTTATAAAATCGGACTGATTTAAAATACCTTTCTCCAGATCATCAATTACGATATTTTGACAAGTTCACCGAAGTATAAAGATTCCGAGAGCTCATCTTTTGTTTTAGATTCTCATAATTTAACGCTTTAAAATGTTTATAAGGTCTTGATAATTGTTTTTTTGTGGTCTGGAATTTAAATAAAAGGAAACATGTAATTAAGAATTATTCATACTAATGATTTTGTTAAAATTAGTCAGAAATAAACTAACAGAACTCATCAAAACTGGGTGTTTTTATTATGCTTATTAAAAATCTTTTAATTACAATCAAAGACAATTACAATATACACTAATGATTTAATGTATTTTCATTACAATTTTTTGGTTGCTTAACAACTTAAACGGAAATATCTTAAAAACTGATACTTTTGCAGATTTTAAAAAGGAGGTATACCTTTTTTCTATAGTAATTTATTACTAGCCGACCCGTGCTCGCTTCGTTGGGCGTTAATTATATTTTTTCTGAACTTTTTGTTTGATCATAATAAAATATAGCCTATAGCACTCCTAAATAGTGTAGATTTCTGATTGTAAAAGCATTTTCATGATCGGTCCAGTATTTCCGAAAATTAGCCCTTACAGAGACAATTAAAATTACAAACTTTACCTCTTTATTTATAATATTAGTATAACTGAATATCGAAGAAAAAATCTTCTAAAAATAAGTGAAGTTGTTGCTTCTTTCTTATCTATTTTTATTTAAAAAAAAGCTTGCTTCTGGCAAGAATGGAACTTGAACCGCCCTTCGAGGCTCATATTAGAAATCCGACCAGTTCGTACTTTATGATTAAATTACTAAAATGGCTATTAAAAAATAGGGGTTGGTGATAAAAGGTAAAAATTTAGGGTTTATGGTATTTTTTAATGCCCCGTTATAGAAAAATAAAAAACAGTTTTTTTTCAAAAATAAAAAAATGTTAAGGGTAAACAACCCAACAATATGCTTATAAAATTTGTTAAAAACCGGTAAAGCCGTTTAGGAGGATTAATATAACTAATACTGTGACACAAGAATTTAATATATAAGATAAGAAAGTGTACTCAGACTTACTGAGTAGTACATACAAGGTAACACAAAACAAAACACAAAAAATTGCAAAGTTTTGTCACAAGATTCGGCTAGAGGAGGCTCAAAATTATTTCTTGTAAGTCCAATTTCTGTACAAGGTGTTTCAGAATAAGATTATGATCATTGAAAATAATTCTTGAATGATAAAAATAAAGTTGGGACATGGTGATAAATTAAAAAGAAAGCATCCACTAACTAATGTAAGTTGGGTTAGATAATCATATTTTAAACTAATGAATTAGTTTTTTCCCACCTTTATAGACATCCTGTATATTTTAAATAAACATTTGAAAAATCATGCATTATCACGGCCAATTTGTATTGTATTTGTTTTAAGTTGATATAATTACTCTATTCTTTTATCTTTAGGTTTATCGAACATCGCTAAATATCATTAACCGAGTTACCAGTATTTCTAGTTAAAAAAATACTGTTAAACCATTCAATTAGCCGGAAACATATGTCTATCCATTTAATTGGTCTTGTATATACATAACATATGCGCCGGTCACACGTCACACTTTATAAAGATCCCAAAAAGTTTTATTGTTAAATTCGTACGGTATATCTTCATTGTTTTCAAGTGGTATCTTGATACTACTTACACACCAGATTTACAACTGTTGGAACCTACCGGTATTTGTAATGGTTTTAAAACTATAAAATATGGTTTTCGCGCCGACGACATATTGCCGTGGTTGATGGGTATTAATATTACTATGTTTATTATTACGTAACGGTTTTCTTATACTAAGTCTTTTAAAACTTCCGCAAATATAATGCGTTAGTAAAAAGTACCGTAACTCTACACACTGTCCAAATTTCATAAAAAAATATTGATGAAAATTCCACACCACTGTTTTTTGACCAATCAAAATTTCTCCTGCCTGGGGTACCCTGGAGCGAATTATAGTGAAAATTTTTTGACATAATCATTGAATTTGTTTTAACGTCATGTCTGTCATTCACATACATAATTAAAAAAAAATGTTATTTTGTACCAGTTGTATTAATTCAGACATAACATAACATAAAATAATGTAAGGTTTTAAGAACCTAAATGACAATTTTATACAACTACAGTTAGTAAAATAATATCATAAGACTAAAGTACTAGACATAAGTAAAGAGCAAACGAACTTAGTGTGAAATTTTCTTACCGAATACCACACGTGCTTAAATTATTCCGGGAAATTTTTCTCGGCCACGAATATTTTAAGAAAGTTCTCCCTCACCTGCGGCTCGGGATAATTATCAAAATATTTGTGGCCTTGAAAAAATTCCGAAAATAAATTTAGCACTAGTGGTATTACAAGTGAATATTTCACTAAAGTGTTTTACACTGACAAAATGTCATAGCAACCCTATGTTTTCTACTGGCAAAACTCCTACCTGCTCCTACCTTGATAAATCGAACATGATAGTATTTTAGCGATAATTTTCCTCAATCGAAAATAGACCAATCAGAAACCACCATTTTTCGAATAAATTTTGTTTAGATAAGTAATTAAACCACATGTTCTGTTTAACCGCGAATAAATTTCTGTTATCCAAACTAGTTGTCAAAATTGGAAGAAAATGTAAAACTTTATTATCAGTAAAATTCTGTGTTGTTGACTTTAATGTTAGTTATTCAGAAAATAATCTAGCCGTATACCACTCGACCTACAAATTTAAATCGAATAAACTACCCAAATATTTTTTGTAAGATTAATTTGGCAAATAGTTTTATGAACAATAATAAAAAAATGATTTCAAAATAAAAACCCTTGACCGCTGCGCGATCTTGTGTTTTAATTAAATTATTGTACATTCAACTATTTTCCAGGAAAAATCTTACTCAAAAGATTGTTGAGTAGTTTAATCGATTAAATTTATAGGTCTTGTAATACAATATATGATTATTTTCTTCCTATTAATTTTGACCAATCGCTATCAAAAATTGGTATGTCAAATATAAATTTTAAGTTAAAAAATTACCTAACAACTGTCAATTAGCTGTCAGCAGTTTTTCCGGAAAAAAAATTCAGGCAAGTTTGACAAGTTGCCAGAATTAATGTTCTTATTAATTATTGTTTTTATTGTTTTGATAAAAAAAAATCTTACCAAATATCTCTCGTACATCTAATTTTTTCCGTGGAAAAATTGTAATACTCGTTTCTAAGTAATCTGTTTTTGGCGAAAGTGGCACTCTCACTCATGCTACTTGTTAAAACAAATTACGTAAAAACTCCTTTTTCCGAATTTTGCCCGAAAAATTTAACCCCCAATAAAACTTAGTTAGGTTAAAGTAAAAAGGTAAAAAACTATTGTTGATTTATATGTAAATAAAAGGTAAAACACTTACTTGTACATTTCGTAAAATAGTCAAATATCATTTTAGAAAAAAAATATGCAAAGTATTTTTTTTGTTTTATTCAAGTTTGTTGCTTTTTGGTAATTTCGTTCATTACATTTAATCAATACCTCTCGCCTATCGGCTGATGTTATTGTTATAAATGTTATTTACGAAATTGCCAAGAAACAGACTTTTCTACAATCAAAATATTTTGCCAACAAAATTTTCTCTCTTATGATATTATATACAATAAAAAAATTATTTGTAAAAAAATAAATTACGAAAATGTTAACTGTGTATACAGGCTTCGCAAAAACTTCAAAAATAATTTTTCGCCAATAGTAAACTACTTTTATTTTTTAAAACCATTTTATTTTTGTTACAGACGAAAGATAGCATCCGCTCGCCCCCACTGATCACCAGTGATGGTTCGAAGTCGCACCCCTCGCAGGGGGTGGTTCGCAGGGTTTCGAAATGGAACGAAAATATTCGGTTCCATCAAATCCGGATTCCAGAGCTTTCTCAGGGACTGCTTCTGAAGACTTGCATGCATGGTCTATTTACAGGTAAAAGGATAAAATAATTTCATGTCAATTTTTATAAGAGGTGTGTACAAAAAGGCGCCATTTTCAGTATATTTTTATGTCATATATTAAAGAAATATGCAATATTTAAAAGATCGGTTTATTATACACTCTGTACAAAAATTATAACAAATTCTTGATTTTTTCTGATAAGCTTCAATAAAAAAATGCGTTAATTTAAATGGCCATATCTCTTTAATAGTAGACTCTTAGCCAAACTTTTACAATGGTAAGTACCAAGAGTTAAATACGTCACCAATCAAATTTAAAATTTTAACAAAATTGTTTATAGTTTATTTTTGTAAATAATTTTTAGAGTTAATTAAAATTTATTCCACAATTTTGAGTTTAATCAACTTCACAATGTTGCCAAAGCGTCACGTTAAATAAATATGCCAACAAAGGAACAAGCAATAGAAAAGGGATGTCGTAGCTTGTATCTTTTGTGACGTAGGCACACTCGAACTACGTCATTGGATTATACGGCGTTTTAAATAATTTCGTTTGCATTTCTACAAAAATAAAAATGTTGGCATTATTACAAAAGATCTTGCAATTTCCGGGAAAAGGAATAAAATCCAATCTATTTACACAGAAAATTTGCTACTTTAGGTATATAGTGTACAATGCTAAGGGCCTATTGAATTATGAAAAATAAAAATCGAAATTTTTAATGTTATACTTTTAATTTTTTAATAATATTTTTTACTTTAGTTTATTACTTTAAAATTATTTCTAATTCTGCATACTAGTAGTAATAAATATTACACGGAAAAAAATCTGGTAAATATTCATGCAATTGTAACCTACACAGTTTCAATGTGTAGGCGCCAGGTACACGTAGCAGTAAAACTCGCTCCGTTTTTGTAGCAAATAATGTGCAGTATTTAATATTAAAGTTTATTACTTTTTAATACTTTTGTAGAAGAACTTACTTACCACATTTTCAATACTACTATAATGTAGTCAAGATTCACATTTGGTTACTGTTGTTAGCTACTATCATTCACTTACAACACTTTAGGACTCGTCGATTTTCATAACAGAAAATTAATGACAAAAATTATACTTAGAACGTCAATAATAAACATATTTAACACAATTTTTGTGCTACACTCTTATAGCACACAACGCCTTTCGATTTTTTTCGTGTACATTTTTGTCTTTTTGATAAGACTCCACAACAACAAAAAAGTTGGAGGGGAGTATTCATTTTATTATATATCTTCCAAACCGTTCACTTAACGAAAAAATTATATGACAAAAACAAGGGCAAGAACTTTTTCTATCAAATGGTGTATAACTTTGTTTGTTGTATCTTTATTTGTATTAGAATAAACAGGTATGTATGGCAATTATTGTTTTTTCGTGCAAAATGTTTATAGCGATTGGTAAATGATTTTGTTAAATTACGTAAAAAACAATATAAGCTTATATACTACCAAAATAGAAGTTGTTGTGGGTTTCTTTACATAGCTACATACATATAAGTACGTATTTTTTAAAATTATTTGGTCTTTATTTTAAGTAAAAAATATATACTTAGAGATATAAATACAATATTATAATGAGGAGGTGGATACACGAATTTTCGTTCATGCGTACAATTGCATAAGAGACGATCTAAAAAAATATTAATCAAATCTGTCGATACCGATGTGTTGGTTTTAGAAATTTTTTACCAGTATAAAAATCAAAATCAAAACGTGTGGATTGAGTTTGGTACTGGTTAAAATGTAAGACTTATTTCGTGTATCGAAATTGCTAAAAATATCAATGAAAAAGTCTAGCCCTTCCTTTTTTCATTCACTAACCGGGTGCGATACCACGTCCTCCTTTTATGGAAAAGGAAAAAAAGTGTTGGGAATCTTTTATCGAAGTTACAGCTACATTCATTGATTTAATGCAGCATTTAAAAAACCAGCATCTCAGCAATTAAGTGTGATCTCAAAATTTGTTATAACCATTTACAATAAACATTCTGATAGTAGCAACATTGATATTTGTCGAATGCAACTTTTTGCCCAAAAAACCGAACGGTTGCGAATTTACCCTCAACAATGAATGCTTTAGCACTTCACATTATTTGATGCATTTCTCAAGCAGGATTTGTTTGGGGTAATCTCTGCGAACCAGTGGAACTTCCATGTCCATCTGAATGGGGATGGATTTTAGAGAATACTAAATGGACACCACTATGGACCACTTTAAAAATAAAAAAATATCATCTAGTACACTATAAAAATGTAAATGTAAGATGTGTGGCACAAATTGTAAATGTTTTTTTTTAATTTAAAATGTACCAGGTTATGTTTGTGTGTGTGGAATGTTGTAATTGGGTATTTTAGGTTGTGTAATAATGTATTTGTTTTTATTGTCTATGTGTCCCAGGATAGGTGTTACAAGAGAACAAACAGAATAAAAATTTTTGAATTTTAAAACGAAATTTTGGGCATACTGGTCGCATGGTCCAAAACTAATAAAAACAAAACTTTACTTCAATTGGTATTATAGAGGGCGAGTTAAAAAATTAACAAAAATATTTTTTTACTTAACGTGTTTAACTTTAAATTTTGACATAAAATTTAGTTTCCTACAATATTTACCTATACAATTTTGTCCTATTTTTAAAAATAAAGGTACGTTACTCTTTATCATTATTTATATTTTTAGTTATAACTCGCCCTGTATATTACCAACTAAAATAAAATTTTGTTTTTATTAGTTTTGGACCATGCGACCAATTTTTCCAAAAGGACGATTAAAAATTCCAAAATTTTTGGTGAATTTGTCCTCTTGTAACACCTATCCTGGGACACACTGTATAAGCCATATTTGTTGTTATCTTTATAATAAAAAGTTATTATAATACTGTTGTTATTTATTTGAAAATATAATGAATCAAATTATAAAACAAAAGAAATAAGTAAATAAAATGTAAAGTATAATTATGAATTAATAAATCTAAAGTGAAAATACTTTTAAAATTAAAAGAATAACATTAAATATTTTGATTTTTTTGATTTCTAGGTACTTTACTGGTGTAGTACTAGTTTGGTACGCCACTGGTAGCTTTATTTTAAAAGATAATAGTTTAAATGATAACTTTTGGGTTGGTTGTTTATGTTGTTTTTTTATAATGGTTTGAAACATATATGGTAAAAAGTGCCGTAAAAAGAGACTTACCAAAAATAAATATTAATTTTATTATTACTATTATGCGCAATAAGGTAATATTACCAATTAATATAACTAAAGTGAGAAATATTCTGAAAAAAGGTATAACATTAAAAATTTCTATTTTTAAGTACCTACTATACTGGTGTAGTGCTACTTTTGTACGCCACTGGTAGCTTTAATTTAAAAGAAAATAGTATAATGTTATACACCATTCGATAGGGAAAACTTTGGCCTTAATTTTTTATGTCTTATATTTTTTTGTTTAATAGACGGTTTGGAAGATATACCGTAAAAAATGCCTTGTGAATGCACCCCGCCAACATTTTTATATTGATATATTGGAGATTCTTACGTAATAAACAAAAATAAAAATTTTATTTTCACTATTATGCAGAATTTTGTGCTCTATCTAACGGCATCAAAATCTGTTTTTTTTATCATTTACCGTTTTGAAGATATTAGAAAAAACTATATCAATCCCTTAACCATCTTTGAGGGGGAGGGGGTGCCAGCAGAACTTTTGAGGTGTGTCTGTTCAAAAATCTACTAATGTTTACATACTTTATTTACTCTACAAAGCATTTGCTTCTACTCAAAAACCGAAGTATCTGACCCTTAAGTCACTAAGCTATATACAGGACTCAATAAATCAACTGTTTTTCACAAATTTAGAAACACATTTTTTACCAAAGTATTCCGATTTAGGCTAATAGCATATACAGGGTATTATAAAATGTTGTTAAGAAAATTTAAGGGCAGATTCTACTATTGAAAAATATGAAAAAATAGTTCATTTAAACATGGGTCCGCAAATTCTTTGGTCTCGATACAGGATGTTAATATTGTATTTATTTTTAATATCCTAAATATCCCTTACCCAATTTTGCATTAATTTGGCAATGTTATTTATAGCGTAAACCGGGTAACTTATCACTAACTTAATTACATTTAAAAGGTCCAGAGGCATCAGGAGCGGCAATTGATGGAATATTTGTAACAAAAAAACCGTCATTGCCGTATTAACCATTAGGCTGACTAGGCTACAGCCTATGACGCCATGAAAAAATAGGCGCCAGACAGGGGAGTAATAAGCGCTAGACAGGGGAGTTTTTAAAAAGTTTAGGTCGGGTGGGGATTTTTGGTGACTAATTTCTCTGTGAATAAGGTGTTTTGGAATGAAATAGGCGCGAAAAGAAGGGAATGACCATTTTTTTGCTCTTTAAATTTTTTTGGTGGAAAATAGGCGCTCCGGGAATTCTAGCCAAGGCGCCTCAAACAGTTTATATAGCCCTAAAAACCGTACGTCACTGACTGTATAAATGTGTGTAAAAAACTTTATTACATATTTTTAGATCGTAAAATAATTGCGAGAACTTCTTCTTCTAAAAATTAGGTGTTATAATCCTTTATTAGCAGTTTTGCAACAAAGACAATAAATAAAGTTTATATCTAGTCTAACAATTTTTACAAAAATAAGTAGTATAGAATTTTTTCAGTGTTTTGAAAAGTTTAACGCCCTGTATCTTAAGAACGAAAAATTAGCGTGGCGAGCGTGGTGCAGCGGCTAACTTACTAGTCTCCCACCGCAGAAACTCGGGTTCGAATCTCGGTTTCCTACATCGGGTTTTTAATAGCTTGTCACCTCATAGTAATGAAAAAACCTTTGTGTAGTATTCTGCCAATCATAGGTAGTAGTTATTTGAAAAATAACTTCCATGGTGGCACTATCGCGTTGTCTAAAAGGTACTGTGAAATGCAAAAACTGCATGTTTCAGTTCTTGGACAACGTTGACGAAACAGGGTGAAATATGGGTTAAACATCTAATAACTCGACACCCACGGTACTCTAGTACTTAGGCAAAAAGCCTTCGTGAGCTGTCACAAAGATAAACAAACACATGTTTCACTTTTTAGATAAAATAATTTGAAAATTCTAGTTGCGCGCCTGAGCGTAACTCTGTTAATGATCATCCAAATTGGATAAACAAACCATTTAATTATTTATTAGCTATTGTCTAGTAAATAGAATGTAAAAATAAAATTAATAATAAATACTACAATGACATTATTAGTACATACCACATCAAACAAATCAAACTTTCAAATGATTCTTTATCGTATTTCGTGCGTCTTCTATTTTAAATAATGAGTACTTTAATTTCATTTTCTACTATAAAGCTTTTATGTGTTTTATATTTACTTTTTATGTCCAGCCAATTAACTTTCATTAAAATGGTTTTTCACACTTTCTTCCAATATGACTAATAGCTGGTTATGTATTGTTTTACAAGCACGTTTTAAATTATTTTATTAATTACCCTATTATTTAAAATACAGGGAATTAAAATTCCATATACATATTTTAGAAACGTATTTTTAAGGTCAAAATAACACGTTTTTTCCCTAAACATGAATCCTAAAATGCACCATCTTAAGTACGACCTTCGTAAGTTATTATGTTAGTATTAAAATATCTGTAATGATTCTAAAACACTCTGTATTAATACATTCATTTGAATTTAAGTGACTTTAAATATGGCCATGGGCGTAGCCAGGATTTTGTTTAGGGGACAGCCAAAGAAAAACTAGAAAACTAACAAAAACAGACACCCCCCTCGGTACGCTAGTGCACACGTGCATTGCTTGATTTATTTCTATTACTAAATACCAGTTTACCCGGAAATTACTGATATTTTGATTTTTAAATGGCACCATCAATATATTTTATCTTCCTTTCATTGTATATGTCATACCTCACATGTCATATTTTAATACCTTTTCTTTTAAAAATTTAATGTTTTAAAAGTTGTAAGTAATAGGTTCAATCGTTGCGACGTCGTTAAATCTGCTTATAATTTTAACATCGACAATAAAATTATTTATCTTGTCCATAGCTAGGGAGGGGCAGCTGCCCCCCTGCCGGTATCTGGCTACGCCCATGAATATGGCTTTAATACATGTTGATTTTTTGTATTTAAAGATAGTCTAAAAACAAAAGTATCGCAAAGGGATTGCCTAAAAAATTATGGTCAAAGGGTACGAGTAAATATTTAAAAATCTTTCAATTTTTATTACACCCTGTATAACATCAATTTTTATTTTACAGGCAAAATCTAAATTCGGATTTTACAGACAGCGCCCTGGGATCAACAGATAAGAGTCCATTACCATATGGAAACTTTCAACTTCGGGATACTACAGTACAGTCAATTTTATCCCATCCAAGATATGGGCCAAAGTAAGTTTATAAAAGTTTTAAGTCGTATAAAGCAATACAATATTTGAAACTAAAACTATATTATTGACTTGACCGAAAATTATTAGAGGAAAGTGACCAAATATGGAATAGTATCCCTAATATGGAATACCGGCTTTTCTCTTAAACGGAAGCTCACACACTCAATTAGAGGGGTTTTATCTCTTTTTTATGCCCGTTCGCGAGTAAAAGAGGTTATTTGCCAGTAGTGCAAGTTACTGTAGTAACGTTTGGTTTTATCGCTTTCTCATAACTTTTTAAGGTTATAAAAATACGTATTTTTTGTACAAAAAGTGCACGAAATACTGTTTTTATAACTTTTAGAGATAGTTCAGATATTCTGTTGTAGGTTTTAACGGTATTTAATTTTATTACTTTCTTAAATAAAAAAATATAAAAATTAGTCTAAAGTCGTCGGAAAATCCAAATATGGACAGATTATAGTGCCCAAATATGGACTATTCCATATTTGGGTTCTTTGATCATTAAAAAGCCTCTGATAGAACAAGAAATGAATCAGAAGACAAGAATCATGTTAAAAGGGCTGTTCGTCTCATAAATAAACCTTCGCTTACAGAGAAGCTTCTTTCTCTCGCTCATCGTCGGTCTGTGAAGGATTTATCGCTTTATTATAGGTACTTCTATGGCTTCTGCTCTGAGAAATTTTCCAGTATAGTTCCTCTACTTACGGCGGTTCCCAATAGTACGTATACGGTCCAACTAGACAGGTCCCCAACTGCCCACTTTGTTCGTTTTTTTATCCCTAGTGTATCTAGATGGTGGAATTTGCTGCCCGCGAAGGTTTTTCCTTCCCCCTCGTATTTAAGTCCCGTGTCAACCTCGCTTAAGACTCACAGCGTTGGTGTGGGCTCTGGGCATCTGTAATTTTTTTAAATTATTTTTGTTGCTTTTTATGTTATACCAAAGTTTTCAAAGAGTTTCTTGTTAAATAAGTTTAACTTTAATGCCGTTTATAGTATTCCATATTTGGGTACCTATTCCATATTTGCTACCTTTATCATTTTTTAGTTTTTTTTTCCTTAGTTTTTATTAAAATTGATCAATGTAACTTAAAACGTTTACAAAATAAAGGACAAATATATAATTGATAATCATTACTACAAAAGTTTTTTTATTTATAATGTTTATTCAAATTATGTGTAAAAAACAAAATGGTATTCCATATTTGGTCACTGTCCCCTATTATAAACAAATTTTAGAGCTAAAAATTGTATTTTGATTTCAGATCGGCACTCGGTTCAAACATGTACACCTATCTAAAATTTGGTTTACCAAGAGTTTTTCCTCCAAATCACAATGGTTCTAATAGATCAGGTCGTGGAACACCACAGCATTTTATAAGAAATGCCTCTTCTCGACCTAACACCAGGTAAGCCATCTAAAACACAAGTATTAATTATTTTCTTCTTTTGAGGAGAATTACGAAGTACAAAAATCCACCCGAACTACATCCCCAAGATAACGTATTTTTTTTTATTTAACTAACATTTTTTTGTTTAAATAAGCTCTTTATACCACATAATATACAAACTGTCCACGCATGGGGTATAAAAAAGGACCAATGATTACAAATTTTTAATTTTCTAAAAAGTTTATCTTGCAAAATAAAAAACAAAGGTACTTTACTCTTGGAGAAAACTCATGTTTTTAAGATTTTGCTTACCTTGTATATAAAATGGCATGTTCTTTTCGTGAATCATAAATTATTTTAAAGCACAAAAATTTATCAAGAATAAATAATTTTTCCCGAAAAATAAATTTGTTGTCTTGTAAATCCCATCCGTGAACAATCTGTATAATACCGATTTAATATAAATATTATATAGGATGTTTGAAAATACTTAAAAATACTTAAATGGCATTTTTAAGTTTAAATTAAAACTTGTTTTATTAAACATCGTAAATTAATAAAAAAAATGCCAATTTAATATTGTGGCAAGATTTTACATCAAAGCTAACCAAAATTTGCACACATCGGTTCTTTTAGGCAGTATATTTATTTTTGGTGTAAAAAAAATGTAAAAACCCAATTTTAAAAGAGATTCAGGGAAGTTAAACTGAAAATAACCCAAATGTTATGTGTAAGCTATTGTTTTTAAATCAAGCTAAGTACACCAGCAAGTCGGCCACAGAAAGAAAGTAAACATTTTTTTGCATTTTTGAGATGCACTAAAGATTTTCGAGAAATCGCCTTTAAATAAATAAAAATGGGGAAATTGCATATAGATAAAAGTCAACTAAAAAACATAACGTAGTAAGCTGTGACTGCTTAATTTAGTAATGTTTATTTACGATATTAATTACTTTTGTGTTGCATAATCATTATGACTAAGGGTACATCGTTATACTGAATTCGATTGAACCGATCGGATTAAACTTAATCTGAAAAAAATTGCGATATACACGTTTCAGATTGAGTAAGGGATTGGATTGAACGCCATAAGTCAATTTTCCAGCGATTTGAATTAAGTTCAGTCCAATCGGAGGTTATATCTGTACAATGTTCATGGTTTTGGAAAAGGTTTAAAAGAGTAAAACAGCTGATTAGTGTAGAAACGAAATAGTGGAAAATAAAATAAGCTTAACTATTTGCTAAAATATTGTGATAGTGTTTCTTTTGTGGTTTGAGTTATTATTTTGCCCTAATTTCTAAAATTAAACGAAATTAATTAAACAAATTTCACAAAAGTAAGGTTAAAAGTTTATTTTTATTTGTTTGCTTTCTTCTGTCAGTGTATATACTTTTCTTTGTTAAATTTAAAAGAATTTAGAACCGGATTATCTGCATCCGATAAATTCTATGACGAAGGGGCACGGTATTAGGTTCAATTCGATCCGTCCCATCGGATTCGATTTTTACGATGTAGTCATTGACCTCAAAAAGCTTCATTTAAATATTTGTACTGAATTTGGAAACACCCTGTAGAGTAAATAACTATTAGCAACCTTTTTTTTCATTACATTATCCATTATGTTTTTTCGAAACTAAACAGTCCCCCTCCCCAAACCTGAATCCTAGATACTGGACTGTTTTACTTTTTTGTTGTATAATTTATAAATCTTTTGTCGTTTTGTTGTGAGGTGCGCCACTGGTGGGGCTTGAAGCAATAAGCACCTATACATACACATTTAAATATTTTAACGCTAATAAAACAAATCTAAGTCAAAATAGCTGTTATTAAAACAATAGTCAGTGCGTGACTTCCACACACGACCTAACATCCTTAACATAACCATTATTAACATTAACTAACAGCTTTTGTATACGTGACATAAGATCTTGATGTCTGTATTTTGTTACATAGGAACCTTTTTGTTTTAACCGTATTTGATGACTGCACTTCAACAGATACGTCTATTTGTGTAACTCCATTAAAAGAAACAATAGCTTTAAATTAAATTGTCTATTAAAGAAAGAGGTTCTTAGATCATGATCAAAAAATTTGTTTTTAATGGCTAATCAGGAATTTCTTAATTTTTAGGATGTTACGTAGTGAAAAGATGTAAATGTAAAGATGTAAATTATGAATATTTTGAAATATCTTTAGTGGTGAAGGTTAACATTTAGTTTTTGTCACTAAAGTCATTTCATCATTTTTCAAGTCGGTGAGATTATAGAAATTTACAAAATTTTATTTAGCTTATTAAAATTTATCATATAAATAAAATATTTTTTCCTTATGATATTTCTATAAAAATCATTAATAGTTAATTTTATATCGTTATAGACCAGAGCAGATAATTTTTAAAACCAAAAAAAATTATAGTAGGATTAAACCCATTGAAAAAGGTAAAAATTATGATGAAATTTAAATGAAAAATAAATTACGGGCGATCATAGGTCGGAACGGGTGAAGAGGGGGAAGAGGGAAAGGGATTTAAAGGTCAAACATGTAATATACAACTGCAATGCACTGACACGCAAAAGACACAGTCTATTTGGGAACATACATAGCGGAAACCCGCTCCCACATGAACATCTTGGCAGAAATCTACTAAACCTGATAAAGGGCAGTGCACTTCTGTAACAAGGGAGGGGTACATAATAAGCCAATAGGCTACAGTGTAAACATGGTCGAATGACCAACCCCGCCTCAAACCAACCAACCAAGAACCAACCTATATATGTTCCAAATATACTGCAATTTTTGGAATAAAAAAATACACATTGTTTTGACTTAATATTGAAAAAGTACCCTTATTTTCAATCGAAAATTGACGTGTCAAAATATCAATATTTTCAAAAAGGCGGTAGACTTTTTATTCGGTAAAATCTTTACTTTTTGATGATGTAAAAAATATACATAACCACGGTAAATTTTCTGCATTTCCATAGGACTTGCAGTTTTACCGGAAATCTATAAAACTGTTTTTACCCTTAAAAACCCTTCCACTTCCTGACCTTAGATCGCCCGTTAGTTATTTTTCCTTTTTTTTGCTATTTTCTCTACAGTTTTCAATGGGTTTCATCCACTATACTTTTTTTGGTTTAAAAATGTTTTGACCCTGGTCTAATAATAATTAAATAAAGAAATCGGATTTGATTTTTTTTTAATTTTCTGAAAACATTTCTTATAGAAATATATATATTTCTTTTACACCATTAGAAAGTAAAGATTTTACCGAACAAAAAGACCACCGACTTTTTTGAAAATGCTGATATTTTGACACGTAAATTTTTGATTATAAATAAGGGTACTTTTTTGATATTAAGCAACAATAATGTGAAAAAATCAATATTTTAAACCAAAAAAAAAATACAATGTATTTGGGACCTGCACGACACGTTTTCACCAAATTTTGTGAAAATAATTTATTTTCTGTAAAAGATTAAAATAAAAAACCAAAAACCTTGGTTACTTAAATTTTTTACATAAACTTTTAGGTTTTGTAAAGAAAACGTAAATACAATAGTTGAAGGTCCTTTTATTACCTACAACTTCGCTATTTAAGATTTTTCTATAAGACTTGGTTTTGCTGAAAATCGAAAATAATCGTAAATCCCAAAACCAGTATTTTGAAGCAGTTGTATGAATTAAAAATCAACAGAAACTTCTTCCTTTTAGTAAATAAGTCTACAGTGAGGATATAAAAAGAGGTCCTTCCACTTTATCTTTTGAATGGGACAAGATATTGAGTTCGAGTAAAATTTAGGCAAAATGGTGTCAATTACACTACTCTTTGACATAAACATAATTTTGGTAACGTGGCCTAGTGCCAAGGGGGCCCTAGTAACTTTTTTTTCAAATGGAAAAAATGGGGTCATGTAGCACCTTGTTTTAAAGGCCTTTCGATTCTCTACTTATTACCATTTTATTTTTTAAAATCGGCCAAGTCGTTCTAGAGTTATAAGCGTTTGAAGTTTAGCTACAATTTGTATGTAATGCGGTTTTTAAAAATTCTCTTCTGATATCGAGATTGGGTAAAATTTGTATAAAATGGTGTCACGTAAGCTACTTTTTGGCATTAAAATAATTTTGGTCACGTAATCTAGTGTCAAGGGGACACTAGCAACTTTTGTTTTCAAATAGAAATGGGGGTTATGTAGCACCTCGTTTTAAAGGCCTTTAGATTTCCTACTTAACGCCACTTTGTTTTTGAAAATCGGCTCAGCTGTTCTAGACTTACAAGCCAATTTCATTAAAGCTACTGTTTTAATGGTATTTAAGCCAAATTTCAAACGGTTCTAAGTCTGGAACGGCTGGGTCGATTTTCAAAAACAAAATGGCGTTAAGAAGGAAATTAAAGGGTCTTTAAAACGAGGCACTAACATGATCCCCCGTTGTCATTTTAAAAAGTTGGTAGTTCTCCATTGGCACTAGACTACGTGACCGAAACTATTTTTATGTCAAAGAGTAGTTTAAGTGACAATCTTTTACCCAAATTCTACCCGATTTTGATATCTTCTCCCAATCAAAAGATAAAGTGGGGGAACTATTTTAATATCCCCACTGTACATTTAATGTTTACTTGGATAGGTTTCTCCGCAGACAAAGGAGAACATCATTACAATTAAATTTTATTATTTACTACATCAGCGGGATTTAAACGCATTAACTATTTGTCTAATCGCTACATGCTAGTGTTTAACACAGTGAAAGTAAATGAAACAAATCGTGCCGCCAAGGCGTTTATGTTTAACTTTTTTTGTAGCCCTAATTTCTTTTACCCGTTATATACGTTAGTTTTGTTTCAGGAGTCAAAAATTAAGCAGCAGAGGTCCCCGAGAAGGTTCCTCGGGATATGACAGCAGCGACAATGAGACCACCCATCAATACAAACATAACAGGAAATACCGATCGGACCCGGACTTCCGGATGCAGAGCGCCCATCCTTCGTATCATCATCAAGGGGTAAGACACACCCTATTTTAGGTGTAAGAGTTTTGAATACTTCATGAATACCAGGTGTCTTCATGAAGTATTTGAAATATACAGCTGAAATTTTAAAAATATTAAATAAGCTGTATATTTATTGCACTATTATCCGTAATATTTAATTGGTATTTGCTTATTCAGTGTAACTATAAACCAAGAACGTCTCTCCAGGTCAGTAGAGGTGAAAATATTAGGAAAAAAGACCTTAAAATCTGTAAAAATATTTTTTTAAGTTTTAGGCTATTTTGTTTAAATTTTGAGGTAATAGGCAAACCAATTTTTAGTTTCTTAATAATAATAATAATATTTTATATATTATATAAATTAAAAAATATACAGGATGTCCCAACTCTATTTATACACGAAATACCTTTGCCCCTGGACAAGTTACAAATACATAAAATGAAAAATGTTCATCTGGATACATTTTTTTATTGACTGTACTAGTTAATATACTAGGTGTCTCAAAAACATATTTGTTATTGTGAAGTAGGTTTTTTTAATGGAACACCCTGCATATTTTACAAATTTTGATTCTTTATTAAATTCTACATCAAAATGTATAACACACTAAACGCCAATTATTGCTGGTTTTTAGGATATCGACAGTATGCTGATAGTAAAGAAAGAAAATAATATGTTGGTTCTTATTTTTTTACTCTGTCACTGTCAGAGTAACAAATAATATAAGAACATGTAATTAATTACCTTCGATCGTAAGAACTACTAGTGGGTATGTCAGAAATTTAGTTTATTTTAGAGCAATTTTTTCTTATTTTCACCAAAAAAACAGCAATACGTCAATTATGGCTGGTTTTTTTGGCTAAGAGAGTAAATATTATTTAAAATAAACCAAATACCTCACTTACCTATTAGTAGTTCTTACAAAGAAATGTATTTAATTACATATTATTATAACATTTGTCATTCTAACAATGACAGAGTTATTTAAAATTAGTTAAATTCAAAATAGGATTTTCTTTCTTTACTTTTAAATATTAATGAGTATAACAGCAAAGTGTAAATATCCTAAAAATCTGCAAAAATTGACGTATAGTGTGATATACATTTTCGATGTAGAATTTATTAGTCAAAATTTAAATATTCATTTATATTGTAAAAAGCATTTTCTTTTAAAATAATTTTCATCTCTTTTGGAAATCGATTTTGTGATAATGCCCTAATAACTTGGGGGTGCATTGAAAAGTTTTATGTCATGATAATTTATACCGTTTTGGCTTGATTGCAACCTAAGATGTTTTGGTCGCAAGTTTTCCTGGTTTCTTGTGTTCTAAGAATGGTAATTTGCATTTGTAGTATAGCCGTTCAGGTTTGCCTTGATATACTTTAGGCACTGCAAAAAGTACATACAAGGAACTGTTAGTATACCCAACTCCCTTAATTTATTCTTTACATCATATGGTAAAATATACAGGCTGTTTTATTAAAAAAAACAACTTGACAATAAAAAATCTGTTTTTAAGGCACCTTGTATAATAACTGGTATTATCAATAAAAAGAATGTATCCAAATAAATATTTCCTATTTTAAGTTTATTTTTGTTCCTTGCACAGGGACGAAGTTATGTCGTGTATAAATAGAGTTGGGACACCCTGTATATTTATAAATATAGTGTATCCAGAAACTTTACCTAAAAACTTTAGGTGGTGATTCTACATTGCAAAAAAAAAAGAAAAACTTTATATGAATATAAGTTAATGTAAGACTTTTCAAAATTTATAGTCAGTTTATATTTTTTGACAAATTTGAATAGCATTTTTCATATTGATTGCTTTATACTTAATACTAATATACGCTTAAACTTAATAATTAAGTATAAGCGATATAACCATGCCGAGAATTGGTTTATATTTATTTAAACGAAAACCATACATCAGAAAAAAAGAAATAAATAAATAAATTGAAACTAAACGGAATTTTAAAAAGTTATTTTTATGTTTAGTAAATTCAGTACCCTATACATATACACTATGTCCACGGATGGACTTTACAATAGGAAAAATGGACCAAACATTTTAATGTTCAAGAAAGTTGTGTATGGAAACTGCTTTTGCTTCTTAAAAAAAACAAGATTTACGTTAAGAAATTTGTTTTGTTTTGTCCAGGGGCTCCAAAAACTACAAAAATCTGAAAATAAACCAAGACAAAACTATCTTTATTTTTAATATTTTAGCAAAATGTTAAATAAAAAAGGTTTTCTTAACGTGCATCTTGTTGTTTTAAGCAGCAAAAGCACATACACAACTTTCTTAAACATTTCAATTTATGGTCCATGTGTCCTATTGTAAAGTTCATCCGTGTTCATACTGTATATTTACGATAAATGCTCACGGACGATACTGACAGGTTTAAATTTTTCTTGTTCGTAATTTTTTTTCAAATTTCTTAAAAAATTCTAAATTGGTATAAGAGTAATAATAATAATTAATAGTTTAAAAACTAAAAAACACGCTTTTATATGCAACCGAACTAAAAATTAGAAAATAATTTTTCATTAAAAAAATATTGTCATTTCATAGTAAAAAGCGTGGGGTGCATTTTACTATTTTTTCATAACTTTTCCATCATAGATATTTGCAAATATAATAATTATAACATTTAATATATTTATCACCCCACGCTTTTTACTATGAAATGACAATATTTTTTTAATGAAAAATTATTTTCTAATTTTTAGTTCGGTTGCATATAAAAGCGTGTTTTTTAGTTTTTTTAAACTATTAATTATTTTTCATTTTTAGTTTCTGCTACTCTTGACAAAATGGCGAAATTTTTTTAATGAACAAGAGTGGCAAATTTTAAAATTTTTCCAACAGATTGCAACTCACTAAAAAATTTCTCCTTCATTAAGTAGCAAAGTTTGAAATTTTGCCAACAGATGGCAATCCAGGCAATGTTTGGACCGTTGCCAATATATTGCAACCCACTAAAAAATTTCTTCTTCATTTAATAGCAAAGTTTGAAATGTTGCCAACAGATGGCAACCTAGGTGTTGTTTTTATAATATAATGGAATTTTTTTCCTGGCGATCCAAAAAAGATAACGGGATACTGTTTGCAGATTATTGCATTGTCATGTTTCCTTAATACGTGTGCAAAGTTTCAAAGAAATCGAATAGCTGGAAGTTGGTTAAAATTAGGCTCAAAGATTCCGTTACATAGCCAGATAGTTACAACCCAAGTTAATAAAAGCGTGTTAAAAAGACGATTATTTTTCTAAAATTTTAACAACCTGTAGTTCAAATAGTAAGATGTTTGACATACATTATTATGAGATTTTTTTATTAGAGATTTTTGGATGTTCTCCTCTTAAAGTTTAGTAAGCCGGTAGAGTTACTGGGCAGCCTACATAAGTTTAGAAATATTGACAGTTCATTAGACAAGAGACCAGTTAAAAACAAAACGCACAATAGGAAACAATTTGTAAGATTTTAAGAATTTTATGATTTTTTTATTGTGTTTGGGTGCTTAAATATATTTATAAAAAATACTTTGTTTTATATTTTGAGCTAACCTGGTAACAAATATTTAAAAAAAACAAATCATCAACGATCCCGTGTACTTTGTGGTCGTATATTTCATCGTCGGCTATTTTACGAAAGAGTTTAATAATAGACCATTTTCCGTATCATTAACCATTGCAGGTGGTTGCACGATTTGCTCATGCATTAAACAAATCTGAATCATACACTTTGACAGGTACCAATTTTGAATTTAAATAAATGAATCGAAGGTATGTTTGTGCACTTTCATGCATAAAAATATTACTTTGACCTTCAGTTTTTAAACAGGTATCTTTTGATTATTACGATTAATTTAAAATAAAACAATGTTTATCATAACAAACGCTTTAGATATTTCAATAAGAAAATAGGCAGAAATTATTCTAAAACTTCACAAAAAAGTACCAACTTTGTCATAGGAAGTTTGTTCATTTTCTCCAATTGCAAATTATCTCATTAAAAATAATTCAATAAATGAAATGATCCAGCATATCTGTAACACAACACACACAACAGGCTTTCTTCTTTTTCCATGCAGACTTTCTTCTGTTGCCTATCGTTGGGCTGTAGGGGATCTATCGCATTTTTATAGGAACTTCCACGGCTTCTGCTTCGAAAATTGTCCAGTATAATTCCCCCACTTGCAGCTCGCAACAGAGAAACTCGTGGTGCCTCACATCCCTATATGGTCCAACCGAACAGGCCCCGAACTTCTCACTTTGTTTGATCTTTTATTCCTAAAGTTCATATATTGTGGAACCTACTGCTTGCAAAGGTCTTCCCTTTCCTTTCAAATCTTTAATTTTTTAAGTCCCGTTTTGAGAGACTCCCTCTAACCTCGCTTAAGAGACCCACGGTACGTTAGTATTTAGGCTTTAAGCCTTCGCGGATTGTCCAAAGATAAGAAAAAACCAATAGAACAATCAATTTCTCAAAGATAGCAAAAAGTCCTAGATGTCCTAAAAGGTTTTTATTGTTTGAAAGGTTTGTGCATTACGTTTTTGCTGCATTTCATCTTCTATGCAGTTTTAGTATCTGCACCCGCGTTTAAACACAAAAATGTATTTCTTATTTGACAAGCGCTATTCTTTTTCGGTTTCCCGACTCGACTGTTTCAGTTAAAATATTTGTGATTTTTAAGGTATCAACTTTAAAATAGATACCCTGTAAATTTAACATTATCTTTACTTAAGAATGTCGCACGCATCTGGTTAAAATATAATTATAAACAAGTAAAAAAATGTATTTGTTAATACGTAAATATTTTTAGTCATATGGTTAATAAACAAATTTTATTTTATTTCAGATAAAATATATCCCCTAATTGTAAGTAGTAGATTTTTTTGGGAAAAATTGCAGCATAAATAGTTTCATCCTAGAAAACTAGAAAGTTGCTGTTTTCTATCCCATTTTAGGTGGTTTATTCTTATACAGGGGCTATGTGTAAGAAATAATTGAAATGAAATAAATGTAGTTTTTATTAGGTATGAAGTGGTTAGTATGTATGTTTTGGAAATGGTATTTTATAAAGAACAGGTCTAGAATATATTTCAAATAAGGTATACTCAATGACCTTTTATCCTTTACAGGGTATACCTTAAAAAAAGATAAAGACATTAAACTGTAAAAGCAAGTAAACTTTGTTAAAAATGCATACATTAAATTGAAAATGTCGTTTTAACCTCTATAATACCGACTTACTGAATATTCGTTTACTTATAAAAATACTATTAGTATGAGTTAGTTTAGTTGCCCAAATATTATTGCTACTGTGGCAATCGTTTAAAAGTTATAAATAAAAGTATATATTTTTAATCTACCTCTGAAGGCCAATAAGATTCTAACAAAGTGCGACAGAACTTTTTTCATAAGTACCAACGTAAAGTACTAACATTGTTTTAGCCTACTCTGTTAGTTCTATTATTTACAACAAGACCTTTTTAGACACCCTGAATACACATTTAAAAACTATTTTCATTTTACTTCTATTGAAAAAAAATTGGTATTTGAAGGTTTAAATAAAACACTCTGTATAGTGTACATCCGTTATATATTTAACATAATTTATTATACTTCACACATACGCTTTATTATTTTAAGGATCTTCATGGACCTCCTCTACCCCTTGCAGCGATGCACCAAGAGGGCATCCGCCCATCGGGTGGTCAATGGAACCGCAATAAGAGCATCTCGGAGGCAAACCTTTTGGCCAGTGAATACAACAGACCATATCACCCAGCAGGTCCGTCACCACGCCACTTGAGAGATCCTAGAAGAAACAGTGTCGCCGAATTCGGACATCACGGGCCGCATGTCATGCATCATGACGTTGTGGATCACAGGTATATGTATATCATATTATGATAAGTTGTGGTGAGAATATACTTACTCCATCCCTAAAAAACTTAATAAAAACTGCATATTTCGTCATGTGCTTTCCAATTATTTTTTTATATTTAGTAAAAAGTTTTTGGTATCACACTCTGTAAAACTTTTCAAAAACAACCGTGAATTTATTTTCCTATTTAGACTGTACCGGAAATTCTACATTACCCTGTATTCATATTTGTGTTTCTTTCAGTGTAATAAGCCATATGAGTAGACCTATGTCTAAAGCGGAAAGCCAGTTTTCAATGCCAGCGTCCAGAAAAGGACCCTCAATTATAAGATCTGAATATATAGGACCAGAAGATGACGTTACTCCAGGATTTATGTATCCTCACCTGCAGGTAATGCCCTAACAGCTTATATATATACATAATAGAGTATTCTACTACTATAACCTGCTACAACCCAAGCCTCAGTTGGGTTTGTGGCTGGTGGTGAGAAGAGCCTGCGTGATAGTTTATATGTATTTTATAATATTTGGTGACTTTTATTTTGAATTTTGGCAACATCATCGGACCATTACAACGCACACACCGAGTAAATCTTCAATATTTAATTTTTTTGTCAAAAACCACAAAATCACAAAAAATGTAGTAAAAATTCCAAACACAAAATATATTACAAATATGTTAAAAGAGCAGGGCATATTGGAAAATATCTTTCTGATAGTGTTGCCAATAGTTTACTTGTCACTAGTTAAACAGTGAAGTTACTAAATCTTATTGCATGCATGATCTGATGCTTTATTTTATAGGGTTAGATATTAATGAGTGATGTGAATCAATAGTGGTCTATGGGTAGTACTTTCTTACTTAAATTAACTTCTAACTTAAATTCTAAAGATACTTTTTTAGGTTAACCAAGTGAGTTTATGGCCATCATCGTCCTCCTGTTTAGGTTCGAAAAGTCACCTTCTCCTAAGCGAGGTGTCGTTTGAAGCGAGAGGAGGTGATATCTTTGCTGTCATGGCGACGTCAGAGCAAGAAGGTGCCGCCATTTTGGATCTTATAGCTGGAAGAAGAAGTCCGGCTCAAGGCGAAGTAAGGAAGTTATTAAATATTTATATTAAATAAACACCACGTAAATATTTGTTTAACTTTATTTTGGTTTTAGGTTTTATTAAACGGACAAAGAGTTCAAAAAGACGTTTTAAAAAGTAGGGTAGCATACGCTCAAAGTGATCCGAATTTATGTAAAGATATGACTGCTTTACAAACCATGAGGTATGTCCAAAATACGGTATCGAAAAGCAGTTTTAAATTTATTAATTTTAATATTTATCAATATACCAATTAAACCTAACTTAAATAAACTATTTTTAGATTCCACTACGATCTCAAAAAACCAACAGAAAAATTAGGATATCTTAAAATTGACTCTACCGATAGGGTAAGTATTTTTTATTTTTTAAACCTAAAATTTGTAATACTAAAGTCGTATTATAAATAGGAATACTATGCCTTACATTTAAACTATTTGACCACAATATAAACTAGTCAGTACGATTATTTTCATTGACCACATAGCTTTTTAAGAAAGACCGAATCTAAGCACCGTTTCAATCGTGAAATTTTGCTCGATTGAACAATGGGAATTTTAAAGTATAAATATTGAAGACAATTGTAAAGACAATTGTTTTTATGTTTCCAATAAGTTTCCATCAACAGTAGGACATATTTCAGGATATTTATTTTTAACATTCATTTGATTTTTGTCTAGATAAATCTCTTAATAGAAGAATTAGGCTTGGAGCAAGTTCGAAATACTCGTGTGTCATCGATGACAATTTCAGAGAGACGGAGACTCAATGTCGCATGCCACTTACTTCAAGACACCGATATAGTTGTCTTGGACCAACCTACCAGAGGAATGGATATTTTCGACACATTCTTTCTTGTAGAGTAAGTTTCTGTAATACTTTTTGTGTGTGATAATACTTTTAATATTACTTAAAAAATAAATAAATAAATATAAAAACCTATACAGGGTGCTTCAAGACCAGTGCAAAAAACTTTAGAAGGAAATTCTTTGGTTAAAATAAAGGGCAATTTCCTGTATTTAAAAAAACTTTCAGCAAAAATATAAAGAGACACAAACGAATCTAGTATTTATTTTGGTAATTCTCTAGAAAGTTACGGAGAGTCCGATTTTGAGGAATATTGGATCACGAATTCGATAATTTTTATTGAATACGTTTCCTGTTCTAGATAATCATTACAAAACTTAAAAATTTAGGTATCTTATTTTCACTACATTCTCCTTGTTTTTTTCACATTTCTTGATTTAACACTAAATTAAAACACATTTCTTTATTAAACAACCAAAAACATTTTACAATCGTGTCCTTTTCTTAATTTTATACTTTTTTATTTTAATTTAAAAGCTTAAATTTAAATTAAGGTTTTTGTAAGCCAAAATTTATCAAAATCGGAGTCGCCAACTTCTAGAAAATTACCTTTATATTTTTGGTCCAATTAGATACCTTCGGCAGTGGGCCAATGGAGGAGTTGGGGGTAGCTCCCTAGGTAGAATAGTAGTTTTTACTCTCCATCCTCCGACCTACGAGATTTTCACGATGTTGTCGAGAATACTTTTGGTGTCTGCTGGAAGGACCATGTTCAGCGGACGCAGAAGAGACATGTTGCCATATTTCGCTTTAGTTGATTATCCTTGTCCGAATTATAAGAATCCTTCTGACTATTATTGTAAGTATGAAATAGATACCCTAACTTATACAGGGTTAACAAAATTTCTTAATATTATTTATAGTGGACTTAGTGACATTAGATGACCTATCGGCAGAAGCAATGTTAGAGTCATCTCAACGAATAGAACAATTAGGAGAAATATTTAGACAGAAACAACCGCCTATGAGTGATCCAGGACCTCCATCACCCTTACCGATGGCTGTCAAAAGTTCAAATTTCTTAGTACAAGCATTTGTTTTGTTCACGTAAGTATTAACAGAGAAAAAGAGATAATTTTTAAAAAGGTAGTTTTCTAGAAACTTGCGGCTTCTCCGATTTTGGCTAATTTGATATACGGGGATTTTTGGGACGCTGGTCACGAATCTAAAAAAAAATTTTGGCGTTGAAATTTAAACTAATCCTATTTTTACTATATTTCTTCTTCTTTTTGCACACAAATATTGATTTAAAGCAAAAGTGGCATACAATATTTGATTTTCATTTTTTTAAACCACGTCTTTCTATGTTTTTTAATTAAATTGCGAAAGTTCACTTTAAGAATGCTGCAACCATGCGCCAATGACGTCATAGCCTTCCGCGACTGAAAGCGATTGAAAGTGAAGCTATGCAATTTATTGCAATAATATGCAAAATACCTAGAAAACTGGGTTTAAAAGGTGAAAATCAAATATTTATCTTATTTATGATCGTTCCATGTCTGCCAAGTCAAATAAAGGTTCCCCATTTTGTTTGCCTAATATGACAGCCACTTTTAAGGGATATGGCTGAAATGGCTTTTTCGTCCAATTGGCAAAAATAATATTTGAGCAGTGATTTTTAGATATCGATATTAATAACGAGGTGAATTATATAGAGTAACTTTTTAGTACTGGTGTATGCTAAATTTTTTTAAATTTATATTTCTGCAATAAAACATTAAAGTTTTCATTTAAAAGAACTTTAGCTTTAAATCAGGAATTGTATGCAAAAGAATGGGAAATATAGTAAAAATACGATTTGTTTAAATTTCAACTTTGATGATGAATATCTGGACACGAAACGTTTTCGCTAAAAAAATTCTTTTAGATTCGTGATCAGCGTCCAAAAAAACCCGTATATACCAAAGTTCGTCAAAAACGGAATTGCCGCAATTTTTAAAAATATTAATCCCATGGGCTAAGTTTCAGTATTACATTTTTACTAAAAACATAATATCTATTTTACATATTTTTTTTTAGAAAAGCAATGATCTACACCCAACCAAGTACCTTTATTAGCTGGCTTACTTTAATAATAATGTCAGCATCCCTGTCACTGATACTGGGCGCAATATTCTGGGACGTCCCCAATACGGATCCACAGTTAATTTTAAACGATAGATTAGGTAAAAACTTTTGCTTAAGTATTATACGTGGATGATCTCAGAAATAATGGGAATAAAAATTTAAAGAAATTCAATAAATTTTTCAATAAAAATCTTCTTTTAAATCAATTTTCCAAAATATTTTTTCTTCCAGTCACCTAAATCTAAATACTCTTTAACACTGCCAAGAGTGAGAATTTTTTTTTAAAGAAGAAAGTCTGAGGGGGCTAAATCGGTAGTATGGCGGGAATTGTTTAATGGTTATTAGCACAGGAGTTAAAGATCCTAGGGTTCGTAGTTTAGATCCCTGAATTTCCCCACTGCCAAAAAACATTTGTAAGCATATGCACCTTTTAAAAATACCCGTTCTTTTTTCATCTAGTTAATGTTAGAAATTAAAATACAAATAATCCAAAACAATTTTACCTTTTTCAAGATAATTACTAAAAAAGATACCACACCTTTACCAGCTAAAGCATTTTTTTATTTTGGGTGTTGGATTTTTTTTTCTTTGGTCAAACCACGAAGGCTAAAAGCCTGAATACTAACGTACCGTGGGTGTTTTAAGCGAGGTAAGAGGGAGTTTGTTGACACGGGCCTTAACTACTTGAAGATTTGGGGGAGAAGGAAAGACCTCCGCGGGCAGCAGGTTCCACAATCTAGAAACTCTAGGGATAAAAGAACGAACAATGTGAGAAGTTCGGGGTCTGTCCAGTTGGACCGTATAGGGATGCATACGCGCGGAACCACGAGTTTCTCTGCTGGGAACCGTGAGTGGAGGAACTATACTTGACAATTCTTCAGAGCAGAAGCCATGGAAGTACCTATAAAAAGCGATAAATCCCCCACAGCCCGACGATGGGCAAGAGAGGGAAGCCTTTCTGTAAGTGAAGGATCATTAATGAGACGAATAGCTCTTCTTTGAATAGAATCAAGAATGCTCAGGGTTGTTGGGGACGCCATGCCCCAGATATAAGAACAATATTCCAAGGGAGGTCGGATTTGGGACACATATAAAGTGTATAAATTAGAAGCGGAAAAATACTTTTTGGCTCGAAAGAGAAATCCAAGCTTTTTTGAAGCTGCCGTGGCTATAGATACAATGTGTTTATGCCAGTTAAGGTTACTTTCAAATGTGACGCCCACGAGATTGAAGGTGTCTTTGCTCTGTAAAACTTGGCCGCGAGTAGAGGATGAGTATTTGATCACTCTTTTCGCGACAAGGAACATGACTATGTTTTGGATACATTAAACTGGACGAGATTTTTGGCGCCCCAAACCAATATTAAATTAAGATCCTGCGAAAGAGATATCTGCATCGCTCTGCGTTTATTTTCCAAGTCAGGTTTAGTGATGGGTTTAGGAACCTGAAAACTGGAGTGAAGGGTACTATCGTCGGCGAAACTATGAATGGAATTAGTTGTGGACGAGAGAAGGTCGTTGATGTGAAGAAGAAACAATGTTGGTGCCAGAACTGAGCCCTGAAGGACTCCAGCATTTACTTGGTGAAAGCTTGAAGAATGGCCGTCCACAATAACTGATATACGTCGATCAGATAGATAACTAGAGAGCCAAGTAAAGAATTTAGTTGAAAGACCATAGGAGGGAAGTTTATTAAGAAGTGCGGCGTGCCAGACCTGGTCAAAAGCTTTGGATATATCAAGAGCAACGATCTGGGACTCACCTAGAAACTCAAGAGACTTATTCCAACAGTGTGATACGAAGGAAAGAAGATCTGCTGTAGATCTTTTGTGGCGAAACCCATACTGCCTGTCGTGCAAAATTTTGTGTTTTTCTAAGTACTTAAGAATTTGTGAATTAATTAATTTTTCCATTACTTTACAAAGAACTGAGAGAATTGAAATTGGTCTATAGTTAGATGGAAGCGATTTAGATCCTTTTTTGGGAATAGGTTGAACACGTGCAGCTTTCCAGCTCTCCGGAAAGATACCTGTGTCGTCAGAAATTCGAAAGAGCCGAGTTAAGATTGGTGCAAGTTCTGGAGCACATTTTTTAAAACGATTGCTGGTATGCCATCCAGCCCAGACGATTTCTTGGTGTTAAAGGAGGAAAGGATACGCTTAATGTGTTTTACTTTAAAAATAATATCGGTCATTTTATGAGGAACTGGGGTAACCGTTGGAATTGGATGATTTACGGGAGGGTCAAGGGTTGAATTGGCAGCAAATTGTTTGGCAAATAGTTCTGCCTTTCCTTTAGCGGTAGAAATAATTTCATCTTCCAAAGTTAGTGGTGGAAAAGAACTGGTACAAAAATTCCTACTTATGTTTTTCGCAAAGGACCAGAAGGATTTGCTGCCATTTGAGCAAGAAAGAACTTTGTTTTTAATACGATTGTCGAAGGATATTTGATTTCTTGTCTACTGTCTTACTGCTGTCTAGACTCGGCAATATAGTGATTAATTCTGGTCGATCCAATTTTTAAGAATAGAAAAAAAGGTTTAATTTAAAAATATTTGTTTAAACAAAAGATTATAAAATGTATAAAGCTGACAACAAAGTTTGCGAAAGTGTCCCCCCTCTCAGGTCATGGCCAAGAAAATATTAGATGATTCTCCTATTAGCTCTGACAGAATAGCAGTAGCCATGGTCAAAAAAATGTTTCCTTACAGCAAAACTAATGATATAGTTTTATTAAGTGCATCATAACTTTGTAAGAAAAACACCTTCGGACCAAAATAATGCATTAGGGGGTGAAGGAGCGGGGTAGTTTTTAAGGATAAAAATGATGTTTTTTTGCAATATCAAACTAAAAGTTGTTGACATTGAAAAACTTTCAACTTATGTAATAACTTAAAATTTATATTTTTGACATACCAATTCTTGATAGCGATTGGTCAAAATTAATAGGAAGGAAATATTTATCAGAAATAGTCCGCTAAGGGCTCATTATTTTATACAATAAAAAATATATACTTCAATTGAAAAAAATGAAAAAAAAACAATAAACACATAATATCGACATTTTTTATTATACTCGTACTTTGTATTACTGTCGTCGAAAAATTAATATTATTTATTAAAAATTGTAATTTTGAATTTTTTTAATACTTTGAAAAGTTTAAACTCATTTTTAAATGTGAAAGTTGTATTACAGGTATACGTTGAGTCCGAGGATGGGTGTTACAAGAGGAGAAATTAAACAAAATTTTTTTAATTTTATATCACCATTTCGAGAAAACTGGTCGCATGGTCCAAAAGTAAGAAATACAAAATTTTACTCCGATTAATATTATACAGGGCAAGCTGTTACTAAAAGTAAAAAAAAATTACATAAAGAAAGGTAATTTTATTTTAAAAAATAGAACAAAATTGTTGTAGAGAATTAAATTTTATGTTTAAATTTAAAGTTAAAGCAATAAAGTAATCAGAAAAGTTGTAGGCATTTTTTACAATTTAAATTAAAAATTAATTAGTGGACCCAAAAAGTAAAATTTCAAATAAAATTAGAATATTGTTAAGATTTTGGTAAAATTTCCTTCGCCGTGTCGTGTAAGTGCATAACATGTAAATTTTTAAAAATAAAAGTAATTTAAAGTAGGTAATTTTTCATACTTTTAGTAATAACTTGCCCTGTATATTACCAATAGGAGCAAAATTTTGTATTTCTTTGTTTTGGACCATGCGACCAGTTTTCCCAAAACGCTGATTTTAAATTTATAAATTTTGTTCGATTTGTCCTCTTGTAACACCCATCCTGGGACACATTGTATACCTATATCCAACTTTCACATTTAAAAATGTTTCTAAACTTTTTAAAATATTATTATTTTTTTAAATTACAATTTTAATAATTGTTTTCCACGAAAGTAACCAAATGTACGAGTATAATGAAAAATGTCAATATTTTGTTTTTTATTTTTTTATTGAAGTTATATTTTTGATTGCACCCATTAAAAGCTGACAGAAAAATTAAAGAAAAAATAGGCCCTTAGCGGACCATTTTTGATGAAAAAATTAAATCAAAATTGCGGTTGAAAATTCTCAATTTATTTTTTAAAAGTAAGTTTTCATAATAACTGCTGAATATTTATTGATAAAAAACAGTATATTAAAAATACTATAAAGTATATTTGCTCTAAAGTTCGGTTAGGCCTTTAAGCCTACCTGAACTGAAAGCAAGCTCGCGAGTAAGTGCGATTGTGTGTATATTGATTTGACGGCGAGTTCTGTTTATTGTAAGTCTTGCTCACAGACTTGCATTCGAGCCTACCTGAAGGAAGCAAAGCATGTCTATTTGAACAAGTACTGTCTTGATCTTAAAGTAATAATAACAATTAATGTTGATTATATATTTGTAGGTAATAAACAATATTTATTATATTTCAGGTTATCATTATAGCGTGATGTGCCTCACTCCATGGCCATTATTACTTTACCTTACTCTAAATGAGATCAAAAAGAACAGAAAGACTGTAGAAAGAGATATAAAAGACGGGTTGTATGGAAGACTTACTTATATTCTCACAAAGGTTAGCTTAAATGAAATGTTTTAAATAATTTTTGTCTTCATTGCATGTTATAATTGTTATTATCAATATGTTATAATTGTTATTATTAATGTTTTTTTGTTTTAGACTGTTATAAATATATTTCCCTCTTTATTCATTTGGTTAATATTTATTATTCCAAGTTACTCAATGTGTGGCTTGTATATGCAGAGCTTGAACAACTATGACGGATTTTATATTTATATAGGTAAGAAACATAGACAGTGTTGTCGTAAAGGAACCTATATTGCCAAATTTATTTCCATGATAAAGATAATTGGGTTGTTCATATAACTAAAAACACAACTTTTTATAATTATAGAAAACTATCCAATAGAATTCTAAACCTCATTATAAGAAAAAATTTAGAAAAAAAAATGCTGATAAACTAATATACTCATTATTAAATTCTCTCACAAAAGATACATTTTTCAATTTTAATTCCTTAATTTTTTATACAAATAATATAAAGAGGTAAAGTTTGTAACTTTGTTAGTTTGTTTGTAAGGGGAATCTTTGGAAATACTAAACCGATCATGAAAATTATTTCACAATTAGAAAGCTACGTTATTCAGGAGTGCTATAGGTTATATCTATTATGATTGAACAAAAAGTTGAGAAAAAATAATGGTATATGTATATCAAGTCAGTCAGAAAAATGTAATTAACGCCCAACGAAGTGGGACGGCTGGGCTGGTTATTTATTAAAAAAATATATTTGTTCTAGGTGTTATGTTGCTTTACCTCAGCTGTCTCCAGTCAGTTCAGTTAGCTCTAATTTATCTTCTGCCTCTTTCTGACACAGCTTCCATTTTAGCCTCCTTCATATGTACAATATTTTTCATAATGGGAGGTTACGTGTTACACTACAGGTACGTTCGAGTTCGTTTTTAGTGACTTTTTATCTGTTATGATTTCCGAAATCCCAATGGTTGAAATTGGGACACCCGGTACATAATTTTAATACAGAAGTGTATTGTATATGATTTGCTTATTTTTTTAGGGATATGCCATTTTATGTTGGATGGATAAGACATATAAGTCCAACATCGTGGCTTCTTCCCTATCTGTTAAATCGGGAGCTTAGTCAAGAGGCACTGGAAAGTAGCTCAGTAGCTCCTGTTTGCAGAAATAAGCAGGTAAGAGCTAACACAAAATTAAGCTTTTATCGCACAGCCCTCGTATTAGACCATTGAATCATTTCTCTTGTAATGTGGGGCTGGACTCTCAAAAATCCGCCCGTGGATGGTAAATCCATTGAATAGAATAGAATTGAAGAGAATATATAACACCATTAAAAATACAGGATTGTATATTGGTACGTCATATACTAACCAGAACTGGAGATACCTTCTGTATTGGTTCGGCGGACTTATTTAATAGATGGTATTTATTTGAGTACACGCCAAATCTGATCGTTTTTCCTAAAACAAAATTTAAAAAAAACAAAATTTCCAAAAATTTAAAATAAGTAATAAGGTAAGAAAATTAAAAAATCGACGTTTTGGTGGCAAGTCTGCCACGGTTGTCAAGATAAATATAAATAAAAATAAAAACATTGAAATTTAACTCTTATTTAGTTTTAAAATATTTAAAATTCAAACTTTAGTTTTATGATATTCTAAAATGGTTTGACATTTCATTAATTGTAGTACAGTTGAATATGAAGGTACATACAACGGTAGTATCAATTTGTACAGACTTTTACAAAAACCCGGGTAACCTAAATAAAGCGTAAAAGAATGCAAAACGTCGATTTTTAGTTTTCTAGTTACCTATTTTAATTTTTTAAGGGGTTTTTCTTAATTTTGTTTTAGAAACAAATCCTGATTGGCGTGTACCCAAATAAATACCATCAATATTTTTTTATGTGAAATAAAACTTTTAATCTTAAATATCTCAGAAATGGTTGCGCGTAGCGATATTTATCAGTTATACGATTTTGTGCAAAAAATGGGTATCTAACAGGCCACCGCGCTCGCTTCGCACGGCTTCGGTAGACGTCTTAACCTTGGATGAATTAGCAAAGTATTGTATTAGTATATAAGCTCTTGGGGTTTTCTTGTGTTAGAACTGTATTTAGAGTTGTATTTAAAAATTATTATAAAGAAAAAGGCTGTTTTTGTGCTTTAATGATAGAAATATGCATATATTAAAAAAAATGGAAACGTGTCCAGAAATAAATAAATATATAACTTTAAAAATAATGTGACGTATAATTTTGAAATACATACATAGGGTCATTTTACGTCACTGGGACTAATGTACCATATGGAACTATCTTCTTGGGCCATGAGACCGGTGGACAAAAAACTAACTTTCCATTTTTTAAAAACCAACTTAATTTATTTGACCAACTTAATTTAGTACGGGCATACCCCCCACTAGGGGTTGCCCGTACGGGGGCTTAACTAAAACTTTAACTTTCTACTTGACTTCACTAACTACTTCTTATCTGATAAAATCTTCCTAACTTCTTTTCTCTCTTTTTAAATATCAAATTTTCCAGTGTTTGTTTTGCATTTCTACGCTACCCAGTTTGTTTAATGTTTTTTATTTTATTATTATAAAAGCAACCTAGAAAATTGTTAAATTTATTCTTTTAAGACCTTGACACCTCACGTATATTTTTATGTACCAAATTTCCCAATGTTAAGTAACCCAATTAAAATTTAAATTTCCCAAAAATGTATATTTTTAAAATTCCCAAAATGTATACTTTTTTATACTAGGTGTTCACATATGCCTCCTTCTTGAAAGCGTTGGACCCACAACGCTATTAGAAATGAGCCAAATTTACTTTAAACCCTTTTAAAAAAATTAGCAATATTACCAAAAACGATAGTTCCATATAGCTTACAAATATTTAAAACCTAACATTATGTTACTTATTATATAAATTATATTTATCGTAAATAATCTTAACGTTTTATTAAATCTCTTTTTTTTAAAAAGCTCAAAAAAATATGTTTAACCAATATATTTTTCTTTTCAAAAAAATGCAAGAAAAAATGTAAAAATAGTTTTTTTTAATAATTCATTTAGGTTATATTTAACATTATGACTCTTTTTTTTAATTTTAAAAATTCTTCCGGATAAATTATCTAAAATAATTATTTAAAAAGTTCTAGAGATGTTTTTGCTGAAATAATTAGTTTAAATAAGATTTTAGCGTAATTGTTAAAAACCTTTTAAATTTGAGCTTTTCTTTAAGTAGGTACTTTAAATAAATATAGTTTTAACGGTAAGATTATTTTTAGACAAAAAATGACCTAATTATTGTTACTCATAAATTGTATTTTTTTATTAATCTTTAAGTTTATTAGACATTTATGTACTACACAAACAGCTAAATAAGCAAAAAAGTTTGTGTTATTTAAAACTGACCAGTTCTGTAACAATAAAAGTGAACTTGGCCTTGTCTCGTCAGCAAAACGTTGAACCATTAAAAAGTAATTCAATGATTTATTTAATATACCAGTGGAAAAGAAAATAATTAACTATGTTTTACATGTACTATTAATTAGGTGACTTTTTTCTATTTCATCTTTTGCTCTTTTTTAAATTTATTGGATAGTTTAAAAACAAAAAAATATCTCTTACATAAAAAGAAAATATTTTTGTTTTTTTATATTTATACTTAGAAATTAACCTAATATTCCACATTCTACTTATACTAGCCTTTATAAAAAAAATTGCGTCCACCTTGCCTGCCTGTCCATGTCCTTGATGGTGCGTTCCTTTGGCCATTTGTCCCGTACTTCTTCACGTACCATTGTCTGCCTTTCATTCCCATTTTCTTCTTCCACATCAGGTTACTGCAACTTCATGCCAATTTCCCCATATCCTGAGCTTTCTCAGGGCCGCTTAACTGTCTTGTACCCCACCATTCAAGACCATAACTTCAGAGCTCTTCCCCATACTAGAGCTGCGGCTTCCAGTGCTCATGCAGCCTCATGCTCCTTCTAAACTCCGTCTTCACGACGTAAAACAACAACTTCAACGCAAATAACTATTTCATATTCTTCTTCAACAACTCTGGCTAACACCATTGAGCCATATTTCAAAAACTGAAGATATACCTTATCTTCCTTTTCTTGTAGCTACGCTGCTACCTCCTTGCAGCTATGCTACGCAACATATTTTTCCCCATCTTCGTCATTTCACACACATTTCTTTTTCGGTGAACGGGAGGCCTTTACCATATATATGGCATTTTCTTCCACAAATACACTGAGGGGTAGGAAGGGCGTACCATTAGCGACTTTTCCCATCGCTTCACAAAGGGCACTGGAACTGGGGCGGGCACAGCTTACCATAACCGACGTTTCACAAAGGTCACTGGGAACGGGGGCGCCTCCACCATATGTGACGTATAATTTTGAAATACATACATAGGGTCATTTTACGTCACTGGGACTAATGTACCATATGGAACTATCTGCTTGGGCCATGAGACCGGTGGACAAAAAACTAACTTTCCATTTTTTAAAAACCAACTTAACTTATTTGACTAACTTAATTTAGTACGGGCATACCCCCACTAGGGGTTGCCCGTACGGAGGCTTAACTAAAACTTTAACTTTCTACTTGACTTCACTAACTACTTCTTATCTGATAAAATTGCATGGAAGTAATAATTTGTAATTCGGGTTATTTTAGGGCATTTATCGATTAGCTTAGAACAAACGTTAACATTTTTTAAATCTTAGTAATTTTAGAAAAAAAATATACAGGGTGTTTCAAAAATTAAAGCTTCCACATTTGTATTTTTTTTAATGAAAAGCAGGCTGTGAATCCTTAGATGATTTTAAGAAGAAAGTTTTAATAAACTTATGTTCTGACTGTCCTAACTTTTGAGATACAGGGTGTGAAACTTAAAAAATAATTGTAATGACCTAAACCTCTATGCAACTAGTGAGCGGGATCTACAACAGTCTCTTAAGTGGTTTACGAATATACCAAAGATGTTGGCAGGAAGTTCTTATAACAGAATTGTAAAAGTTGGATAAGAGAGATTTGGAAAGATTAAATTAGAGATTTAAAATGCAGGTACTTGCGTTTTTTTTTGCCTTGCCACTTTTACCAAAACACCAATAAGGCATTTATATCAATTTCGACAATATATGAACATGCCAAGAAATGCTTCATATTTTATTAAGTAAAAACTATTCGTCGGACAAAAGAATAACATGATATCAAATTTGCTTAAAAGTAAATGAAAATAATAAAAATAATTTTTGTTTAAAAAATATTTAATTTAAATCGTTCGTAAAATCATCACACACATTCACACCCTGTTTTTTATAAAAAATACAAATGTGGAAGCTTTAATTTTTGAAACACCCTGTATATTTTTTTTCTAAAATTACTTGGATATAAAAAATGTTAACGTTTGTTTTAAGCTAATCGATAAATGCCCTAAAATAACCCGAATTACAAATTATTACTTCCATGCAATAATCCTCTGGTAAGTAAAAAGAGCATTCAGAAGAAAACTTATATCTACTCCACTGATGACTTTTTCTAAAAAGTAAAAAACCGTCCCGAGATAAATATCCGTAGTTTCTAAAAATTGTAAAGAAACAATTAAAATCTTAAATACAGAATATGTGGTGCTTACAGAAACTTTGGGAATTGATATTTTGCCAAAATACAATTTAATTACATTTGCGACGCTACTGATGCGTTAATAATTTTTTAAAAATAAAATTCTAATACAGTTTTAAAAGGGTGCTTATGTACATTTAAAATTATCTAAAAAAATTAATCGCTCTGATAAAGAAAAAATAAGAGTACAATAAGAAAAAAATCAATTTGTTGAAAAAAACTATAACATGAAAAATGGAGCAGATATCAAAAATCTAAGAAACTTATTTTTTCAAAATGGTCTACTAAATAACACTATATAATTAAAAAACAAAAACTATTTTTTTTGTAAAATGTCGCTCTTGACAAAGTTTTTGTAAAAAACGGACTTCTCTATTACACCCTGTAGAATAAAAACAAGAGAAAATTTACACAAATGGAAATGGCCATCTTTTTCCAAAAAGTTATCCTACAAAACGGTAAAAGCCGCATTCTGCTATTGCATTTAATTTGAGAGTATTAACGATTTGAAATTTACCAAAAAAATTTTCAGTTGCAGTTGAATTGAGCAGCAGTTTAGTTCTGTTTTGTAACTACTGGTTAAAACAAGAATAATCCACAAACGGTCAATATTATTGTACTATACAATATATTGCGCAATAATATTAATCGTCTGTGGGCCGCTTTAGATCGTTCTATTTTGGCCCAAGGACTCTATGGTATCATTTTTTACAGGCCTTTTAGAAACACTCTGTATATTATATAACATTCGTATTAGGAATATAAACGAAATATATTTATTAACCTATTGCTGTAATTTTAAAACGTATTTTTAATGATGTTTGTATTATTTCAGGTACAGCATCAAGACATTATAGTGCAACTTCCCTGCCCGCCACCAAACGGCACACAAGTACTCTTCAACTACGGGTACCTACCCTCACAGAACCAAATCTTCGACTACGGAAACGTACCTATTGCCATGCTAGTTTTTTATTTAATTTTCTTTGTAGCGACCTGTATAGCTTTTAAGTTAAATTTCGGTAGAAATAAAAAGAAAATAGGTAAAAATGGAGACTCTAATAAGCCATAATATCTTTCACAAGATGATCTGTATTATTTACAGATGGAAAGCAATTTGTATAAAAACGAATTTTGTCATCTTTTTTTATAAGTGTGGTAAAACCACAAAATTAATGTTATTGTTTATAACTTTTTAGTTATTACAGAGCCGGTTTACATAAATATGAACAGCCTAGTTTTAAATTGTACAATCTATCAACCCTATTAATACAAAAATGAGGTAAATGTCCCAAAAGTTATGTTTTTCAATGCTGAATTAAAATAAATAAGTTTTTAAGTCATGCCAAACGTAAATTTATTAGAAAGGGTTGCGATAAAACCTCGACTTTAGGCGGTTCGGGGTCGAAGACGCGAGAAAAGTCATATAACAGGGAAAAATTGGCAAGATTGGGTGGGCGATGCCCAAATCGGTACACCAAGCAGGTAAATGGAATAAATATAGCCCAAGTCGGCACATACGTAAGCAGGTACTCTGTTCTACATAGCCCAACTCGGCACAGGAATTATTTGTATCTGGGTATGTGTAATAAAGCAGTTATTATATTTTTAAATTTCATAATTAAACCCAAGACTTATATACACTTACGAATGGTTAGTTCTGGTAAGCAACGCCTTATTTTAATTCCTTAATTAAACGCAAGGCTAATACACACTTACGAATGGTTAGTTCTGGTAAGCAACGCCTTTTTTTTATTCCTTAATTAAGCCCAAGACTAATACACACTTACGATTGGTTAGTTCTGGTAAGCAACGCCTTTTTTTAATTCCCTAATTAAACCCAAGACTAAACACACTTACGAATGGTTAGTTCTGGTAAGCAAGTCCTTTTTATTTAATTCCTTAATTAAACCCAAGAGTAATACACAATATATATATATTGTGTATTACTTATTAAATCAATTTATGACACCTTGTCGGACCATTTATAATAATGACGCAATGGAACACAGAACTTACGTAATATATATATTATTATTATATTATTATATATATTATTACGTGTAAGTTCTGTGTTCCGTTGCGTCATTATTATAAATGGTCCGACAAGGTGTCATAAAATTGACTCTAATAAAGTAAAGTGTGCCGAGATGAAATACACCCGATTGGGTTAAAGTCACTATATTTCAACAACTGATGGTCAATCCAGTGGCGTCTGGTATTTGTGCATTTTGTTTTGAATTGTTTTGAATGTAATATTTGTTGAAAGATGTGATCCCAATTGTTTTTGTGTTTGTAATTTTGTTCGTAAGGGCTATCTTCGGAAATACTGAACCGATCATGAAAATTATTTGATAATCAGAAAGCTACACAAGCAATCATAATATAATATGCTATAGGCTATATTATATTATGATTGCTAAAATATTCAGAAAAAAATATAATTAGTGCCCAACGAAGTAGGCACGGGTCGGCTAGTTCTTTATAAAATGTTGTAAAATTAGGCCGGCCGCAAACATCAGATTTTTGATCCGATTAGTCGGTACAATTTAAAAATATCTACGTTGTTATTGGCTGTAGTTAAAATATAAAATGTCACAACCAATGACGACGTAGACATTTTCAAGTCCGACCGACTAATCGGATTAAAAATCTGATGTTTGCGGCCAGCGTTAAAGATTGTACACTTTGGAACTAGTCACTTTATGATCTATGTTTTTAATAGGAAAATTAGAAAATGTGAAAAAATCAACCCAGAGCAATTTCGGAGTTTCTTTCTGTCAGAAAAATTTTCAATTTAAATACCTAATTAAATAAAAAAAGAACTATTTAATAATTTTAGGCAAAAGTCATAAACATTTTTTAATAATAGAAATAAAAATTTTGTAAATATATATTTTTTTTAATTTTATCGTTATATTTATTTGACAATATGCGTTACTTAATTCTAAGTTTTATTATTATTCATAAAAATATATTAAGACATTTTGAAAAAAGACATAACGAACTTTATTTAAATTAATAAAACGTTTTAAGTATTTATATTAATTGTGCAATTGCAAAAATAATATGTTTAGATAATTCTAATTTATTGTAGTATAAATGTTAAGTTAGTAGTTCGTTAGACATAAACGATTTGACGCAATGTATATTTATATTAGGTTTTTCTGAATTTTTCGAGAAGTTTTTACCAATGAAAAACATAAGTGAGCTCCTAATCAAAACGCAATTTTTAGAATACCTCACTACTTTTGCCGCGCATTTTCTAATAATAAATTTTGAAAAGTTTTTTAGTCGAAATAAATTATATAATTATACATTTATAATATAATATATTTCAATTTTTAAACGTTTTGCCCATAAATACGATAAAACACAGAGTAAAAAGTATGTTTTATCAAAAATTGCGTTTTGATTTGGAACTCCAATATTTTTATTTTTTAAACCAAACAGTTAAATTTAAAGGTGAAAGGGTGTCCCAAGTGATGAAAATTTTAAAAATGTTTGACAGTTTTCGCATAAAGTTAAGCCGTGTCCTCACTTAGCAGTAGTGTAGCTAGGCGTAGGCGGTGTAGGCGGTCGCCTACGGCCTCGCGCCTGTGGAAAAGGTGAAGGTATTAAATGTGAGATAAGGGAAAAACAACATAGAAATGGAAGGGGGCTTGTAATTGTAAATTGTAATCTGTCATGAAAGGGGCTTCAGTGTATTATGTTAATATGGAAAAGACAGATAGGATTGTGTTCAAATTGGAAACGACCTTTTTTTTGCTCCTCAAATTTTTTTCGGAGGACAAAGGGGTCGCCTCGCACATAACTCTAGCCTACGCCGAAAGGGCCTCGCAAAAAAGGGTGGACTGTTTTTTGCTTCACAATTTTTTTACGATCATTGTCAACAAAAGTGGCCTCGCGCAACGCCACTGTCACTTAGTACCATGTTACAAAAACTTATTGCTGATAGGTACATGTTGAAAAAACAAATAACTTATTGCTTAAAAAACATGTTAGATAACATTGTTGGTAAGAGTGTTGAGTAGCAAACCGCGTCATCACTTGCTATTATACTTAACACTGTTATCAACAATGTTATCTAACATGTTTTTAAAATTTTATAAAAAAACAAGCTATTAGTTGTTTCCAACATGTATCAGCCACAAGTTTTTGTAACATGGGTGTTCAAAGTTAAGTCTATTGCTAACTTTTTTACTATAAGAGATACGCACTTTGGCTAAATCAGCAAATAATTGTATTTTTTAGGATGAATAACATGAAAATGTCAAAAAAATAATTAAAGATTAGGGTTACCTGATATATGTAGCCAAATAAACTTGTTTCACAGGCGTAGAATTTTCAAATATAAATTGTGCAATTTCTTAGTCTTTAAACAAACTAGAGTATAAACTATATTAGTGCCTTTGTACACCTAAACCAATACAGTAATAATTTAATATTCAAATAATTAAATTTTTGAAATAAATGTTTCATAAATACTGTCTGTTTTATTTTGGCGACTACAATTATTATGAAATATTTTTCTTAAAGTTAAAATAAAGGTAGTTTTCTTTTTACAGGGTGTCTCTAAATGGTATGAAAAAAATGCTGAGGCTAAAGTATAACGATATAATCCAAGATGCCTTAGTCCAAAACTTAAATATTTCGAGATACAGGGTGTTAAAAATTTATTCTGGTTTGATTTTTTTTATAAATAATTTTGTTAATAAAGGGTTTATCATGTCTGAATGTGGTAGACAAAATCCTTCATTATTAATATAAAAAAAAAGTTTCGGACTTCCATTGTCTTTATTTTATTTATTCACACAACGTTTCGGGCAGTACTATCTCTTTCCGTTTTCAAGTTTAAAATAATCTAATTCTTAAGACTACTGAGTTTATATACAGTGTGGAAGACCATTTACCCGTGATGGAGTTGGGTGCGGTCAAGCGTGGGGTTGCGCACCTAGGACAACAGCATTAATGGTTTGCTTTAAAAGTAGTTTCCAAATGTTTTCACATTTTCACACTTCCTTTACTACAAATACCATCATTGTTCTCAACGGCTTCTTTAAATTTGCGCTTTCTCCAGTGTGGTTCCCTATGTACAACCCGTACTTCTGACCACTTGATGTTATGTTGTTCAGACCAAATATGGTCAGCGATCCCAGATTTTGATGTTTCGCCCCTCTGTGTATGTTGTTTGTGCTCTGCTATTCTGACATTTAAACTACGTTTTGTTTCTCCAGTGTATGACTCTTCACATTGACATGATACCTGGTAGATGCAATTTTTCTCCTGTTTAGACGAATTAGGTTTTGTTCTCTTCAGGATGCTTCTTAAAGGTACGCGCACATACGTCGGCATCGGACGGACGGTACGGATCGGAAAAAATAGTTTTAGTGAAATTAAACAAAAGGCGCGTTCTGCAATGGCCTCTTAGATGTGAGGAGATTTTGTTGACTTCATTTCAGATAAGACGGAGCGATCGGCAGTTAACGAACGCTGTAATAAACGAACGATAAAGATTTCCTCGCTTTCCTCCGGATTGAAATAAAAAACGGTTTCGTAGAGGTCAGATCGATCTGAGGTAATAACAAAACGCGCCTACACACGCACATGCGAGTTATGGGTTAACCATAGGTAAATATTAAAAGTTAGCGCCTTTTCACCCAGGGTATAAAGCCACTCGGTTAAAGCTCTCCGGTAGAAATCGGCTTAAATTCTTTTCAAATAACGCAATTTCTAACCTGTATCGCACATATGAAACGGTAATGGCCGGATTTAAATTAAATTTGCTATATTCTTGAGGGTTTTTTAAATCCGGTGCCAACCGCCTGCCCATAGGTGCACTGCTTTATTTAATTTCATTTAATTTAATTTCACTAAAACTATTTTTTCCGGTCCGTACCGTTCGTCCGATGCCGACGTATGTGCGCGTACCTTAATCCGGATCTACATCAAGAAGCATCCTGACGAGAACAAAACACAATTTGCAGAGATTTTTATTGGGAATACATTTTTGAGAAATAAAAATTATTTACCTCATGATGTTCCTTTAGAAATAAAGTTTAAAAAACTATTAATAATAAAAGTTAGAAATCATGTTTATTTATTTTTCTGGGATCTTTACTCAACAATATTTTTAATCCAATCTCTGTAATCTCGTTGGCGACTCGTGGAAAATAGAACCTCGGATCGCTTCTGTCAATTTCTAAATCTGGATCGGACCACCAACCATAACTAAAATACAGATAATTAATTTTGGCGTGATCCGACCGTTAGCGATCGAATTCATGTCGTGCCAGCTTGATGATATCAATTTAGTTTTAGCATCTTGAACACTAGTAGATAGAGATTAGGCAGAGAACGTCCGCATCAAAACCTTTCACGATATAATGGAACGTTGTTTTCTTACTCTCTACGGTAAAAGGAATTAGCTTGTTTTTCTCTAAAAGTATTTTTACGGCTTTAATCCACTGATAAACGTCTATGAATTCATTATTAAACCAGGTAACCAGGGGTAAGGGAGGACCGCCCCGGGCCCCTGTAATGGTGTCCCTTGGCTGTTTACCGGCTTTGTTTTTATCTAAAGACCTTTTTTTATATTATTTTTTGGTTCTCAAAAATTATTATGCATGAAAAGTAAATACTGTGAAGTTAGGGGCCCTACTTACAATTTCGCCCAGCTATATTTTACTTTAAGACCTGTTTTTGGCAAAAATTATAAGGGGCCCCAGTTACATTTCCCCCGGGCCTCATTACCTGTAGGTACGCCCGCCACTGAGTAAAGGTATCTTATTTATTGGTAAAAATAGAACCTCAGGTTTTCGAAAACCTGAGCTACTTTTTCTAAAACGAAAAGACCATAAACAAAGCCTTAAAAACCCCTTTAACTAACTTTCTAAGAGACAGAGCGATATTAAAACAATTAAATTTTTAGGTATCTCTTATCAAAAAGGTTAAAACGGATTCTTACAGAACTTTTTACGCAATTTTTTTATTAATAATATTGTTTTTTAACATATTTACCAATCTTTTTTGTTTAGTAAATGGGACACCATACACAGGTTACAAATTCGAGGAACACCATTGGGATCTCGGAAACGGTAAGAGATACAGGGTTGGTTAGATTGGGGCAAAGTTGCGCATTTTTATGCTTAACAATATTCCGTTTTAAAAATTTGCAGCCGTTTTGGAGTTATTCGGCAAAAACCAAAATTTTGTAAAACCGTTATTTTTTCCCGGTTTATTTGAAGAGATATTTTTAAACTAACGGCACATTAACATTGCCACTTTTTCTGTTCTATAAAATGATGTAACCTTATTTAAGATCCGACGTTTCGTCGTTGAGCCACCATCATCAACTTTCTTTTTTAAATGGGCCAAATATTTGGTTTTAAACTTAATAAACTCGTAATTTTATTCTAAAAACAACGATATATCACACTTTACATTTGTGCGACGTTTCAAACTGAGAAACCATCATCATTCGCCATTTCGCCACTACAAATCACGATTTTACCCCAATCGTTCGGGGAAATTTCCGTTTGCAGGTAAGTATGCATCCATTTTTGATAACAGGCTACAATAAGGTTGATAGAGACGTTTGATTAAATTAAATGCTTTATTTTATTACGTATAAGTAAATGTATGTAAAATACCTTAATTCTTGTAGCTTGTTAGTTAAATTATGAATAAATATAATATTAAAAGAAAAAAAATTAGTAGTGTATGGAGTCAAATGAAACCTTTCAGAGAAAGGAGAAAGTCGGCAAACTCAAAGGCTTCGTATAATTTTTATCTCTCTGTCCGTCAAAACCGGCTTAGTGTGTAAAGGCGCTGAGGTTACAAAAATTCGCAACCGGCTGAAAATTGATAGGATTGCTTAAAACATCATTATAAACGAAAATAAATGTAAAAAGTTCTCATCGATCCGACCCGAGGAAAAAATGTACCTCGCATCAAAGGACACATAATCGGGTTTTTCGCGACTTTCAGTGAAACGGTAAGTTTTATCATAAAATTTGATCTAACAAAAATTGTAGACCAGCTAATTATTATATATACAGGGTAACAGGGCTCTGACAGGTGCGAAAAAAATGATACCACAAATTCCTGAGGCTAAAATATGACGATTTAACCAATCTTACCTTTGTCCAAAAGTGGATGGTTTCTGAGATACAGGGTATCCAAAAGTTTATTCTGGATTTAGTTTTTACACGTTTTTATAGATAGTTCTGTAAGTGATATGTGTATTGTCATATTTGGCAAAGCGGGGTTTTAAGAGGTGATAAATTAGAATCTGGTATTAATTTTTTTAAAACTCCAGAGAGTGCCACCTGCGGTATCTTGTACAAGTCGCCCGGTAAAATTTCTATTCTTCAACATATTTTACTTAAAAAGGTAAACTTAGTAAAAGTTGATTAAGGCAGCCGCCATACAGGAATTGTTTTTTAATCCAGATATCTCAAAAACGGATGCCCTAATCAACTTTTACTAAGTGTCCTTTTTTAAGTAAAATATGTTGAAGAATAGGAATTTTTATTTAAAAGTTATGTACGGGGTGACTCAAAAAGATATTTTGTTTTTGACTTGTACAAGATACTCTAAGGCACTCTCTAGAGTTTACAACAAAATTAATAGCAGATTCTAATTTCTCCCCTTTAAAAACGCCCCTTTGCCGAATAGTGTGACAATACACTTATTATTATTAACAAAACGATTTATAAAAAATAAATCCAGAATACATTTTTGGCGCCCTGTATCTCTGAAACCATCAACTTTTGGACTAAGGTAAGTTGAATTAAATCGTCATATTTTAGCCTCAGGAATTTTTGGCATCATTTTTCTGCATCTTTCAAGACATCCTGTATATCTGAAAAACAGCGGCTTTTAGAAAAAATAAAATAAAAAATGATTTCTGTAAATAAAAATCTGAAAATCGCGAAAATCCCGATTATTGTGACCTTTCACTCCAGGTATTTTTTTCGAATGGGATCGATGAGAACTTTTTACATTTTGTTTATAATGATGTTTTAAACATTCCTACCAATTTTCATCCAGTTGCGAATTTTTGTAACCTGACTCCTATCAATGATATATTTTATGTGGGAATGGATCGTTGCTCCTATTGACCGGATACATTTTTGTCAAGAAATTATTTTTACGAGCTTTTCTTTCATGACTTTACAACAGCAAATTAGTTTTCATATTACAGTATACAATTTTGAACGGGATGTGCGATGTCTGTTGTAAGAAACAACGACAAACTTATTCGCACTTTTCCATTCTTATTGGTCTAAATAGTTCTTTTGGTAGATAATTGTCTAGAAAGTGGGATCAACTCCGATTTTGACGATATTTGGTCATATATGGGGTTTTTGGGGCGCTGATCAAGCATCTGAAAGAATTTTTTTCGGAAAAGTTTCGTTCCCGAAATATCCATCATCAAAGTTGAAAATCAAAGTAACTTCATTTTCACTTTAGTTTCCCTTCTTTTTGCACACAAGTCTTGATTTAAGGCAAAAGTGGAACACAATAATCAATTTCCACCTTTTTAAAATCTCAATTTTCAACGTATTTTAACATTTTTTTAAAATTAAATTGCATAACTTCACTTTTAATCGTCGCAAGTTTTGGCGTATGCGCCGTCATGGCTTGCTGCTTTTTAAAGGGAATCTTCGCAATTTATTTATTAAAAGTTGTAAATTACATAAAAACAGGGGTTTAACAGGTGAAAATCAAATATTGTGGGTCACTTTAGCTTTAAATCAAGAATTGTATGCAAAAAGAAGAGGGAATATAGTAAAAATAAGATTAGTTTGATTTTCCACTTTGATGATGGATATCTCGGGAACCCATAATCTTTGATAAGTTAAAGCTAAAGGCATAAAATTAGAGGGAGCCTATGTTAAACCGACAAACAAAATTATTAAATACAACTCTATTTAATCAAAATGTCGTTTTTCTCGAAAACGCTTCACTTTATCGATATTAAACAAAAGTATATTTTTAAACCAAGGGTTTAAGCTATTTAAAAATGATATTTTTATTCCTTTGTTGTACATATCTTTGTAAAGAGGGACTTAAGGAAAATATGTTATATCAACTTGTCACATTATTTGTATGTGTTCTATATAAATCCGAGAGATTACCCACATATTCTTGGACACCCTGTATATCGCCAAAAAACTTTCTTGCTTTCTCTCGTACAACGCACAGATTACAAATCAATGGTACACGTCAGCTTTAATTGCGCATGTAATAATTAAAAGTCATAATTCAAACAAGATAAGCCTATATACTTGATCAAGTATTACTAATGAATTTTCAAGGTGATACGATAGAAATAAATTAAAGGAAACTTTTTAATTGCTTTCGAAGGTTTAAGTAAAAATTAAAGATGGCAAGTGCATTTATATTCTGCCTATTGCTGTATACAAATATAATTACAAAAAGCCGAATAAACATTACGGTTGGCGTCCATTAGAGATTGGACCCCACGAGCTAATAGCCGATTTATTTGGCAAACTAGTGGTTAAACAAAATATTTTTCTTGGAACAACCTTTCTAGAGCAAGTTACAACGCACGCATATAACGGTTACAAGACTGATACACGGGGAACGCCCGGTAGTCGGTCTGTTAACCCCAGTTCTGAAAGGTGACATCAGAAAAGTAAGTGCTGAGTGCCAACTGAGTCACCTTTCGATTCCGATTCCCTAGATGAGGGAACGAGAAAGGGTCTGATGAACTTTACGGATAAGTTCTTTGAAACCCATTGCTGCCAGAGGAATGCTTCTGGCCCAGTGCGCATCCAGACTTGAGATTTGCGAGTCGTTTAGCCAAGAAAGGTTTATCCAAGTTCTAAATTTTTGTTTGATATGCTATCAAATATTTGGGCCGTATAAGCCCGTGGAATTTAACTAAAACAAGCTTTATTGATAAATAGCATTCCAGAAACGAAATAAAATGTAGGTAAGTGTCTGACCAATACATATTTAGACATACTAAAATTTCTTTTCATTTTCCACCTCTGCAAGTAATGTACTATTTTGTCCGATTGGACAGAAATCTACATATTTATTTTTAATACGTTTTTAACACGCTTTTATTAACTTGGGTTGTCACTATCTATCTATGTAACGGAATCTTTGAGCCTAATTTTTACCAACTTCCAGCTATTCGATTTCTTTGAAAATTTGCACACGTATTAAGGACCCATGACAATGCAATAATCTGCAAACAGTATCCCGTTATCCTGGTTTGGATCGCCAGGAAAAAAAATCCATTATATTATAAAAACAACACCTGTGTTGCCATCTTTTGGCAACATCCAAAACTTTCTCAGGTTTAGCTACTCTTGACAAAATGGCGAAGGAATTTTTTAGTGAATAAACTGGAGCATTTTTACATAGATACATACATAAATGCATATCGAACTAAAAAATGAAAAATAAATAATAGTTTAAAAAACTAAAAAACACGCTTTTATATGCAACCGAACTAAAAATTAGAAAATAATTTTCATTAAAAAAATATTGTCACTTCACAGTAAAAAGCGTGGGGTGCATTTTACAATTTTTTCATAACTTTTCCCTCATAGATATTGGCAAATATAATAATTATAACATTTAATATATTAAGCACCCCACGCTTTTTACTATGAAGTGACAATATTTTTTAATGAAAAATGATTTTCTAATTTTTAGTTCGATTGCATATAAAAGCGTGTTTTTTAAACTATTATCTATTTAATCTCCTATAGAAGGTATGTTATTTAACCAAGAGTCCGAAAATTTGCTTTTCCTACGAGTTCCAACATACCATTTTTCTCTGACCAAAACGATTCTTTAAATTTTCGTTTTAGGTAGCATAAAATATATTTTTTAGTTAATTAAATATAAACATCATAATAACGGGCGGATATAAGGAGAGGCGGGGTTCTAGGGGCCCGCCCCCACCCCCTAGCATCGTGAAAAATTTGGCAGCCGGATAAAAGATAGCTTTCGTCTTTGCATAGACAGTACAAAATTGATATCAATCTTCATTGAAAGTTATTTTGCTTCGTCAGTTCTGGTTAGTCTAAGGTAACTAAAAAAAATACCCTAGAAATAATTGTAAAGCTAAAGAAAAAAATAAATTTTGGTCCTCCCCTTCCCTTAAAAGGCCATAAATACGTCCGTGATCCTAATTATTTATTGTCGGTATACATCACCATAGTATTAAATTTTCATGTATCGTTGATTGAGTTTGACAAACGTTAACAACAGAGCCGTGTACGCAGAAAGTGATTTTGGAAGAGAAACGCAACAAAAAAGAAAAAAGCTTCACCCAGAGGCGCACTTACATGTTTGCCGCCCGTAGGCTATTTTATTTTCGCCGCCCCTTTCTTCTTCTTCTTTTTTCCTGTATTATATATTTTTGAAGAGCAAAAAAAAGGTCCTCTCTTCCATTTCTTTTAATTATAGGTATAAAATTGAATTCGAAATCCTACAAAAATTATTCATAGCCGCCATAGGCTTCAGCCTACTCAGCATTTTGGTAAATGCGCCACTGGCTTTACCTAGGCGTTACCTTCAGCAAATAACCTATCTTTAAGAGGTCTTTTTTGATCCCTGAGGGGGCAATTGCTCCCATAGCCTCATCTCTGCGTACGGCTCTGGTCAACAATGAATATTTGCATAGGGAACCTATTGGAAATATAAATACATATGTATAGTCGTTGGAATTTTGGGGAACGTAATCAAAATAGCGCCATTCGTTTTTATTAAAATACCCTTTATCATACCGTGTCGCTGTGTTGACTATGAGCGCAAGAAGGCGAGAAGAGAGAGAGTGGAGGCATAATAAAATTTTGGAGTCAACGTGGACTCGATGAGTTTGTCAAAAACGTTTAGTAAGCCGCAAACAAGCAAAAAAAAAACAAAGCAAGGTTCAGCCAATAGCGGTCAACTGCAAAATTAGTTGTGTATAAGCGGGGTTATAAAAACGAGTGGCGGCAATTTCTTTGAGTTTTTATAATTTCTCTTATTTAATTCCAACAACTTTCCGCCCGATTGGAGAAAAATACTATTAAGAGCTGGATACTTACATTTGATTTGTAGTTTCAGGCCATTCGCGCTTTTCCCTGGGACACACGTCTTTTGCATAAATTAATTCTTTTAAAATTTTCTGATTTACTTCAGAGACGTCACCGGATTCGTACTTTGAATAAAATTTTGGAGTTATATTTGATTCTAAATTGCACCAAAAATCAATTTAAACAATTGTGGTAAACGTATATTCTTCCTATTATTAAAAAACTTAAAATAAATTGTTAAAAAATAAAAACTATCCGCAATGAACAACATATTTTGTTAATTTATTTTAATTTAACTGAAGGCCAGTTTAAAAATGCTCTTTTTCTTTCTAGGTTGATTACACTGGTCTGCAACTAATCCTCCGTTAAATAAAAATGCAATAAACATGAAACAATAAGGGTTCTAATTATCATATCTGATTATCGGTTTTTGCTATCACATAACAATTTTGTGTAAAAGTCTTTTTATAATATTGGACTTTTGTGTGACGTTCTTGTATAAATACTACTTTATTCTTTACAGATCGTACTTGTAGACACAAAATCAGTTTAAATTAGTAGAAAGAGGGATAAATTTACCGACCTAGGGTGTTTTTACAAAATCAAAAGCACCTATGGAATACTACTCCAATCTCATCTTTATGCACCACTAGCTAAACAACAAAATCTTATTTTCTGACACTGTTTCATTAAAATGGTCTTGTTTGACAATTGAAACTCTCCAAATTGAAGGCTTAACTTTTGGGATCTTGATTAAAATAATGGCATTTGTTAAATTAAAAAAAACAAGACAAAAATAAAAGAGACTTAAAAAAATGTAAAGTTGGAATTGATAATCGTTGGTTCTAAGTAAAGAGAATCTTTACTCCCTATAATCCAGATCTTATAAAGTTTGCTATAAAGGTCACGAATAAGAATGGTGAATGTTTTAAGTACTTTAATAACTCAAAATATCCTCGAGTTATTGGTGCAAAAAATAAAAAATGTATCATTTTAGCCTCGCAAATTCGAAAGCTCATAAAGAACACTAATTTGAAAATTGAGTTGATTACGTTAAAAGACCAAGAAATGGTTTATTTCTAGAACGGTATCTTAATTTTTTTCTAAAAATTAAAACATAAAAACTACTAACAAATTATTTAAAAACTTTGAACTTCTAATAATATTCTAAAATAAAATAACGTGCTCCTTAAAATGCATTTTTAAAACTTTTCCCTGATTTTCTTCCTTAGTAATTTTGATGCAGTATGACAGGGTAATCAAGACCTAATGCATAATAGAAAGGCGATAAAACGAGAAATGTTTAGAAGCAATGTTTGCAGATTTGATGGTTGATTAAATATGAAAAAAAAAGCAAATTACTAAGTAAAATGTAACTAATAACAAGCTTATAGACTATTTAATTTATTTTTAGGTCTTGGGACAAACCATGTACTTAATTTCTTTAGTTATTAAATTTAAGATTTAAATTTAATGCTAAAAAATATAACACAAAAACTAGATGTGATACATATTTTTTGATTAGATATCTTTATTCAGAATTATCAGATCTATAAAAATCAGGTGTAACAAAGCAATTTTTTTTATTTGCAGACCAGTGTTAATTATTTAAAAAATATAATACTTACTGTTATAGTTAGGTGTATACGTATCATACACCTTAATATACTTTATATCCTTTTCATATCTTTCTCTTAAAAATATATCAGGTAATTTGTGGTCGGGCATTTTTTAAAAGTTAACAGAAATTTATTTTTTAGTCTTAACACTTTAAGACAAATTTTTCAATGTCATAAGAATTTAGGAAACGTCAAATATTAGAGCTGTGGACGGGTAAATTCAACTTTACAGGTATCAACGTAACCACCAATGGCAGCTCCTCCCCTCCTGTGACAAATAAAAGAAAAACAAAACACCGGATTTCTAAATTACAATTATTATTAAATACGGTATTATGGTTCCCATCTTTAACTCTCGTAGCGTTGACACAACGTTTAAATTCAAAAAACGCCAGACGCGTGGTTTAGCATATGTGTTGTCCTCAAATTTTGTACAACCATTGGATGTAAAAAGTCAAATTCAAGGTTGAAGAATCTGTGAATTGACTTTGGTGCCCTCTAGTTCTAACTATATTAATTAATATGAAGATTTTCCATAATTGGATTCTGCATCATATAGTTTTTTTCATATCTCTAATAGTTTTTAAGATAAGAAGTGGAAAGGGTAAAATCTACTCTTTGGGCAGTTTATATTGATAATGAATACCTAGTAAGTAACTACGGTTACTGACTTTTTAAACCAATGTAATATATTTTTTTGTTCAGGCGTTTTTATTAATTTATAGTGCCTAAAGTAAATACCTAGTCCCTGTACCAGTAATGAAATAGACTGGATGATAAGAACACTTTTAAAACCTTTCTAGTGGGGTTGCTTTTGACGAGTCTACCACGCATATTCATACTGCCATATATATAATATATAAATGTTTCGGGTGTCGGACTGCGCAAACGCGTCTTTTTTTTTTTTGTCGGACAAGTTTAGTACAATGTTTACCATGCAATTTTTAAACATTGTGCCAAAAATCGTAAGGGGTTACAGTCATGTAGCCCACCTAGTCCGATACCCGAAAGATGTGTTTGATTGTTATAGTTTCATGACTGTAACCCTTAGCATATTTGGCAAAGTGTTTAAAAATTGCATCTAAAACATTGTGGTAAACTTGTCCGACAAAAAAGTGACGCGTTCGCCTAGTGCGACACCTGAAACATTTGACATTGACAGGCTGGGTTAAAGCACCGCTTCCATATATGGCAATATGAATATTTGTGGAAAACTCGTCAAAAGGAACCTCCCCAAAAGATTTTGAAAAGTGTTCTTATCATTAGGTCCATTTCATTACTGGTCCTGGCAAAAAACAAAATAAACAAACGTTTTATAAATTAGTTAATATTTATTTTTCAAGTACCTTTTACCAAAAACGATTATGTAAAGTATACAGAAAAATCACATATTTCATATTATTTACACAACTAAACGGTCAAAGTTTTTGCTAAATTGACAACGCAATTAATAATTAGGATAATTTGTATTGCAAACCATACAATTCTTTCAGTCAATCAAAGACTGATGTTTTTTTAAGCTTTCATATTTTTAGTAAAACTGACACTTTTTACAAAGATTTTTTTTTAATTATTTTTATTTTTTTTAAAATTATACCATTCCGATTAGGTAAAATTTCTAACATTTCCTTATATTTTCAGAAAAACCCGAAAGTTGCCCCTTTGCACTGAAAAATAAAAAAATGTCATGTCATCACTATCCATCTGTTTTATGTTCAAAATTTTAAAAATACAGGTTAAAATAATTTTAAGATAAATAGTGTAATGAATATTCACTAACTTCAATTAAAAATAAAAAATGTTGTCAAGTTGCCAAAAACCTCAACCAATGTAAAACTCACACTCGCACCTCATTTTGGGAAGAATATTCATTAACAAAATAATCACAAATATGACTAACTTGGTTGTGGCACAATTAAAACTTTAAGGTTGAAATAAAATAGAATTTATTTAAGGACGCCTTGTATATTAGACTTTTTTTTCTTGAGGATTAAAACACACTTACCTCCACAAAAATAAAACGGGTAAAATAATCTCTTTTTCTACAATCGTTAAGAAAATGCTGTTTTTTTAATGGTTATTGTAAAGATAAAGTGCCCTATTTTAGTACACTATCTAAAGTGTAAAAAGAAGATTCTTTTCCACACTTTAAATTAGTGTGTTGTTTCAATAGGGACTAGAATTTATTTTAATATGAATTATGCTATGTAACAGTAAACGTGACATAAACTTAATCAAAAGATCAAGTTACTATAAATTTCCCCTTTTTTCCTTCAGTTCATGTCAGCAAATTTAAAATTTATCAGTTTGCAGATAAATTGAATATAAATTTAATAATTATGGATTTTTTTATAGAAAAAATATAGTATGCAACACATTGGCGTTTATTTTAATTACTATTTGTAGAAATTTAGCATTCCTAAATGCTATTATGGTAAAAAAATAAATTCTATCTTATTTCATTTTGTGGATTAAAAAAATAGCTACTTAATTTTGAGCTGAATCCTTTTGACTTTCACAACATTTAAATCACAACTTGATTTTTACTTTTGAGCTAACATACTATATTAGTCACCTTTTCATTTAAAATTGCTTTATTGTAGAGGAGGCGATCATCCTATAACTGACGTCATTGACTACGGACTTTATAACTGTGTGTATAGCTTATTCTGTCAAAAATATGTCAATATTTATATGTCGAAAATTTTATTTAGAATTATTAAACACGGAAAATAGAAAAGAAATAAGGTTTAAATAACTTAAAATGGCTTTTAGTAAACTGCATTGATATTTAATGACGTAAATGATTTGACGATCGACTCCTGTACAAAAATACTTATGTATATAAATTACCACCAGTTATGTATTGCGAATATTGCCATATAGACTATTGCTATCTACATTGCCAAGCACAAAAGTTAGTGTAACATCGTTACTTAACAATGATAACAAACATCTTTATTGTAATGAAAGAGCTATGAAATTTTATTGTACACTTGACTAAATAGAGGTTTAACTTTATTGTATTGTTTAAATCTAAGTGATTATAGACTGATAAGACCTCTTGACAGTTTCACTATGAAATACACCTTCAACTGATGAAACAGACTGTCATGATATGTTGTCAAGTGTCAAATAAAATGCATGAGTTAAGAATTTGGTGAAGCTATAATAGAGAATTAAAATATGTAGCTTAGAGTCGATGTGAAAATAAGAGAGTGTATGAGTATTTAGATAAAAAATATTTTAGAGAAATACATAGCCCTTTACATTTATTAACATGTCTCGGGTTATATCACTACCTTTGATTTAATGAAAATCCTAAAAAATACAAAGTACAGAATAAAAATGGCAACATCGAAACCATGAGCGACGTACATAACCGGCTTAAGAACCAGCGATGCCAGATTGTAACATAATAATCGAATTTTAAGAATTTGGCTTCTTGGTGACTTTATGTTTGTAAATAATGTAATATTATTTATTAACTGAGTATGAGGATTTTTTAAATAGGACTCTGATTTAAAAGGAAAACAGATAACAAATTTTCAGACCCCTTGTAATTTCTCAATGTTCTTTTATACTGAACATGTTTAAATTTTTTACATAAACACAAAATTATGACCTCTCTGAAATCTTGATATAATTTTGGCAATGTTGCATGATAATTCTGGCATCACTGTTAAGAACTCTTCAATTACTGTTATTATTTGTTGTAAGCTGTTAAAGTTGGCATTAATCTCTCGCAAGCATCCTAATGTAAAAACATGGTACGGATTAAAAATCCTGAGAATATTTTTAAATATTACTAGAAAATAATTATTAATAGTTTACACAATATTTACAAAGAAAAATAAAAGAGAAATGAGGGCCTAGGAATCTAAAACAAATAAATACAAACTTTATAAAATATGGGTCAAAGTTAACCATACTTTTTGAGATATACCATTTTTTTTTAATTGTTATTAATAAATGGGCAATACTTTACCTAAAGTAAAATTTTCTGAAAGAAAACTCAAAAACACTTGTTTTGTATAAAATTTGCAAAATACATATTAATAACTACCAAAAAAAATTATGGTTGAATCACCTAAAAGTATTTATGTTAATATTTGTTAAAAATCTCTATTCACAAATAAAATAAATTAAAAAATAAAAAATTTTGTTAAAGATTATACAATATGACTAATAGGTAACGCAAGTTAAAAGAAATTATCAGAGCCGTCTGGAATAAACTCGTCACGAATTGAAATGGTATTTACTGTAAGGCTAGCTTTGTTTTTGAAAGCGTCAGTAAAAGTAAAAAACTTGAGGCTGAATTGACTACAATTTATTGTATTTATTATTATTAAGTAAAACGAAAGGTTTGGAGTTAAAATACAGTTTGTTTTGTAACGTTTAAATGAATATACAGGGTGTTGTCCCAAATGTCCTAACTTTTGAGGTACAGGGTAGTAAAGTAAAAAAAAAAAAACTTTTTTTTATAATATCTTTTATGCCACTCTAAATATTTAAATAAATTTGGCGCACAGTTACTATGCAGAAGGTATTTTCAAATTACAACATTTTTTTCAGTGGTGTCCAAGCGGTATTAGAAGTCAAATATGGGACGCCACTGGTTTTTATCGGAACAAAAAAAATCCCAGTTACTGTTCAAATTTGATCTGTTAATTTTTTTGTCTGATGCATGGTCTTCGCGTAAAAAAAATGGCTATAAGTAATTAATAGAAGATGCCGTATTGGTGTTTTAAAAGCCCTCCTAAAAAAGAGTATTAATTTATTTGAAGGAGCGCATCTTTGTATTCCTTAAAACACTTTTTATAGGAGGGTCTTCAAAACACAACAGCAAAAAACATTTAGTACATAGTTTTATTTGAACTTTTCTTCTTAAAATCACCTAAGATTCACACCCTGTATACTTGTTATCTCCATCTAATGTGATTTGCTCTAATGATTAATTTTTTGAAATCACATACACTGACGAGGGTAAATATGTGAAAAAAAATGTAGAAATCATATATGTATTGCAGACTTACCGCAAAATTCTGAATTATATCTATACAATCCTTTAATTTAAAAATAGCAATATTACCTTTTAAATTAAACAAATTGGCAAAATAATGACCTTTTCAATTAGTGACCACTTTATTGCTTTAAGGGATGCCTAAGTTCAGTTAAAAATCAATTATTCCTATATTTTATTTTGCTCTCGCAAACACGGATTGCAGTTTGTGTAAATCAACTCACTGGTTTAAAAATAATACACAATTTTAATAATATTTTTTCACTCACTAGATAAAAAAATCTCTTGCGATTTAAACACAAAAATGTCCAAAATTAACTTGTCATTTTCAATGGAAACTGTTGCTCTCTTGTCAGAGTTCTTTCAGTAAAGCTGATTTGGCGTTTTTTAACTTGTCGAGCCGTTTTAGAAGATGCGTATTTGAAGTTTCCAGTTCTTCTGCCCGGTTTTGAGCTTCTCGTGCCTAAAAATTAAATTTCTTAAATATTTAAAATATAAATATATGAAAAAAATATAAATTAAAAAGCAACATGTAATACTTGACACCAGACGAGTTACTATTTACAAGATATGGATATTAAAGGGAATTAATATTATTCTTTTAAGAAGAAATAAAATGTGGGGTATTGTTATTTTTTTATTTTTATTTATTTTAATAAAAAAACGTTTTTAAAAAGCTTCTAAAAAGACAAATTATTTCTTTGACAAATACACAGGGTGTTCCGTTACAAAAAAAAAAAAAAAACATAAGTAAATATTTTTAAAATAATAATGTTTGGAAAAATCTGACTACCACACTCCATTCTACGTAAAAAGTTATATTATAAGAGTCCGTTTTTAAATTTTTGATAAATTATCAGTTAACTGAGATACAAAGGCTACTTAAAAATGCAAAATTTTCAAAATCAGTTAACCCTGTAGCTTAGAAACTAAGTGAGCTATGACGGCTTTGTTTATGTCATATTTCGTTTCACAAAAAGTAGTTTGGGTTCGGCGAAACCGCAAGGTTCTATCTGTAATTATAACCAAGATATCCCACTGTTGCAACTAAAATTGGACACCCTGTACAACATATTTCTCCTGCTTGTATTTTCCATAACTTAATCATTTTTACAAGCTTTTATTTAATTTACAATGTATGTATGTTCGGGTGGAATTTTGCGACTGAACATGTTAAGTTTGAATGACAATGCATGGCGGAACCTCCAAGATGGCGTTGTGTTTAATGCACTCCTATAATATGGGTATCAAATGAAAGGGCTTGGTGGAAGTAACTCGAAAAATAAAATGATGTCGCTTGTCGCGAGATTTACCTCTGTGGTAAATTAATTAAACATCTTGACCCGATTAAATAATCGTTCCAGTAAGTTCTTTAGTCAGAAAATATTGGATATACGCTGATAAAATATTGATAAAGTTCACAGTATACTACCTGTAGTTGTCTGTTAAAAAAATATGTAAAAGCCCATCCATACCCTTAACCTATAGCTATAATCGTACCCAAAATTCGATCTAAACTAAACGGCATACGTGTCCTAGGAGCCAAACTAAAAAGTCGGTTTTGTAAAAAAGTTTTAAATTAAAAATTTCGAAAAATGCAACGCTTGAAGGTATGTATGGGATACTTAAATATTTTTTTACAAATAACAATTGTCTACTGAGCTATTAAAAATAATGGTGTTTTATTAGTCTAATTTTCAGCAAAATAAGAAAATCCTGTGAAGGTCTTTCTAGATACAGAATATTCTGATCGTAAATTTTGCGTCGAAAGTCAGCTGCATTTAAATATATTGTTATTTCTTGTAAATAGTTTTCGTCCAAAAACAAGTTTTTTTATTAATATTTTAGTTATGTAACATTTTAGTGACAATTTCAGTTTTAATTAAATAATAAAAATAAATCTAAAAGGGCGGGATCAAAATATTACAAAAAGTTAGTGAGTAAGAACAGAAGACGATACTTTGTTATTTGTTTAAATTAAACAAAAAAAAAAAACAAGTATCAATATGAAACAAAAGCGGTCTCATACGTTTTCATTTTAGGTTTTTTTGTAATATTTCCTTGTTAAGTAGACAATAATGTAATAGTATAAATTTTGATATGGTAACGTCAAATAATAACATTGTTTTTATTATAAATAAAATCGGTACCAAACAAAGAGTTTTTGCTTCATATTAACAGGAAACTTCATCATGACATATAGTTAAAGAAGTTCTGCTTTATGCTATAAATAAGTAAAACAATTTAGCAGCAAACAAACAAAGAAATCAAACAGACAGAAAAGAAAGGTTTACATTACACAACAGACTACATAGGAACAGCTAAGATGCATGCCCACAGTGGTCGTCTACGTGGGGATCAAATAAAACACTAGAGGACGACAGGTCTCTGGTAGAGCCTTTTCTGTTGCTGTTTCAAAGCTGATATCGACGCTTCCAACAGCGTTATTTTTTCGTTCGAGTTGTTTACCTAAGTATCAAAAATCCATGAACTTTAATGGGGGATGAGTACATATTTGTCTTGAAGATATGTTCTGTAGTTCGGCGGATTCATTTAATGGATGGTAATTGTTTGGGTACACGCCAAAAATTAAATTAAAAGTACCAAGAAACCAACAAAAATTTGAACAAGTAAAAAGATAACTAAAAATCGACGTTTCGGTGGCAAGTCTGCCACCGTTGTCAAGATAAATTGAATAAAAATAATAAAAATAAAAATTAACTACTATTAAGGTTTTAGATTTAAAAATTTTTATCTTTTTTTATGATATCCTGAGAACTCTGACAATAAATGTCAAATATGTTTGTTTGGTTATAGTGTCATAGTAACATAGATATGTGGTTGCTGGTGTATTTATATACATATAGATGAATAGTTAGTTAATTTTTAGTCTTCCTGAAGATACTTCAGTATCAAGCAAAGGCAACCAAGTGTTATTTAAATTGACTGAAATTGATGCTACACAATTATCTTTATTTAATAATATATACGCAATTTCTTTGATTTTGCGTTTTTAAGAACAAATTTCCTTTGCTAAAATGCTCGAAGCATCCCAGTTTATTCTATGATTGTTATCAAATGCGTGTTGGCAGATTTTTGATTTATGAAAATCTGTGTTTTTAATGTATGATCTGTGTTCATTTATGCGTTTGGTTAATGGTCTACAAGTTTCACCTATATAAAACTTATTGCATTCGCAAGGTATTTTATAAATGCCATTTTTTGTATTTTCATTTAAGTTGCAGATAAAAATTTTAAAATTTAAAACCTATAGTAGTTAATTTATATTTTTATTCAATTTATCTTGACAACGGTGGCAGACTGGCCACCGAAACGTCGATTTTTAGTTATCTTTTTACTTGTTCAAATTTTTTTGGTTTTTGGTGCTTTTAACTTAATTTTTGGCGTGTACCCAAACAATTACCATCTATTACATATTTGTCGTTTTTTGTCAATTGTCTGATGGTTGTAAAAAGAAAATAAGAAGCAATTTGGGGTGATAGAAGCATTTCAAAATCAGCCCCGCGATCGCTTCTATAACAAATCAAAATATGCTTTTATTACAAATTAAAATCAAAATCATATTTTTGGATACTAATCCAGAACAATTTTTACTGAATATATTTAAGATATACAGGGTGCTTTAAAACTGAATATTTTTGAGGTTAATAAGATTTTCTTAAATACAAACATGTCCTAAAATGCACCACCCTCTGAGTTACAGCTATCGTAAGTTGCGTATGAAATGAAATGAAAAAATCTTACAATTTCACAATAATAATGTTTATTGGGCGTAGGACATGTCATAAAGGAAATATTTAGAAAACTAGTAGGTATAATATACAAAATAAAAAACAGTTAAAATATAAAAATAAAGCTGACAATATGGAGCACTGTAACACATTAAATCAGTGGTATGATGCTAGCATGTACGTTAGTTAACCTTGGGTTATTTAACCGTTACCATGCGTTTACCAATCACAAAAATATTTCCGAAAATAAGCAGTTTTTGGGTTATAAATTGTAAGAAAAATATTTCTTACCTAATAAATTTATGTTTTTACACACTATCTTACATAATTATCGTGAAAACATCCGTTTACTGCCTTTTCTTTTTGTAAAAAGAACTTGACAAGTAAGGAATCTGTCAGGAATTGGCAAAAATATCGTTTTAAAGTCGTCTAGATATCCCTGACATAACCTGCTTGTTCATTTTTTCAGTCAAATAAGGGGTGATTAATTTAGAGGAACTTTTTCTAGTAGGTATTTTTGGATAGATTAGAGGGTCCAAATTTCAAACTATCATGGTATTTGTGTTCAGTACTGTTTGGCAATTTATCCTGAAAAGACTTAGCCCCCGGCACAACGTCTAAAACTTGTTGAACTGTATTATGAAAATCATCATTCTCCGAGAAATGTGTTTCGTACGCTTCGGGCAACTTATGGTCCACGCATAATCGGCGTACTGAGCCGACTATTGGCTGTACCATCACAAAAATTTGAACTTTAATTTTCATTATTGGATAATTCTTGACCAAATGAGCCACATCCAGCACGTAGTGCAGAAAATATAGCGGCAGTAGCTGCGAGTGTACGTGATGAATCTGACGAATTGATTTGTTAGGGCCAACATTTGAAAGTCATAATATTTAAAAAAATAATGTAAGAGTTCTTTCGTATGATAATAAATATTATTTAACAAAGTTATTTTTTTGTTAAATTTCTTTAAAAAAATATCTTCAAATGAATCACCCCTTATGACCCTATACCTAAACCTGCCTGTTATATTTTACTGAAAAAAAAAATGAATAAGCAGGTTTGTGTCATAGATATCTAAACGACTTTATAATGATTTTTTGGCCAATTTCTGACAGATTTCTTACCTGTCAAGTTTTTTTACAGAAAAAAGCAGTAAACCGATGGTATCACGATAATTATGTAAGGTAATGTGTAGAATACATAAATTTATTAAGTAAGAAATATTTTGACCCTAATTTATAACCCTAAAGCTGCTTATTTTCGAAAATATTTTTGTGATTGGCAAGCGCATGGTTACGGTTAAATAACCCTAGGGTTAGATAACCTACATGTTAGCATCATACCACCCTATGCTATATTAAAAACTGACGCATCAGTTTACATTCACAATCACAAGCTTAAAAACAGTAAGGGGACGTCCATAAATTACCAGGTACCAATTTTTAAACCGAAATATGGATTTTGTGGTTGAAAGTAATTTTGAAGGGCAAAAAAGATCTCGACCCAAATAGTAACACTTTATTTTAAATCTCCCTACATGTTTCCTGTTTCTAGCATTCTAGCAGACGAAAAATGACGTGATATTTATTGGCAATGGAATGTAAATGTGTAAAAATTTACAGGGTTTTCATTTATATTTTGCCACCTGCTTTTAACTATAATCAAGAAGGATGGAAAAAAACGTCCTGTATAAAAGTTTCATACTTTTCGTCTATTATTTTTTGAGCATAAAAAAAAACAAATGAACATCAAAAACCAAAAAAAATAAAGAGGTAAACATTTTTTAAATGGGACACCCTGTATAGTATGTCACCATTAAAAAGCTCTTTTAAAAAACTTTATACAAAAATACCACATTTGATATATCTATCTTTAATAGTTTCGGAAATATGGCCATTTAAATCTGGGTATAAGTTCCATTACATCTAGTCTCACCTTAGTGCCGCATGCAGGTAGGTACATAGGTAGAATAGAAATTAAATCTACTACTTTTTATATTTTAGGTTGTCATATTTCGAAACTAAGTATTAAAGATAGATATTGCAAATGGGGTATTTTTGTAAAGATTTTCAAAAAATGGTGACAATATACAGGGTGTTCCAATAAAAAAAGTTTACCTCTTCATTTTTCTTGAGTTTTTAAAGTTCATTTGTTTCTATTTTATGCTCAAAAGGTAATAGATGAAAAAGTACGAAACTTTTATACTGGACGTTTTTTTCTATCCTTCTTGGTTATAGTTAAAAGTGGATGGCAAAATATAAATAAAAACCCTGTACACGAATGTACACTTTTGTTAGCAAAGGAATAGACCTACTATTTACGTTGTCAAATAATCGCCTGTTTGTTATTGCTGTCATTTTGTTTTGTTTTTGTATGTAAGAGGGGCGCAATTTAAAATGGCTGTATTAGGACATACGTTTATAGAAAAAGTCTTATTTTGACTACAAAAACTGAAAATATTTGTAATGAAATTTGAAACAACCTGTATTCTATGTATAGAATAATTCAGTAAACGTTACTATGTTTTTTTTGTTAAATGTGGAATAATAACTGATGCAAGAACAGTCAATTGACCCTGAAAAACTTAAGAAATATTTTTATAAGTTTATAAAAATAAGATATCTAAAAAATAATTGTATACAATTTTATGATAGCCATTTGGTTTCAATATTAATTGATTCTGGATATATGGTTTAAAAATTTAAAAGTTTTCTTGGGTGAAATTTTTGTAGCTACAGTTTTTCTTGTCAGCAATTTTGTTCAGAATTTTTACAATTTGAAATTTGGTAGTGTAGTTTGTTTTGGTAATTAGGTTTACTTCAAAAGTTGCGGCAACGCCAATTTTGACCAACCATTTTTGGTATACAGGGTTTTTAGGACGCTGATCCCGAGTATACCTATCAACAAACTAACCATATTTTTGTACACAATTAAACAATTCTTGATTGAACTTAACTAACGTTACTTTAAATCGAGTTTTAACCAAGGTTTTTGTAATGAATATAAATTTATTACCAACAAGCTGAAAACAGTTTTTAAAAGTAATTTTCATATTTATTTGGGTCAATTGACTGTGCAAATTGAAAAAAATATGCAGATAATTTACAACAAAAAGGAGTTTAGATATAATACTAACTTTAAATTGTTACATATGATTTATTAGAAGAAAGATAAAAATCTAGACAATGCAAAAAATAATAATAAGGTGTCAAATTTTGAAAAAAAATGACTAGCAATAGGAATAAATGTCATGTGGCAACAATAATACATGTTATGACGTCAATGAAGCAAGCGGTGCAGTCTAAAGCGTAGTGTTAGTAATTACCATAAGTGCCAAAATAAATGTCAAAAGTGCCTAATAACTTTCTGACATACTCTCAGAAACGTCAGTGGAAGAAAGGTCAGTTAGGGAATTATTGGAATCCTGCAAATAAATATAAAATAGTGCACAAAAACTAAAATAAAAAGCGGCTAACTACTAAGTACTACTGCATACGATGATAAAAATGTAAAAAAGACTTTTGTTATATTCAACTCTTGAATATCTTTTTAACCACTAATGCTACATTTACTAAATTTGGTATTTGAAAGTTCTGCGCATGTGACATTGAACATTGTTATCGACACTTCTGTCAGATTTCGAAAATTTCAGCTAAACATTGTTTTGTTTCTTTTTTTAAATGGAATGTCTAATTTATTTTTATTGCCATAAATTTGACATTTTTTAAAAATTTTAACATTTTATCTCTATTAGTTGTTAAGATTTGACCACAACACTGGAAAATCTGGCAACAGTGCTGACATCACTGTTTAAATTTACTTGCCCAACACTTTCCAAATACCGAATTTTGTGAATGTAGCGTTAGCGGTTAAAAAGATATTAAAGATTTGCAGTTCTTTTTAGTAACCATGTATATCTTTACAAGCATTTTATTATATTATTTCAGCAGCAGACTTACTCTTGGTAATATAAATATAAAAAATTGTAATTTTTCTAAAAAATATTTTAAAATCTATATTCAGAAAAAAAAGATTTTTTTTGTCATTCTCAGAAAACAAATGTACCTTCGGCAACAGACAGAAAAACGAAAGTAGCCGAAAATAAACTCAATCGAATGTCGTGGCTGAATTTATGGAGGCACATCGACTTGTTCGATTTAATCGAGTGTTGTGATCCCCCTGCTGTCTTTTGCCCCATATTTTTAAGCAATTCATGCATGCAAAAAAATATGCAACTCTAATAAAGACGCCAAAGTGGCGTCCACTTTGATTGTATCACAACAGTTTTTTAAATGTTTAATCATCCCTATTAAGTCAAAGAATTTTTTATCATCCACAATTAAAAAATATATGTACAGGGTGAGTCATCGATAGAGCAAAGTAGATTTATACGAAAACGGTAAAATTTTTAACAGGATTTTTTTAGTGATATGTAACACAAAGTATTGCATATTTCTAAAATATTTTGGTGTGTACAGGTCCCAAAATTAGCGAACAAAATTGATTTTAAACGGAACGCCCTATATTTTATTACATATTTTGAGTCTACATAAAATTCTTAGCATCTTGGCTATTCATATTCCTATACCTAAAGTTAATAGTTTGGGAGTTATAAACAATTGAAAATCGAAATTTTTATCTTTGACCATTTACTGAGCAAAAACAGTTCAAGATGCAGCAAAATGGCTTTCACTTTCCTATCTTAACTTTTTAAGGACTTTCTAATGGTAGCAAAAGTGAAGGTTAACTGAAGGTTAAAAATTCACCTTTTTCAACCTTCAATTGACCTGCATTTTTTATTACCATTGGGTGGCCCTTAAAAAGTTAAGATAGTAAAGTGAAAGCCATTTTGCTGCATGTTGAACTGTTTTTGCTCAGTAAATGGTCAAAGATAAAAATTCCGATTTTCAATTGTTTATAACTCCCAAACTATTAACTTTAGGTATAGGAATATGAATAGCCAAGATGCTAAGAATTTTATGTAGACTCAAAATATGTAATAAAATATAGGGCGTTCCGTTTAAAAATATCAATTTTTGTTCGCTATAATTTTTGGGGCACCCTGTACACACCAAAATATTTTAGAAATATGCAATACTTTGTGTTACATATCACTAAAAAAATCCTGTTAAAATATTTTACCGTTTTTGTATAAATCTACTTTGCTCTATCGATGACTCACCCTGTATATATTACTAATCACCATCAAACTACACCAAAATTATACTGCTAAAATAAATATTGTTAGGACAAGCGACAATTTTTAAAAAACAACTTACTTCTCTCTGTAATTTTCTTTTTCAGCTTTCAAGGCCTCTTCGGATTGTTCCGACACCTCTGAAGCTGTTTTATATCTAATCACTTGACTCTCCAACCTGGCAACCGTGGCTTGCAACGTTGCGACATCTTGCTCTGCTTTCTGAGCCCGGAACTTGTAGTCTGCTAACTGTTTACTAGCCTCCCTAAAAAAAAAAAAAGAAAATTTATATACCGGTTGCCAACGAATCTAGAAGACGAGCCGTAATTTCTAGAGTATTATATGTATCAAAATGAGACTTGGTGTAGGTAAATAGGTATTATATGTATCAAAAAGAGACTTGGTATAGGTAAATGGTAATGGAAAAGAAGAGTTTTCGTATATCTTATATTTCCGTTACTTCTGTTTTAACTAACCAGAACTAAGCAGACTTGGCTTTACTTTTAAATTTTTTAATAAAACACCTTGCATATTTAACATTTTTGGATTTGTAAGACAATTTTAAAACAAAATGTGACATTTTTAAAAGTTTTTACACCAACGTGATTTTTTAAGAGCCATTTTTAAAATTGCACCTAAGCGGCCATGCTCCTTTGTGTCCTTATGTTTAATCTGAACGCGAATAAATTGCTATCATTAAATTCATTAAAAATCCTTTTTTCTTGACATTTTCATTGTTTAGTTCATATCTGTCATACTATTCACGAAAATACTGCGACTGTACTTTTTTGACATCACCTGGGCTTCTTAGATTAATTTGTGTCCAATCATATGGCCACCCAAATGCAAAAAATTGCTCTAAAAAAAATCGAGGAGCCTTAAAGACTTTTTAAAATGTTACATTGGGATTAAAAATTGTATCAGGAATCCAAAAATGTAAAATTATACAGGGTGCTCCATTTGAAAATTTAAAATTGGAGCAATTTCCGGTAAAATCAAAAGTGACTGGGCAGTAAAAAATAAACTCTCCTCTTTCCATACCATTTACCAATCCCAAGCCTCATTTTGATATGTCTAATAATAATCTAGGAGTTATGGCTTCTCCATTAAATTCGTTGACACCCAGTATAATTATAAATCTTTAAAAATCGTATTCTTTTCTTTTAAAACTAGTATAAGTCTTAATATCAATAAATGTGGTTAAAAAATTTGAAAACAAAAATTACACTCCATCCCAAACTAAATTGAACTCACTCTGTAGGTCATCGAGGTCATAATCTGATGATGGTCCATTTAGCATACTACTTGATCCAGACTTCCTTCTTCTACTCCTTTCTTCTTCTAGTTCTAATTTTAAACTACTAATTTGATCTTGCAGCTCACCCTTTTCCTTCGCAAATTTCGCTAATCGTACATCTGTAAAATAAACAGTTGTATACAGTGGCGGATATTTGGGCATTTAAAAACTCATACCAATCCTTTGTTTCATAGGCAAATGATTGCGCAATAAGTCATAACTATACTGGGTCAGACGATTTTTTTCGTTTATTGTATGTATTTTTTTACAGGTGAAAAATTTAAATTTTTGGTTTGACCGTTTAATTCCTTTATCATTTTAGTACAAAAAAGGTATATCTTATTGAAATCGATATATTGAACCGTTCTTTCTAAAAACGCATTTTAAATCTAGATATACCTCCATTTTCTATGTAATAAAACATTCATATCAATTTCAATAAGGCATACCTTTTTTGTACAAAAATGATAAAACCTATTAAGTAAACGGTGAAAGTAAAATGTCAAATTTTTACCTCTTTAAAAATGCATACAATAAACGAAAAAATCGCCTGACCCTGTATAATTATGATTTATTGCGCAATCATTTGCCTATGGAATGGAAATATTAAAGTTGAGACCCCGAGATCCTTATGTGAAAGCAAAAATAAGTAAAAATAGTAAAAAATATTTAACCCCACCATTAATTATTAAAATATTTGAAGCCTAGTTCCAAAGTTTATAATCTTATCCATGATTTAGATTCAGAAACACAAGACAACATGGTCAATTAGCTGTTAAAATTGGGTATATAGATCCAAAATATTTACATAAATTAGCCGATTTTTGTTTTGTAAGTAATTTTTTGGCTGGTCCTTTCAATCATAATATAAACTAGAAATTTGTTTTACATAAAGAACTAAAGTTCTAACACACACCCAAGAACTATTTTCCATTAATGGTATTTCTTTCGTTACAAAAATATAAAATACTTTTTTCGCATCATATTGTATTTAACTAATGGATAATTATCTTATGCGACGGAATAACTGGAAAAAATTCTCAATACACAACTCCGTTATAGGGATTTCAGGTTAAGCGCTCCTATCAGATATTTTTTGAACCCTTCAAGTCTACAACTTGTGTCAAGTATTTTAATGGTTGTCATCATGGATTTTGTTAAAATTTCTGCTAAGTCGCCTTTATTGTTTCTATATTTCAAGTCCAAATAATCAAGAACTTGGTGGCTTTACATAAAATTCATCGGAACGCTAACTGTAAACCATTCTTTGTTTTATTTAGTTTGTTTGCAATGATGCTTAATTTTTTGTTTAAAATTTACTGCCGTGTTTTTAAACATGCTTGTTTCTAGTCGAGACACCAACCAAAAATCGAGTAATTTGTATAAATATCTTTTGCCATTTCGGATCTAGATACTCATTTTTATCAGCTGTTTTATATTTATAAAATAGGTAGTTGGGCAACATACTTAGGAAATTTTAAATGATATGCTTTTTTGATTCACATGCTAAAAGTATTTTATCTGTTCAGGGACGCAACAAACACGTAAAAAACAATCATTTTCAAAGTTGAAAAAAACCTTTTATTATATTTTATGTTTCTTTCATAACACACTCCATCCATATTTTGATGTCCTTACCTAAACTTCCATCCCCAGCTTCCTCAAGCAACCTCGCGTTTTCCACCTGAACCAACGCTTTCTTCGGCGCTTCTCCATCTTCACTTTCTTCACTGACTATCACCAACCCTTTCTCCGCTATTAATCTATCTCTCTCTTGCAGTTCGTGCCTAAGAACGATTAAATCATCCTTCAACTGCTGACACAACCTTTTCAGTTGATCGTGTTCTCTACATTTGTCCCTATGTTCCCTTTTAGTTGGGAGTGTTCCTCTTCTAATTCTTCTAGCCTAAATAAATTAAATTATCAATATGTTCTCAAATTATATACTTTGTCTGATAATTAAGGCAAGATTTTTTAAACCAACATACTTTCTAGTAACACTAGGGTGGGTCAAGTCTAAAAATACTTTTTAGAGTGTTGCTCTATGATTACAAAATAGTGATATATGATTTTTTTTTGTTTGAGACTGAGTAAAATTTGCAAAACTGTTGTAAGGCGGATTTTCCTATTTACCTATTTTGGAGGTGCCTAGGAACCAATTTTTTAGTGTCAGAGGAAAAATAGTTGTTTTTTTTACCCACCCTATTGTAACATGGTAAAAGCAAGACATTTGTAGAACTTGTGAGCAATTTCTAAAACTCGAAAAACCTTGCAATGTTACTTGGTACTATTTCCTAAAAACCTTCAATGAACATGCTCAAATTTTTATCCAACTGAAAGAAATAGACATAAAAAAAGGTATTTGACACGATATAATGTTACCTACCTATCTTTAAGATGTTCAAGCTGATACGTCTGCGATGTCTTGTCATTGTCCAGCTGAGCATTGGCTATCATGGCCTTCCGGAATCTATCCTCGACATCTTTTAGTTCATGCTGAAAATTAAGCTGAGTTAGTATCACGTTAGTCTGCATAGCTTCTCTTTCACTACCGCTTTATATACTGTTTATTTTAAAAAATAATGCATATATTTTTAATTAATTAGCTGTTAAGATATATATCTTTTCGAATCTCTTAGAACTCTTAAATCTCACTTTTACTACTGATCTCAGTCAATCAAATTTATAGTTGGAGCGCTGACAAATATGTTTTGGGAAATTGCATTGTTGATTAAAAATAACAATAGTTTAGATAAAAATATCGGGTAACCTTTGTTTCTTTTAGAGACAATTTTGAATTTAAGATTTTAACAACAAAATCAAATGCGGGAAAGATCGTTTTTTTCTTTATCTATGCTATATATATTTTCTTGATTTCTGCGATTTCCACGATCCAAATGAACATTTAAACCGGTGTTTTAGAATAAGGTAAAAAAAATCTCTATATTTATTTCATTTTTTCTTAATAATACCTTGAATTAACATTTGAAACCCTAAAATACCCTTCTCCAACCTACATGAATAGATATAATGGCTTTTTTTAACCGAGAAAATTCCCCCTAATGAGCCCATACTCACCCTTAGCTCTCTTAAACTTCCACCTCCTCCGCCGTCCTCCAACGAGTCCTCCGAACTTCTCCGACTGGCCGGTCGGTGCCTCGCCGTCGGGCCCCGCACTCTGGGACCAGAAACGGGTTCGCCCGCGGCCGCCAACATGTCGAATTGCCGATCGGCGTTTTCTTCTTGCTCGCGCTGCATGCGCTCCAGCTCGCGCATGCGAATCTCCCGAGCTTCGGCACGGGCTTGACGTTTGGCCCATAGGCGTGCTTCGGCCTGAAAAGAAAAAAATACTGAGTAAAGAATTACATAACATAATATGAAATATGCACTTACAAAGAAGCCTTAAAAGAGAACTTCCAAGAAAAATGGAAGACCTTTAATTCAAGAGGATCTATGTGCCAGTTAGGTATTTAAAAGTTATTGGTAAAAAATCCTGAATGATCTCTATAATGGCACATGAGATGCGCTATGAATATCCCTACTTTTAAGAAGTGGATTTTTATCTATGGCATATAGATTATCGTTAGGCATTGTATATTGAACCTTTTTAAGCAAACAATCCCATTTTTGGCATTTTTGGCACTTTTGGACCATTTTAAAGTTATAGTCTTTAATTTTAAAACAGTTTTGGTTAGTTTTTTAGATTTTGCTTAGTCTTTAGCCTAAACTGCTTTAACTGTATTATAATTCAAATAATTTTTTAATGGGAAAGTACGGTTTTTAAACTTTTTTTGTCATTTTTTTAAAATACATTTTCTAAATGGGAAACATTTTAAATTTGTGTAAAAATTTGAGATAAATCAAAGCAAAATTAACGAAGATACGGAGGTTTAAGTAACCATCTTATCCATGAATCCTTTGTACGAAGCTAACTTTAAAGCGCTATTCCCACAACTCACGTTTTTAAAGTCGGTGACCATCATAACTTTAAAACTACTCCACCGATCGCTTTGAAATTTCTACCACTATTTCTCTGAATAATTTTCGAGGTAACGCTGGACCTTTTTTGTTAAGTTTCTGATTGTAATAAAGTCAAATAGGCTGATATTTTTCTTAAAAATTGCGTTTTCACTTAAATTGCTCTCAAAAAGAGAATAATTAAAATAAAAAAACTCCCAGCGTTACCTGGGGAAAACGATTATCTAACAAACAAACTTAAAATTTTTGATTTTACATGATCCAGCACCAAGATATGATGGTCACCACAATTCACCTTTTTTCGAGATGCTTCCAAATAATTCTCGTCATTATTTAAATTTTTTAACAAAAATTGTACACAATATTCTTTTAATATTATATTTTAATGTGCCAATAAATATTGACAGTGTCGTTAATTTTTTTATTAAAATATACCTTTTTGAGCACGAATTAACCATAACCCATCCCCATTAACATATTCTCCTAAATTTTAACACATTCTCAGAAATGTAGTAATGCATTTATTTAGTCACAGAAGTCATTTTCTTTAAAACTTTTATACTATACACTACATACTATATAGGTCTCGACTGCAGACTAAACCGCAACTCTAATGGAAATCGTGTATAGAACAATAATATTAAAGTCTGACGAAGCTGAGTCAGGTAAATAGGGTGGATATAGAAGCAACTGACAACGGCCCAAACCTGGTCTTTTCACATAAATATTTTTGTAAGAATTGAGCTAGCGGAGTACTGAAGTATTTTTCCATCTTACAACTGCCAATATAATTCCTTTTACTCAACCCACAATAGAGCACGAGGTGCCACTCTCATGCATAATTCTTTAGATCATCTGGAGAAGCACCAAACTTCCTATTTTTATAGTTCCTTCATCACTAGAGTATCTACACCGGAAAAGTACTACCTGCGGTTAACGTCCAATTATCCAAATAGTAAGTGTTAATAAACTGCCTTTGCTTTTATTTAAAAGAGCCATGGTACGACAGTACTTAGATTTTAAGGCTTTATAGGCTATCCCAAGAAAAATACAAATAAAACACTTTTATAGACTTACTTCGTCGCTAGATGTCTGCATAAAACTATTAATGACATCACTTTCGTCTCCATTAGTCAGCACACTTCCCGATCGATCAGCACTGAAAAAATTATGTCTGTCGACAAAATCCGACGTTTCTCCTTCGGTCACACCGTTCACTTTAACCACGTTATTGTTCGGTTCTCGGTCCGCACTGTAGTTTAGTGACTGGGGTTCACTATCACTCATTTTTGAAAGTTTTATTTTTATAGATCCTTGTTAAATTGGACAGTTCTCACTTTATATTGAATGTATACAATTTTCTACACAAGGATCACATTACAATATGTATTCTGAAAACAAAATACATGTACATAATATTTTTATTTTAGTTTTTTTGTTTTTTAAAGGTAAATATAACAAAGTCAATTTCGAAAAAAACCTTTTTGTAATACGAGTAATGTGTCATATTTATAGTTATTTCGTTATCGTGTATCATTTCTTATCACATAATAAAAGATAAAAAAATATTTTTATCTTAAATGTATTTATTAATCTTGACAATAAATCATGTATTAATACACAACATATTGGAAAACCACTTAAGATATTTGATTATGTTTTTGTGACAAAATGCAGTTTTATCTTTTAGCACAGCAAGCCTAGGTATTAGTTACTTTCTTAAGGAACAATAATGGTATTGTTATTATAGCCATATGATTGAAAATATAAACTTCTAGGCGCTAAGGCCTACAGGCTAACAGCCAAGGCAAAAAAGTTAATTTTATGGTTAGCCCTCACAAAGAAAATCAATTTTTAACAGCAAATCCTCTATTTGTATTTTTTTGTGTGTATTTTATCAAATTTTACCGAAAAATCTTATATTGTCAAATTATCTATATTTTTCAAAAAAGAATCCCAATTGATTTTTTTACTTTACAATTATTATCTTATGTAATGCTTTTAAATTCCTCAGAAAAAAATTGCGATATGATTTATTGTCAAGTATTATTTTGAATTATACGGAAAAATACAAAAGATGGCTATTACACTTTTTTAAAAAATACATATAAATGAAAGCCACAAATATTGTCCTCCCCACTTCTTTTGGATAATCAAGTACAACGTCCGATCTCTTATAATTTTTCTTACGCATTTTATCTGTTTTGAAAAACCAAATCTTCAAGGTTGTTTTCGCAAACACTCCGAATTACTAATTTGTTACTAAAGCGTTTTTAATATTATGACTCATTGAAGGCAAGTCCGTTAATTAATTATTCTTGTTTTTAAAGACGGTAAAAGTTTATTATACAATGTGGCCCAGGATAAGTGGAGGACAAATGAATCAAACATTTTTGAATTTTAAAACGAAATTTTGGGAGCACTTCTCGCATGGTCCTTATAAGAAAAAAATTGTATACATAAATGTTATAGGTAGAGAAATAAATGTTATGTCAAAATTTAAAGTTAAGCATGACACTAAAAAAATGTAACTGTCAATTTTTACATTAGGGGCGTCCATAATTTACGTGAGGGGTTTTTTCAAATTTTAAACCCCCTCCCCTCCCCTCGGTAAGATTTGGTGAGATTTTCTTTAACCCTCCCTCCCCGAAATCTCACGTGAGATTTATGGTAATGCAAAAGTCTCAATTTCTGAAACCAAAATTACTCAAAATTGATTTCGCAACCAAAAATTTTTTAAGAACAAAAAAAAGGTCCTCCTCTACCCAAAAAGAAAAAGTAAAAATACTAACACTGTGTCACAATTTTTTCCCCTTTCTACCTACAAAAAATTACGTGAGATTTTCACAGACCCCCTCCCCATCGTAAGATTTGGTGAGAGAATCTGTCAACAATTTGAGAATTAAGAAATTATAATTATTTTTCATAAATAATGCTCCTTATAAAGCATGCTTGATTTTAAAAATGAACTTTTTTAGTGTCCTTTAAAAAACAAAAATGTGAGGTTACTGATTTGAATGCTGAGCAAACTTAATAGTAAATTTATTAAAAATAAACGTATTATCCTAATTGTAGATAAAATTAAATTTTAATGCAACGAAGTTTGATGCATTATTTTGGAAAAAGTCCTGTAAGTTCAGTTCTGATTAATCTATTTGACCAAAATTGGCAAACCTAGAGAAAACCTATCTACCTTTTAAGACCTCGAAAATGAAAAAGATGGGCGCAATAGATAAAAACTTGTTATTAGTTAAAAACTGTGAAAGTTTAATTTGGGCCACACTGTATATTCATTGTGTTTGTCTCAAATAATGTTTATATGGTATATTACTTCTTATGGCCACACTATCGCCAAAACTAAATGTATAAACAATTTCCTTGCTGGACAAAAATATAGCAACCATTTATTTTTCGCGATAAAATTCCATTCTGGTTAGTTCTGGTTATATCGCCAAAACTAAATGTATAAACAATTTCCTTGCTGGACAAAAATATAGCAACCATTTATTTTTCGCGATAAAATTCCATTCTGGTTTAGACATTTGACCAAGCAATATCAGCTAATTTATAAATTGAGTTACCAGGTATTTATTGGTCGCGGTAAAACTGAGTCTCCCGAAGTTAGGGATATTTTTATACGCCGATATCAAAACGGGGAGAAACGAACTGGAATTGCCCGAAGTTTGTGGTTAAATAATGTTGTCTCGCGAATTATAAAATGATTTCAACAGACGGGTACGTCAAGAACAAAAAAGATACAGGAAGGCAAAAGTAAACCACAAGAAGGAATGACAATAATATTTAGCTGATGGCGAAGAAAAATCAATTTATGCCAGCTACACCATTATTCGCCGAACCTCAAAGTTTTGGTATTGTAAATGTTTGTTTAAGAACTGTGAGAAGAAGACTGATGCTGAATTGTTTGGACGCAGCAACACTTCTATAAAAAAGTGTGAGGGCCCGATTGGAGTTCGCTAGAAATTATCATAACTAGACGTATGAAGAATGAAAAAAGTGGCATGTAGCGATGAGTCCAAATACAATTTGTTTAAAAATGACGGAATTAATTATGTGAGGAGTCCTGTAGTTAAAAGATTAAGTAAAAATATATTCTACCTACTAGGAAACATAGGGGTGGTTCTATACAAGTTTGGAGATGTTTTTCGGAATACGGCATGGGTTTAATCTATGGAATAATGGACAGATTTATGTATAAAGACACACTGATAAGCTAATTAATTTCTTAGAGAAAGAAAAATGCCTGGTAATTCCATTTTCAACAGGATAATAACGCCAAACACAAATTTAAGCTGGTGACTAAGCATTTACGAGATGAAGCTACCGATCTCTTACCATTGCCTTCTCAGTCATCAAATCTAAATCCTATTAGGAATATGTGGGAATATGCGGAGACTAAAATCCGAGACAGAAACTATGGAAACTTGAAAGAACTTTTTGAGGACCTTCAAAATGCCTGAGATGCGATAGATGAACAATATATCACAAAAATGCTGGAATCTATGCCAAGAAGATATCAAAAGGTTTTATGACGAAAGGGATATTACACTAAATAATAACGTTTTATAATTATTTTATTTGTATTTTATTTTCTTGGGAAGATTTTTACATTTATTTCAAAAGTTGCTAACATTTTGTCCACGAGAAATAACATAATATTTTATTACATGTTCTTTATTAGCTTAAATTGAGTTTTATTTTCGTTAAATAGAGATAAACTTCTGAACAGTTTTTTTTAAAGATATATTAGGAGTATACAAATCACTGACACCAACTATCTCCCTCAAAAACAAGTTTTTTTTTAATCGACACTACATCCGACACTAAACACTCGTTTTGCACACTTTTCAGCTGAATTATCAGTCCGAGAGCCCGAAATGTTGCTGTTCTCGACTAGTTTTCCGAAGGCCAAAATAAAAATGTGCCTTATTTATCATATTATGCGGTCACAGACTAAAAATACCTATGTTTGGTATCATAAACTCGAACACACACACACATGACCAGAGATAAACTGCCATATTAAATTTTATCGCTTTTTGTTTGTGGTACGTTATTAAACACCTTTTCGACTGGTACTATTCGAGAAAAAGTAGTGGATCAGTGTTGTAGTACCGAAAAATACCACAACCATCATGAGTACTGCAATTTGGGGCATCTTTTAAAATAAGTTATGACTTATGTTAAGTAAAAAATTCGAACTTGGTAATTGTTTAGAAAGTTGCGTCAACTCCGATTTTAACGAAATTTTGTATACGGGGGTTTATTGGGGCGCTAATCACGAATCTGAAAGAAATTCAAACTATCCCTATTTTTACTATATTTCCTTTCTTTTTGTACAAAATTCCTGATGTATCACTAAATTGACACACAATATTTTATGAACATCTTTAAAAAACCTGTTTTTCAGTAAATTTACACAATTTTTTCATTAAATTCCAAATTATTTACTCCTAAAGCGCAGCCACCATGCATACACTTACATATGTAAATAAATGTTTACGAACATGGCGACTTGATTTTAAGTAAACCTTTTATATTAATAAAGAAAGGCATAAAATCAATAAAAAAACATGTTTTAAAAAGGTTTTTCATGTGAAGTAAAATATTGTGTTTCAATTTAGTGTTATATCAGAAATTTTGTGCAAAAAGAAATAGGGATAGTTTGGATTTCAACTTTGATGAATATCTCGAGTTCGAAACGTTTCCGCAAAAAAATTGTACGACCGGACGTAAAATACAATTTTACGCCCCCATTTGAGGGCGTAAAATAGCACGTTTACGCCCTAGGCCAAAAAAGTTTTTAAAACGCCTGCATTTATAAATTTATAAAACAATATTAAAATTAAATAATGCCCGTTTTTTGGTAAAACAACAATTTATTTAATTAAACACATGATAAAAGTATACTAATTACTATCCTTACTAATTAATTCTTTCCTAACTACAGAGAATGCTAGTATAATAATTTCAGTCGTACAAAAATTTTGTTTGCACCTCTGAGCGTAAAAGCACTTTTACGCCCACAACTTTCAGCCGCGGGCATAAAAGTGCTATTTTAGGCGCTTGGTACAAAAATAACTATTAAATTCGTGATCAGCGCCCCAAGAAGCCCCCCGTATACCATAAATTTTCATCAACCGAACTGAAATAACTAATATACCATGTATGTAATGCAATAAGGTTGGTTCTTCAACAAAAAAAGGAATAAATGGTCTAAAATATATTTTATTTTATAATTTAATCTTTCTGAACTTGTTTTTGTAACTCTTATTCTTGTGGAACAACCAGAAGTCAAAGGGGAGCCAAATTGGACCAAGAGGGTGGATGCTATAAAAATTCGGACTTTAAATCAGCTCTATACGTTGTGGCGTATTTTTTTTTCTTAAGTAAACACGATCTTTTTTACGAAAAATCACATCAGCTATCATCTTGTAATTTGTACAAAGAAGATTTTGCGTTAAAATCACAAATTTAACAAATATGGTGTTACGAGCTTTGTAGATTAAGCCGACGATATGTATATTTACTTTGAAGAGCTTTTAGATTTTATACATTTTATATCCAGAATGCATTATTTGGTTTATTTATCATCTTAAGATTATTATATTGTCATTTGAAATAATATATTTCTCCATTATCCTTAAAAAGAATACAACTTTCGACGAGGTCTCCATATTTGTAGATGACATCACTCCTGTACGTCACGTCCCCTTTTGCGAAATTTATTTATTTGCTAAACCGCAACGTTTACAGTACCACATAAGCAGTTTTTTAATAGTTCTGCCATGTACTATACTTAAAATCCATATATAAATTGCAGTACATACAAAGTGTTCTCAAAGTTGAGTCAATAATTGAAGATTTTTTCAAAAACAACCAATGTCAAATTTTCAGGATATTAATATAAAAAAATACTTTATAAAACCTATGTTTACGGCTCACTCTATAGATGTTTTTGTAATATGTTAGTAAATACTGTATTAACTGTATAAGCAATTGGCAAAGGTATATCGGCCAGTAAAGTATCAATAAAGAATGTACGATGAGTTATCCAATCCGAAATGTTTACATGCCGGTATTCATGTTAGACTCTCTTTACCTCACATTGCCTATGTTTTGTGTTATTTAGCTGATCCGGTATATCTGTATTTTGCGCATTTAGAGGTATATTTAAGATTCTATAAGCATCAGTTCAGTTCTTGGAAATTAAATAAAAAACTTGACAATGGCACCATATTAGAAATAAATAATGTTTTTGCTAAAAACCCTTTAATTTTAACATCTTATGGAACTTAAATTGTTTATGTAAAAGTTTCAAACAGTTATTTACAGAATAAAAATTTTACTAGAAACTTTTTATTTTCAGCTACTGTGTGTACTGGGTGGAGATTTTAAAGTGTTGCAAGGCAATATCTCAAAAACGGTTTGAAGTTTTTAACAATATTTTGGCAATGTGTTTAGGATACAAAGGGGCACATTTTAATGTTTTCTATACATCAACATCCTCTCCCTATTTTGACAGGTAGGGGACAATTTATAAATGTCAAATGAAAGGCCCAAGGGTAAAATATTTCCATAAAAAGTGGGTAAGTTTACCAAAAATTGTTGCAATATTGGCTGGTAGTATAATATTTTGAGATATTAAACTAAGGGTACAATTCACTAAAATTTAAGGACGGCCGTGCATTAGAAGTGTTCGAAATAATGTCCGTCTACTTCTAAACATTTTAAAACCCTTTTTGCAGCAGTTGCGCAATAGACCGTTTGCATTATATGAAACTTATTTTTTCCTTTAAATTTCGCAACTATATTACCAGCCAATTTATGCAACAATGTTTGAAGTACATACCCAAATTTTTTAGAAAACTTATTTTTTAAAAAGGAATAATAATAATACCACTTCTAGTTGGCATTTGAAAGTTGCCCTCTACCTGTCAAAATCGGAGGAGATGTTGATGTATAGAAAATTTTAAAATGTGTCCTGTCTTAAACACGCATTGTCAAAATATTGTTAAAATATTTTAAAACCGTTTTTGAGACTTTGAGATATCGCTTCTTCTAACACTAATACTGGATACTGAATATGCCTAGGGATGTCAAATTTAAAAAAACATCGATAACGATAAATATCGTTTTGGCTAATATCGATTATCCGATATATCGATATAATATCTATAAATTATCCTATATTAAATTTTTTTCCTTAACAGGCAGTGGGTAAATTAATACGGCATATTAGTAAAAATTACCCATATACTTTTATTTTTTTTATTTTACTGTACAACATTTTTGATAGTTTTAAAGATTTAAGTAAAAAATCGCTTTTTGATTTTGTCACATATACATAAAATATCGATGAAGATCATTGATATTTGATTTCCGATATATCGATATTTGAAAATAATCAATATATCCTTGCCATCCCTAGGTATGCCTAGTATTTTGTTCTTACGTGGTTTTTAGCGCATTTTGCTATTTAGACAGTACATAATTCGTACAATAGTGCGTGGTACTTCTGAAAATAGTTTTATGTTTTCAGTGTTGATTATATGAAGCTGTAGCATTATCTCATCATGAAGAATCACCGCCCTAAATTTCATGATCGGTTCTTCAATCAACCTAAATTTTGGGATTAAAATAAATTTAGTTGAGGGGTCCATTTTTCTTTGCCAAAATGGTTTTATAAAATAGTCAAAAAATTGGCCAGTAAATCAAAGATAATGGAATAGGAGGTAGCAACGTTTTCGAAAAAGAATTTTAGGTCAGCTGACTTTTTCATATGTTGTTCCCCTTCCCTTCTGGATAGACTCTGAGCTGTCTGGCTGGCGGTAGTGATTGCGTTTATTAGTTTGTATCCTACCTGTACAGGTAATAATGCAAGGTTTTGATAACATTTTAAGAAACCTAATTTGCAATTTCTTGTCTTTAAATAGGCTTACCAAACATATTGTTATTATTGCCGGACAGTTTTATCATTGCTAATTATACAGTCGTCCCCCTTCTAATTTCTGAACCGTTCGGTGTATTTTGATGAAACTTGGAACGATAATATATGACCAAGGTCTGCATTTTTTGACATATCAATAACAACTCTAAATTTCAAGGTCACAGCTGGGCGCCAACACAATCGCTACCGCCAGCCAGACAGACGAGGATCTACCCGTAAAAAGAGGGAGAACGATATATCAAAAAATCAGCCAACTTAAAATTCTTGTTTTCCCGACGTTGCTACCTTCCGTACTAGAAGAAACTTGTATATTACAATAATAAAAGCAAACGAATTTATATTAGAACTCCTAAGCTTTAATTTTAACATGTTAATACAGGAAACGGATGACGGAAAAAGCATTTCCCACTTCCCACAAAGTGAGCAACGTGACACGGGAAACGGAAGGAAAGAAAAGCTTCAGCAACACTTGCGTTTTCTATTTAAAGCAGTGGACATAAATACATTATTTAATTTTGCATTTACCGACAATGATTGACAGGGATATATTGCTCTATTTTAAAAAAGGGTTGTGTAATTTGAATAGAAAATATAAAAACTTTAGACGAGTCAATGGATTATCTTTTTTTTTTGTTAGAAATATCGTTCAGCTGCCGCAAGAGATACCATTGAACCTAATAAATTTAAATAAGTTAATGCTAAATAAGCCTTTTATACTTACAATGAATAACATTGCCAAATTGCAACAAAATTGTGTAAATGATATTTACGAAAACTATTTATACACTGTATCTTGAGAACAAAGAATTTGCGGACATACAGTGGAGACCAAATTAAAATTGCACACTTTTAAACTTATAATAACTTTTTATCGATTGGGCCCATCTTTTTATTTTTAAGGGGCTAATAGAAAGATGTTTTTCCCAAAAATATCATTTTATCTATAATTAGGCTAATACGTTTATTTTTAATTAATTTACTGTTAAGTTTGGTCAGCATCCAATTAAGTAACCATGGTAACTTCACATTTTTGATTTTCAAAGGACACTAAAAAAGTTATTTTTTTAAAATCAAGAGTTATTTATCAAAAATAATTATAATTCCTATATTCTCAAATTGTTGACAGATTCGCTTTTACTAAATCGTTTCCCATAGTTTGTCTACAAGAAAAACGTATTAGCTTAATTGTAGCTAAATCAGATTTCTTTTGCAACGAGGTTAAATACAGTATTTTGGAAAAAGTCCCGTAAGTCTGTCTTAATCTATTGGATCAAAATTGGCAAACCTAGAGAAAACATATCTACCTATTAGCCATTTAAAAATAAAAAAGATAGGCGCAACAGATAAAAAGTTATTAGTAGTTAAAATGTGAACTTTTCTTTTTATTTTAATGATATGATTCCGCCATAGCAGTTTGAAACCACAGTGCACGAGCATCGATCACTCTGTATATTTTTAAATATGTTTTGCTTTGTTCTGAATATCGTGAAAAAAATCGTAATTTAGCTTTTGAAATGCAGTTAACTGTTCTGATAAAGTGTGCAAGGTTTTTTATTTTTAATAATTAGGTAAAAATTTACAATTCGAATCCCCGAAAACACTAAATTTAATAATCTAAATTTCTACCACGATATAGTACACCACTTACATTTTTCGATATTCAGCGATTTTTAGGGTTTTATCGTGGTTTACTCAAAGCTTGATGGGACAAAACGGATTCCGGATTATATTTCAGGGCATCAAAAAACATACAAAAAATTTGGTCTGGTCAAATTTAGGTCATTGAAAAACATTTAATAAAGTTGGTCTGATCGAAAGGACTGATCACTTTTTTTTGTGTGTGCTGATGCTCCGGCCTGTGCACCGATGCACAAAAAAGTGATCATTACTTTTGATCAGACAAACTTTTACATGTTTTTGATGCCCTGAAATTGAATCCGGAGTCTGTTTTGCCTCATCAGGATTGAGTTTTGTATAAACCACGAAAAACCCTAAAAATCGCCGGAAATCGAAAAATGTAAGTGGTGTTAATGCTTACATTTTAATAAAATTCCAGCATAATACCAAGTGTTTGTACTATATTTTATTGGGGTAGAATTTTAGATTATTAAAATTTAGTGTCTTCGAGGATTCGAAAGTGATGAGTACTTTTGACCAGACCAACTTTTTATGTTTATTGAAGCCCTGAATTCGAATCCGGAGTCATTTTTCGATATTCAGCAATTTTTAGGCAAGTCCTTGATAGGTTTGTTCCAGCAAAATGTTGGACACATGTTAGCAACAATCGTAAAAACGCAAGAATTGTAACAAACATTAAGCAACAATGTTGGCAACAGTTTTCTGCTGGAACGAAAAATAAACAGGACGTGCATACTGATTTTACGTCAATACAAAAAAGGTTATGTTAAACATTTGTCAATAATGTTTGAAGAAAGTTTGCAAACTTTTCAGTTTTCAACATGTTTCCAACATCTTAAAACTACTGCTGAAACAAACCTAATATTTCAAAGACTGTCTACTCATTTTATAAACACATTTTTTTTCTTTCTGGCAAGTTTGAAACTATAAATAAAAACAATCTAGAAATTGACCTAAAAATAAACCTTTAAAACTTACATTCTTCTTCATCATCGACACCGCAGTGACCAATAGCACGTCGTTCCTTCCCTCCACTTCTTCATTCTCCTCTAAACAATCAGTCAACGATGGACTTTTTTTACCATATTACCCCAAAACCGATAATTTTCCTTATTTTCCGACTTATTGTCCGACATTTTCTCGAATTTCACTTCATTTTCCGCACCAGGAGTACTATGCACGCGCGTGCCACAAAAGCTGACACCCAAAATTATCATAATGTCTTGTTTTTTTACAATCTGTCTGTGTCGCACTTATTAAGATTTATTCCAACTTGCTTTAGTAAAAGGAAAGAAGATACTGGCTACGTTATCAGATATTGTAATGTTGCGTATCAAACATTACTATATACCAGGTACACTTATAAAGTAATTTGATTTTTTTATCGTCAAAACAAGCCCGTGTCAGATTTCGTTAAATTAAGATTAATAAACAAACTGACAGAGTGTGTTTCGTTTTATTAGATTTTTGAATTATCTTAACTTTTAATGACATAAACCAGGAAAAACTAAAATTGTCATTAAGCCTACATATGTTTAAGAGATTGATAGTGTTTGATTGCAAAACTATTCAAAAGTATAACTGAATTTAAATATGTAAAACAAAAATCGTCGATTGGCTAGTTCTGATTTAAGGGAATGAAATATGGTTTTACTACATTTTTAAAGTAATTCTCGTTCTAGAAAACTGCAGTCACAATTTTGTATAAAGAAACAGTGACAAAAAACAAACAAAGAACTTCACATTTATTTTCACTAATAACATTTATAAATTAAGTTTAAAAAAAACCGTACAGGACAAATGAAAAAAACTAATAAATAAGGTAAAATTTTGCAGAAAGATCAGTCAGTCAAAAGTCCTAGTGGATCTAAGGCTGGGAACATACTTGCGCCGAAGTCGCGCGGTTTAGTCGTGGCGGTGACGCCGCTAATTATGTAACGTGTCTATTGCTATAAGTTGCAACATATTTGCGACCGTGCCGCAAATATATTTCAATTCATAAGAATACACACGTTACCTATTTAGCGTCGTTATCGCCGCGACCGCGCCGCAAGTATGTCCCGCCTCTAAGGCTGGGGACGTACTTGCGGCAAAGTCGCACGGCATTATGTAACGCGCCTATTGTTGTGAGTTGCAACATATTTGCGACCGTGCCGCAAATATATTTTAACTCATAAGAATACACGCGTTACATGTTAACGGCGTTATCGCCGCGACCACACCGCGCGTCTTCGCCACAAATATGTCTCGCCCCTAAAATTTAGCTGTACATTGTTCACAAGACATACACACAGGCACACATACAGGCCTTACATCACAAATGGTCCGTGTCAAAAGTGGGTATATCATTAGTTTGCGGTAAGGATTTTTTTGCAATTAGGTATTTCTTTTGAACTAGAGGCTTTAAGCAAATTACATTATATGACTAAAAGATTTTTTGTTCATAAATATTGTCTTTTTTTTGTTTTGAAGGATCCTGTGCTACTTATTTGAGTCTTTACGAGATTTTCATTCCTTTCATACATTAAAGAATCACAATTTGGGTTTAGCCCGCTTTCTTATTAAAATTTAAAATGTTTTTCTCCCATATTTAGGATAATGAAAATATCTCTTTTTCAGGACTCTTAACCAGAAGCTTCTATATTTGAAGTATCAGTTGTATGCATCCCTTTACATTACATCTAAAAAGTCCCCGAACTTTTCACAGCCTATTTTGGTAATTTATAGTATTTTTTACATGTTCCCTATATTTAAATGTACAAAGAGCGCCATCTTATGTAAATATTTAAAACAAAGTATGTATATGAGCATACGTTAATTGATATCACAATATTACACCACTCACTTGATTTTACAGAACTAACTATTAGGTCTAGGTCTGTGTAGTAAGTCGTAGCACCAGTAACTTGTACAACTGGTTTTCTGACACTATTTTACAAAATTGGCGCGATCTCAACCAACTGTTCTTGGGCTATTAATGTGTTAAACTCTCGTAAAAGTGTCATAGGTTAATATGGTGTAATTGTTGGTTTTAACGGTTATTTACAGGTTAATGTATCTTTTAATGATTTCGATGCACCAATGCAGAAAGTTAGAGGATTCGGTTTACATACCAGTTAAGGTTATACAGGGTTATTTTTAAGTTGGACTTTTTCCTTTTAACACTGTATAAAATGCAAGAAAATAAGGACATTTTTCGAATAAAAATATGTCCGAAAATGCTTTCTTTCCGAGATACAGGGTATTAAAGTTTTTAAAAATGCCTTTTTACCTCTTTTCTATCTATTCTACCACCCTAGATATTTTTATAAAATCTGGTACACTTTTTTGACCATTCCATTGGATTTTTGGCTGTAAAAGTAATTACAAATACCAGCGGGGTTCGAACAGGGTTTGTATTAAATTTTTTTAAAGAAGAAAATAGTACGCCACTGCTTTTTCTTGGAATCCATATTATTTTTGAAATACCCATTTACTTTGAAGTTAATTTGATCTCTTCCGTACGACGTTGGAAAAACAAAAGCCATTTTGATGCATGGCAAAATCGCTAAAATCTGATACGGCTTTTGTATGTAAAATTCGTTTTTGTCTAATTTGTATTAAAGTAAAGTCAAATAATTACCTTACTACAATTTTTATGTCACTAAAAGTTTCTGCCATTAGCAAGCTATTGCACAGTCAAAAATCCAACTTAGAAATAAAACACCACTTACAGATTTTAGCGATTTTCCACTGCATCAAAATAACTTTTATTTTTTTAACGAATACCGCTAGTCGTATGGAAAAATATCAAGATACCAAATTAACCCCAAAATAAATGGGTAACTCAAAAATGATACTAATTCGAAGAAAACCAGTGGCGTGCTATTTTTTCTTTAAAAAATTCAATACAAATTCTGTTTGAACGCCACTGGTATTTTTTTTACTTTTACTGCAAAAAATGTAATGTAATGGTCAAAAAAAGTATATCAAATTATGTGAAAATATCTAAAGTAGTAGGAAAGTTATGATACAAAAGCATTTTCGGACATATTTTTATTTGAAAATTTTCTTATTTTCTTGCATTTTATACAGTGTTTACTAATTCAAAAATAGCCCTGTATATAAACTTTCGGTGTAGTTTTTCTAATTTTCCATACTCTAAGAAAAAACTGGACAATAACACTACTTTAGAAGTGCTGAACGATTCTAAAATTTTGTTGGCGTTGTTTGGTTGGATATGATGCAAATTTGCCTATATATGGCATTTCCGGTTTAACCGAAAGTGCTGTCAACTTTACTTTTTACATGGGACACCCTGTATACCTTTTAAAAATCAATTCTACAGGCAATTCAAAGCAAATACATGTTCCACATGCTATACCCACCTTAAATCGTCATTTAAGGAAATGGTGGAAATAATATATTAACCGCCATTTTTATCGATATACACATATTAAATGAGCCTCTATATCCTATCACCTTAAAAATGCACTTTCCAGTTTTACTGGAAGTGCCACAGAAATTAACTATCGGCAGTGATAGAACTCAATAAAATAATTCAAATGACAACCACTACCTTAGCCTTAAATTTAAAGTTTACACTTATTTTTAATATTTTTTTGTTAACTATATCTCTAATTGTAAGCCTAATAGGTTTTAAAAAGATAGTAATTGTAAAATGCTGGCTGCCTTGAAAATAGCGAAGAAAATATTTTTTAGGTATCTTAAAAACTATTAGGTTTAGGGATAGGATATAATAAACAAAAAAAAAAGAGAAATAAGTGTTAAATTTAAATTCTAAGGCTGTAGGTAGCGATTTGCATTTGAATTATTCAAGTTCTTTACGACCGAAAGTCAATTTCTGTGGCACTTCCGTTTAAGCAGAAAATTATATTTTTACGGTGAGCTCTATTAAATATGTGCCAATAATCGCATTAGCCTTTTTCTAGTATCATTTGTTAAAAAAATCGATAGAAATGACACACATGTATTTTTGAACGTCGTTTTCTCGAAAACCATTTAAGATAGGTATAACATGCCTAACATGTATCATCATATCTGTAGAATCGATTTGAATTAGATATAGGGTGTTCCATTTAAAATAGCAAAGTTGAGAGCACTTCCGGTTAAACCGGATGGTATCAGTTTTTCTTCATCACCCACGAAAAGTAAGTAAATTTAGAAATCCGTCAAAATTGCGGATTTTTTTGTGTGGTGTAACAAGGTTCTTAGCAAGTTTGTACTTTTAAATTTTCTGACTTTACCACTTTTTCCATGACCATTTTGATAAAATTTGAGGTTAAGATTGTAATTTTTTATCAACACAACATATCAATCGGTCTTATAATTTAACAATAAAGTTGGGTAAAGATTTTACCAAAGATATAAAAAACTCGATTGGGGGTTTACAAATCAGAAAAGAAATAACACTGTATTTTATTTAAAAATTGGTACTGCAATTTCGTGAATGTAAAAAGTGGTTTGACAAAACAAAAACTGATTTTTGAAAACCAAGTAATTTAGACACAAATTTGTATAGTAGTTTTTATTGCAATAACCATAGATTCATCCCCTTAAATATTCACACGATAACTCGAGATATCCTGAGATTTTTCTATCTAGAATACCTCCATATGGAAAGTTACCTCTTTCTAATACAACTTTTGGGAAAAAACACTTAATCACCAATTTCATGAAATTTGGAAGAGCAATAAGATATAACTTTCAAAAATGACTAAGTCCTTAACGGCTCTAGTTTCATTACCGAATATATACTAGAAAAAAACTTCCAACTTTTTAGACACGGCAACAACAACTTCAAGACGCGATCGATCGATAACTCCACGGCACGGCGAGTTCTCCAGTGCACTAACCTACGAAGAAAAGCCGGCTAGACAGACTTCGGACCCGCAGGAAACACACAGCTGATGGCGCTTTTAAAAGGCCGTTGCTGACGGGACTATTCATAATTTACGCTACGAGTATTCGTGGTTCGTGCCAGAAACGAATTCCGAAGGACTGTCCCTATAGGATGGTCCTATCCTCCAAGAAAAAAATGGATAAAAATTTTCTAAAATAGTACCTTGTGTAGCATCTAGGAAAAGCAATATATTTTTGGACGATGGTGAGGTTTGCTACCACCATTCAAAATCTGGAAATATGCCTTTCCTACAAGTTGCACATACCATTTTTCCTTGATCAAAAGTCACAGCTCAAGTAAACATCGCTAAGCAACGTCTTCTACCTACAGCAATATTTCATTTTGGAGCAAAAAAAAGAGTCTAGCAATATGTAGATTGCCGTCCGTTTTGACACCGGACTCGTATTCTCGGACCGTTCTAAACTCCCCGGTAATGCGTTGACATTTGACCAGTGTTACCGAGCATTCCATTCATTTTTGGCGCGAAACGCTACTGTCGCTTCAATATATTGTTATTCTGGGGTAGCGCCCTTATCGGAAACTTTTTGAACCCTTTAGGGGCACTATGACCTTTTTTAGCGACATTTTGCTTGCTGTTGGTATCTTTTTTTTGTGATTTATTGGATAAACACAACTTGTGTTATATGTTTAAGTGGTTGTCATCGCGGATTCCGTTATAATTTCTGCAATGAAGGAAAATGTACAAAATTGATTTTGTTGTGTCTGCAGTTTAAGTCTATAATATCAAATTATTAAGACCTTACGTTTTGTGGCTTTATATAAAAATACTTGGAATGATTATCCATTCTTTGTTTTTTTAAGGTTATTATACAATCGTCTGTTTGAATGTGATAGCCAATGATTCTAAATCAAAAACTAAAATTAGTTTACACTTAAATCTGTTGATTCCTGTAAATGTATTTCGCCATTTTGGATCTAGATACCCATTCATACCCAGCTGATTGATTGTTGTGTTTTTAATCCGAATTGCAAATAAAAATGGAAACTGCTCAATCTCACTTCACAGAGTCAAATGCCTGATCAACGTAAAGTTGCCTAAAAATCCGTTTTTCTTTATGCGAGATTATATGGATGTCGAACCGCGAGACTACGGATTCGAGATTGGAGAATCGCCAGCCTGAGTTAATTGGAGTGATGCCTTTAAAATTAAAGAAAAAGCCACAAATCATGTCGCATGCGATCACGAATAACTTCCAAGAGACATTCCACTGATGTATTATTATGATTTTTATTATTTAAATATTAAATTTGTTATAGTAGAGAACATTACAATAATGATAAATTTACATTCTATGAAACATATCTTAAAATTTAAAAGTAAAATTTATTAGGTAAATTAAAGATCATTTCAGAATACAGGATATTATAACATCAGTGGTGTAATTCATTTAAACCGCAACAATCGAGATCATAGATATGCTAAAACCGAATTGTGAAAAAGGTTACGCGTAGGTGTGACGCCCTGTATGAGCCGTCCTGCCAAGATTCAGAGATGGCACGTAAACCGGAGAGAGTTCATTCGCCCAAAAATAACATTAAGAACAATGAGTTTCCAATATAAGAGCTAGTAAATATATAGGGTGTCTGTAAAAGGGGCGGAAAAGATGATACCCCAAATTCCTGTGGGTGAAATTTGACGATTTAACGCAACTTAACTTAGTCCAAAAGTGGATGATTTCGGAGATACAGGGTGTCAAAAATACTATCTGGTTTTAGTATTTTATATATAATTTTGTCAATAATAACCAAAATTCTCATTCTTCAAAATATTTTACATAAAAAGGTATATTTGGTAAAAGTTGATTTAAGCAACCGTTATTGAGATATGCATCTGGTAAAAATACTTCCTAAATGGCCTGATTAAGCTTTACAGGGTGTTTCAAAATAAGATGATAATCTTTAAAAGTATAACGTCCTAGATGATTTTAAAAAGAAAAGTTCAACAAAACCTATGTACTAAATGGCTTAACTTTTAAAATTCAGGAGTGTATTTTTTTAAATAAGCTTTTTTCACGACTCTGTACTCAAAAGTTTATCCATCTAGGCCAAGTTTATTTGGACTTATTTTTTAAAATAAAGAATGGCAACTTATTCTGAAACACCGTGTAAAGGGTAGACCTGGTCATACACAAGGGTTTTTTGTAAATCTAGATATCTTAAAAACTACTGCCTACATTAAAGTTACATACAAGGTGGCTTAAAAAGTTATTTCGTTTTTAATTGGTGCAAGCGTAGGTGCACTCTCTAGAGTATACAGTAAAATTAATGGCAGATTCTAATTTCTTACCCTCCAAACCGCCACCCTAGCTGAATATTGTGACAATACACCTATAATTAACAAAATTATTTTTACAAAAACACTAAATCAAGAATACATTTTTAACACCCTGTATCCCCGAAGTTATCCACTTTTGGACTAAGACAAGTTGGGTTGAATAGTCATATTTTAGCCTTCTTAGAAATTTGTAGTATCATGTTTTGCGCACGTAACTGATAGTATCAGACCGAGTTTATAAATCATAATTTAATTTTAGTAATAGTAATAACATTAGTATTAGTAAAAACCTAAAATAAATGTAGCAGTTTTCATGTCATGGTTTAGCTACATTAAAAAAAAGAATAAGTAATAAAACTTAAATAAAAAGGAGTAACTGGTTTTAATATTTTTATGGCACATAAGCAATTAATATTTTTCCCCATTTTAGTATTAAGTTTAGAATTTTAGCGAGTTACGACTAAAAAAATAATTTGATTTATAAACACTTCAATTTAAATGTATGTTCTCGACTTTTGTGACTAATGCTAATACTAATATACTAAGATTAAATTTTGATTTATAAACCCGGCCTCAGTCTTAATGGGCATACACACGGTTAGTCAAGCCTTCGAAATTACCGTAACTGAAATGGATCTCGCGAATAAGTGTGATCTTGTGTATAGCGAACTGACGACGCGACGTGTCCGTATGCAAAATGGTAGTACCAGTTTTACTTGCAGACTTGCTTACGAGCCTACCTGCCTCAACATGTGTATGCCTATTTAGAAATCTTCTGTTGATATAAAAGATCCTCTAAATGTACAAAATCATTGAACGGCGGCGACGCGTCGCGATTTCTTGAGTAGCAACAAAAATAAAAAGACGCGTGTCGGCCTTAATTTGTTTCGGAAGTTCATAACTAATATAGGTACTATTGTTTTTTAGTACTATAGTATTTGCGAAATAAAAGTTTCTAATTAAAATATAGTTCTTTTTTTACTCAAAGTTCAAAATAACGTCTTCAAACAATTTGAGTTTTCTTTCTATTCTGAAATAGCCGAAACCCCATCTAAAGTCAACGGCCCTTAATGTGGAAGGAAGGAAGTGCTTCAACCACATTATCCTTTTTAAAGGTATAACACGTGTGTTCCAGTGGCGTACGTAATTTGTCTATTAGGCCAAATAACTATAAAAATTCGTTCAACTTAAAAGTTCTGAAAAATGTAAAATATCCTTATTTAAGCGACGCCCAAATCTGTCATTTTAGATTTTATAAAAAAATTATGGGTATTCATACAATAAATTACCAACTCTTTCAAAAGCACAATGGACAATGGATATTCTTTTACTAGCGAGTTTTGTTAACAGAAGAAATTAAATATGAATTCTATAAAAACAGTTAATTACAAAAACTCCAAATTCCAAATCAATAAAGATGCTCTGAAAAATATTTCTTACTACCTAATACCAACTATACAGGGTTTCCCACAAGTGGTTTCCCTCTATAACTTTTTTACCTTTTACAATGGAAATTTGATGTGTGTATTGTTATTTAACATAATTGTGGATTTGTTTATTATTTACTTGTTTTCTATTACTTCTGGTTTAACAGGAACTGCTGGTTTTAAATTTAAAATGGCACCACCGGTATCTTTTACCTTATTTCGATAGAATATGACATTCTTATGACCATAAATAGGATTTTGCAAGCTTTGACGCCTCCTGAGAAGTCGAAAAAAAACAGAAGACGAACTATTTTCTTTTCTTCCATGGCTATTTGACTCAAAAAATTGGTTTTAGGTGCCATGAGCACTCTAGATTAAAATAATAAAAAAAATGACAGCAAGTGTCCAAAAATGACATATAAGGTGTCATTGTATTCAGAATGTCGTATTCTATAGAAATAAGATAAAATATGCCAGTAGTGCCGTTAAAAATTTGAAAGTAGATGTCATTTCCGATTAAACCGGAAGTAATATACCATACCAAATTTTATTTTTCTATCGTAAAAGGTAAAAATGTTATAGGGGGAACCACCTGTGAGAAACACCCGGTATGTACCGGGTGTCCAGTTATAAATTTACACCCCCTAAACCTTTTTATTTTTTATTGTACAAAATAAATGAAAATATCAATTTGTTGGGTAGTGTGTAATTTCCAAAAGAGGAGGGTCGATAATTGAAGATTTTCCGCCCATGACATACTCGAAACATCAAAATTTAATTTCAAAATATTGTCATAAGTTTTTCTTTAGTTCAGGATGTATATTTTTTCTCTATATAAGATTTACGTATTTAACTATAGAGCAAGTGTCAGATATTTGAACTCAAAATGAGGGTGTGTCGCTATTTTCGTATGTTTTTGACATTTTTTAAATATTTTGAAAGACATTTCACTTAAAAGCGTTTTGTGAACCATATTTATTTTAAATTAGCTTCTATGAATACTACCCATATTAAGCTTGCATTTAAACACTATTTTGATTTGGTTCATAGTGCGCTTCCTTACATAGTATAAAAAAGTATCTTTCTCTGTCTGTGTGTAATTTGTATGATGCTTAGATCTTTGAAACTCCTCAACCGATTTTGATGCGGTTTTTTTAAATATATAAAGCGATTTAAGAGGAAGGTTTATATGTATAATAATATAAAAAACAAAAACAACCGAGTGTTTAAATAGTTGACATTTAAAATTCGATATTGGGGTTACTATTCTCAACGGATTTTGAAGCGTGTTTTTTTAATAGATAGAGTGATTCAAAAGGAAGGTTTATATGTATAATAATATCTATAAAACATATACAGAGTGTTTAAAAAAATAGTTAACATTTAAAATTCGATATTGACGTTAGGTACTATTCTTAACGGATTTTGATGCGGTTTTTTTTAATAGAGAGTCAAGAGAAAGGTTTATAAGTATAATAATTTCTAAAAGGCATATACAGAGTGTTTAAACAAATGTTTTACATTTAAAATTGGATATTGACGTTACTATTGCAATTGAGATAAAAAGTATTTATAGGAATTGTGCACAGGTGTATATGGTTTAAAAAACTATAGAATTGTCATACAGGGTGGGTAAAATCGATTTTATATTAAAAAATCCTTAAAACTAAAATGCATTATAACTACGTTATTATACCATCTAAAGTTTTACAATTTGCAAAATAGTTATTAGTATTTAAAAAAATAATATCTGATTGATTTGATCCTTATTATTTTTTGCTATTTAAATCATTCAAAATGTTGAAAACATGTTCAAAAATATTTAATTCAAATAAAACTTCTATTATGTGTTCTTATCCCATTGCTTTTAGTACTAAAATGGAGATTAAAAATGAGTTTGTATCAATATACTATTACGTTCATATGATCTATATATTTTTTTATTTTATAAACTGCATAAAAAACAGATTTTTAACTTAAAAAATTATTTTTGTTATTTGTCATAAGGTGTACTATAAAATAAAATATAAGTCGCGTTAAAGGGCTGATGGGTGAAAATTGGGCCTTATCGACCCCTCTTTAGTAATTAGATTTTTATTATCTCTTAAAAAACAGGAGGACAAAGGTATATTATTTTTTTAAAGGAACTCCTGTACAATGTATCACCCTTTAAAATATATTTCAAAGAGTTTTAGAAAAATACGAGATATGACCAATTAAATCTGAAAAATAAGTGTACATTTTAAATAGGTAGGTAAATCATGGCAATTATTAGTAAGCATATTAAAATGTTTTGTATGGCCACATTTCCAAAACTATTCAAAATAGACATGGCAAATGTGGTATTGTTGTAAAGTTCTTTAAAATATATTTTTACTGTAGATTTATTATTTAAAAAAATCATACTTTTTGTCTTTCCCTGTATATCTTAAGGAATCATAGCATTCTGGAGACAAATCTGAATACTACGGAATAAACCCAACAAATCCGTTATATTTGTTTTATACGTTAAAAAATTGAAAACGTTACAAGGATGCAAATGTATTACATTTTTAATGGAAATTAAAAATGATTTTTCAGATTTAGAGGGTGACATTTCCGAAACAATAGAAAAAAATACATATCAAATGTGGTATTTTTTTAACTCTTTGAAATATCTTTTAGATAGTGATATAAGATACAGGGTGTTGCATTTAAAAAAATCATACTTTTGTACTACCCTAAAGAGGTAATAAAAATCGGATTACATATTTGAAAATTACATAATTAACCAGATAATTTGAATTTTTAATTTTGTACAATAAAGAATAAAAATGTTAAGCGGGGTGTAAAAGAACTTGGCACCCGGTACGTACCTGAACGAATATTTCGGACAAAAAATGTACGCCACTGACTTTCTGCAATTTTTTAATTTTCTATAGAATAAGCACGTAAAAATTCAGCTGTTCTGGTTAGTTCTGGTTATTGTATCGACAAAATCACATAGAGAAGTGGAAAGTACCGCCAGGCGTATTTTAATAACCGCCAATTTAATTTAACATTTTTTCGTATCTTGCTTAGAATTTAAGAAAAAAAAGTTCCAGATTTTTAAAAGTTTTACTCTGGATCTCGAGAACAAAGAGTTTCCGGACCAATGTTTATATAAATTTTTTGTGTCTAAATTACTTCAATAATCATCTATTAAAATTTATAACTTAACTCGATAAAAAAGCAAAATATTAAAATACAGGATGTTTCCTAACTACGGTACCAAACTTAAGGAGTGATTTCTTATGTATTTTTATGTAAAAAGGTCCTATAAACATATGTCCGGACTTCAGTTCTAAGAAAATTTTTAAAAAGTCGATATACAGGGTGCGGAAAAAAGGTTCTTGAGGCTAAAATATGACAATTTAGCCCAACTAATTTTAGTTCAAAAGTGGATGATTTCGGAGATACAGGGTATTAAAAATTTATTTGGGTTTTAGTTTCCTATAAATAATTTTGGTAATAATAGGCGTATTGTCACAATATTTGGCTAGAAGGGGTTTTGAAAGGTGAGAAATAATAATCTGCTATCAATTTGATTGTTAACTTTAGGGACGGCCACCTGCGGTATCTTGAACAAATTAAAAACGAAATAACATTTTAAACAGCTCTGTATGTAACTTTTGAAGAAAAATATTTTTCTTCGACATATTTTACATAATAAAGGTATACTTATGAAAATTAATTTAGGCAACCTTTTTGAGATATCTGAATTTAAAAATCACTTCCTACACTACCAGGTCTAATCTATACAGAGAGTTTCAGATTTAGATTTTAATATTTTACAGTGTGAATCTTTAGGTGATTTTAAAAGAAAATTTAAAATAAACGTATGTCCTAAACGACTTATTTTGTGAGATACAGGGTGGTAAAGTTGAAAAAAAGCTTTGTTACCACTCTGTATCTCAAAAGTTAAGCCATTTAGGACCTAGGTTTATAAAAACTTTTCTTCTTAAAATAACGTAAGGATTCATACTCGCCATACAGAAAGTGATTTTTTAAAATCCAGATATCTCAGAAACGGCTGCCTAAATTAACATTTACCAAGTATACCTTTTTTATGTAAAATATGCTAATAAAATATATTTTTTAAAGGTTTCAAACAAAGTGGCTCAAGAAATCGCCCTCTTAAGTTTTGTACCGTAGTTGGGAAACACCCTGTATAGATGTCTTCGTACCTCTTATACATTTTTTATTACTTTAAAATCCCTTTTACGACTTCGGCTCAGCCACTGTGTTTTTCTAAAAACGGACCCCCTAGGAATATCCTCTGGTAAAAATAGCCTCCGACTGGCGAGCAGCAGATAAAAACACTCGCACCTTAGAACAGGGGAAAAAGAAAACACGAAAATATCCACCTATTTCCATTTCCCATGTCCTTATGTTACCAAAACAGTCAATCAACGGAAATATATTATCTTTAGATAAAAACAAAATTGATTTTTTAAAAGGGGAGACCTTATTTATTTTTAAAACGTTTTATTTTAAGGATCTCAACACGTACTTGGCTTACAATAGTTAGTTGTTAATCTGTTAAAAAATTACATCATATAAAAATGTGAACATCCTTTGGTAAAAGTTTTATTTTTCTCTGACCCTTAAAAAAATTACCTTTTTTATCGTTGGTATACAGGGTCGAATTTAATTGATGGCTAAAATACAGGGTATTATACCTTAGCTAATTTTAGACATGGTGTCAAAAGTTTTAAGATACATATTATTTTCTTATCGTAACTTTAAAGCTCTTTAAGATATTTTCAAAAATATAACAAGCATCTTCTAAGCACAAATGAGCTTTTTTGATGTAGAAGTTTTTAATTATTTTTACCAGTGGCGTCCGTACGGCATGTATGCAGAAAATTTTTCAAAATTTATGGTACGCCAATGCTTTTTTACAAAATTATTTTTAAACATCCCATTTATTTTACAACAAATTTGACCTCCTTGTCGGGTGCACCTTTTTCGCGTAAAAAATAAAAACCGTTTTTGATGCATTTTTGGTATGGCGAAATTATTTTAAACTAGTAGGCTGGTGCCCTATTTTTAGTTTTTATGCAAAAAGGGTGCATGGGATGAAAAAAAAGTCAAGGGGTCAAATTTATTGAAAAATTAATGGAACACTTTTGGAAAAAGCAATGACGTACCATATTATTTTTTTGAAAATTTCCAGTATTCATCTCGTACTGACTCGTACTGAAATATTTTATGTTAAAAAATCCTATTGGTGTTTAGTAGATTCGTGCCAAATTTTATGAAAATATCATACAGCAGTTTTAAAGTTATGATAAGAAAACGATTTTTTCTTAAAACTTCAACACCCTGTAGCTCAAAGTTAAGAAGTTTAGGACATATGTTCATATGAACTTTTATTTTTAAAATAAGCTAAGGAATCATACCCTTTATTTTTAGCCATAAAGTTACACAAATTTAAACAACATTGGCTAAAGGATATTTGGGATTTTAATAATATTTTTTTACAAGTTTCACACCCTATCTCTTAAGAACAAGAAATTTGCGAACCCATGTTCAAATAAACTTTTAATTTATATTTTTAATAGTAGAACTCTAACACCCTGTATAATGTAATGTATCTAATCTTTAAACAAATAAAATATGTATTAAATTTAAATACGGTCATAGGGAAAGTATGGTTTGCAATACCATAAAGTGTCTTTTTACTCATGTGATTCGCACGAACATCAGGAACTTTTATCTATCGCCTAACTTAAAACGGTGACAGTACGGAGTACCGAAAGACCTTAAAACAAGCTCTTTATATGCAGCAAATACCAGTCTAAATATCATAGGTTTAAAGGTAAAAATAACCAAGTACCATTTTATGGTTTAGGACATAACCATTTTATTCAAAATTTGTGATAAAATGACTTTTATCTTTTCTCTTTATCGTTTACTGCAAGTTACTTGGATAATATGTTTTTTTGTAAGTTATATTTCAGTCCTGAATGATTATTCCAGCAGGAATTTACTGGAACCAGACAGAGTGCAAAATTTACATCTTCAAACGAGTAAATGGGACACGAGCAAATCTAATTTCAAATTCTAAAATAATCTGCGACCGCACGTAGTGGCAAAAGCGATAAATAAAATTGTCTTGCGGAAACCATTTGTAATTAGACCACAGACAGTATATAGGGTGATTAAAAATATGAAAAAAGGCAAAATTCTTCTTGAATCTTATTTTTTACAGAGTGATATTAGCCAACTTTTTATAAAATTCTCCTTCGCTAACCAATTCGACTGACGAAAAAACAATACAATTGGTCGGCCATCGACGTTTTGATGACGTATGTTTTTCTGTTTAACTTTTCTGAAGTACGAATATGTGCTTCTTTGGCTTTAAGGCAATCAGCCCATTAGCAACTTTTTCATTGACCAACATAAAATTTGCTTAACCAAAAAGTGGCTAAAGCTGTTTTTACAGTTTGAAAGATTTCTTGCATGAAGTTTTTTTGCTGCAATTGTTCTATATGTGCACGAGCACTTTTCTATTTTAAAAACTTGATTCAATATTTCTTATATGCAAGAAGAATATAACACGCGATATTTCTCTTCCAACAAGCCTGCAATTTTGGTTATTATTTTAGTGACTACCATATACCATGCATCAGGGCATGGCCCCCCTCCTTGGATGCGACATTCTTTCTATTTTATTGTGTTTCATACATATCTAATGGCAAATATGGGCATTTATTTATTAAGGGTCCCCCAAGGTTGGTCCGAGGGGTGAGGCTGATGATGGAATTAAAGAGTGAGGACCTTTTGAAATACGTGGGAAGGAGGTTTTGTCTAAAATTTATAAAAAGAATGAAAGGAAAAAACAATAAAAATAGGTTAGAGGACCTTTTTTTTGCTCTTAAAAATATTTGAACCTCCTTTAAAAATTTTTGTTCTTTGCCACCTCCACACTTCTCCTCGCCCCATGGCCCCCTCAGAAAGTCGATATGACCGCCCCTGCCATGCATCCTAAAAAAATATCACTAGACAAAAAAACCTAACCTAGAAAAGCGTCGAGTGTTGCTTAAAGAATATTTATAAATAAGAACTAACAAAATTTATGTGTGTATTATTTTTTTATTAAAAATTTGAGAAAATCATTAAGTAAGTTGTTAGTCAATTTAGGTAAGTTGGTACACCTTATGGTCAAAACCACTTGCAGCAAGAATATTTAAACTGCTAAAAATTGCACGCAATGCAGCAAGAAAACTATCAAAATGTAAAAACACCTTAATAAATTTGTGTTTTGCGCACTTGTCTATTAGGGTTTTGCTTTGTTAACATGGATTTCACTGAGACAGCTGTTACTATTGTTTTTATTTAAAAAAAATGAAAAGTTTCTAATGCGCGATATCATACAAAAACAAATATAAATACGTTTCATTATCCAATTTTTTCAGTTGCCAAAAAAAGTTCCTAGTGGGCGGCAGGAATAATGCATCTTGCGCTGCCATATGTATAAATCCAAAGGTCAATTTAAAATGTGGCTGAGTGAATTAGCTTGATTAGGTACTAAGGGAGGCTTCAAATAATAGATTATAAGATAAAATATTGTTTTAAATTTTTCGGTTTTAAAAAATGAATTATGTAGATGGGTGAGATGGGTCATTGACGAAATGACAGTTTGTTCTAGCCGCGCCTGATAAACACTCTACGCTCTTTCTTGAGGATGGTATATTAACAATTACTAATATAATCACCAAAATGACAGCAAAGTTGTTGCAAAAAAATGCATAAAAAAGATCAGCATTTCTTAAAATTAGAAAAATGCACGTGCACAGGTAGAAAAATTTCATGCAACAAATATTTTAAACTGTAACAAAAAAACCTTTGGAAATATCGCGTTAATATATCGGCTGAGAGAGAACTAATGTGCTTACAACTTTAAAAATAAAAACGAAGGAATTTAAAAGTCATTAGTTAGTTAGGCAATGTTTATACTTAACTAAAGTTTATTTTTAAAAATAATGGAGATATTGATGGATATTAACAAATTTAATATATTACTTTATAGAATGTACTTACTTCTTTGGCTATCTGATCCAGGGCCTGGTCCTCAGCTGACGACTTGGCAGCAACTCGCCGCCTCCCCCACCCACACCGTCCATGCCCTACAAGGACAAACAAAACATTGAAGATGTCACTAAATGATCCTAAACACCAAACATATAAATAACAACTAACAATACAAATGAGAACGGCATTAAAAAATAGTGAGATTCAAATAGTCCTCTATACAGTGTGTCCGCCTAAGTTCTCTACATATGGAAAACGAAAAAAGGTTATTCGTTATAAAAAGTTGTACATGGTCTAAAACCTAAAATGCAATAATCAATTTTTTTTTCAGTGGTATTAAAAGAAGTATAAATTTTGTTCAAGAGGAATATACCGTTATTTTTGACAATATTAATAATTATTATAAAGAATAAATGTTTAGAAATAAACGTAAAATTTAAAATATGCAAACTCGTTCATTTACAAAAAAAATCTTAAATTTTTTATACGTTAACGAGGGCTTCTGTGACTTCGTCGTTTTTACAGTTCTTAAGCTTCCTTTAGATATTAGTTTTCAAAATAAGTATTTACTAATGTACAATTTTAAATTTTTATCGTTACCGCATAAAAAAATAAATAAGTTTTTCTTGTAAATGAACGAGTTATTTTTTTAATTTTAAAATATTTTTTCTTTATAATAATTTTTAATATTGTCGAAAATATCAGTACTTCCCTCTTGAATAAAATTAATGTTATTTGAGATACCCTGTATACCACTGAAAAATTTAATATGTATGCATTTTCGGTTTTAGACAATGCAAAACTTTTTATAAAGAATTGTTTTTCGTAAAATTCCTAATAAAAAAGTTTCCCTTATTATGTAGACAAGTTAAGCGGACACACTCTATATGTCGGAATTTCCAAATTAAAATGATTCAGTATAAGCCTAGGTATTTATGTACTTAAAGGTGATTCCAAGGAAGATTCCTTGGTCAAAAATGAAACAAAAATGTTGTATAAACATAGTTCCAAAATGGCCCGATTATTAAATACAGGGTGGTAAAGAAAAAATCATAATCTAAATTTTTCATTTACTTTCAAATAAGCTCTTAACTACACTAGTGGAAAAAATTAAAGAATACAAAAACAATCTTAATTTTTTGACGTTTTAGTGGCTGTATTTCGAATAAAAATGATCGTACCGAAATTAAAAAAACTAAACATTTAAAAGAATGAAGTTTCTAGTTTTAAGAACCTACAGTAAAAAAAATCAAGCAAGGTCTACCGCGCAATTCTTATGAATACCGAAAAAGTTTTTTTTGTAATTTTTTCGGTCCTTCTTTTGGTCTACAAACTTGAAAAACAATTTTCGAACTTAACCACTATATGGATCGGATAACTTCTTCATTCAGCTTTAATTTTCTTTTTTAAAAGTTCGATACGACCACTTCTCGCTGAACGAAAAAGCACCTTTTTGTCTTTAACCATCAATATCTCAGCAACCGCTGATTGCATAGGAAAATTAAGAAGGGTTTTAAAATCTTAAATAAACACTTCACAAAAATCAGCTATGGTTTTGTAAAAAAGTTATTTTATTTTTACGTTAATATGAAAAATAAAAATAATGTTTTTTGTGGCTTTTGATATAATCAGGCGCTGAATTAAAAATATCGAGAAAACCAGTAATGTTAAGTATGCTTTTTACAGTTCAATATGCCTACAAAAATCCCACATAGTTTCGATTCAATCCATCAAGCCATATTTCAAGTTTTTTAAGCATTCTTATTGATAAAAGTTTTTAAATTTATAGAAAAAAATCAAAATAAAAAAAATTAAGTTATTAAAACATTTTTTTGAATTTTTCCCCTAGATTTCAACACATCAATAAAAATGCATAAAAAACTTTAAACCTTTTTGTTGCATTGGGTTAAAGATTATTATCATTAAAAATCAAAATCGTGATCCTTTAATCCTTTTTCAAAAATTCGATCGAATAAAACAAAAAACCCGCTTGATGGATTGAATCGATACTTTGTAGGGTTTTTTAAGGCATATTGAACTGTAAAAGGTGATCGGCCGATACGATATGTTTTGCCGAAACCGATATTAGCGATACCGATAGCGATATAATATCGGTAAGATCGAATACCTTTATTTGTACGAGCTTAGATATAACCTAAAATTCTTAAAAAGTTATTTATTTATACGGAATCGAACACGGGACCTGTCGCTTCGTCAACACTCGCAACCCTGTACCTATGGGAGAACTTAAATACATATTTAAAACCTTAATATGCTTAAAGAAATAAGCCGTGTTTATAAATTATTTATCTTGTAACTATTTTTCCTTTTCCTGGGAATGTTAAAGTTTGTTTCACCCTCAATACATGCATACTTTAATTGGTAATACTTTAGTTTTAGTTCTATGAAACGAACAGTTTTTTTTTGCCGCTGAAATACTTCTGGTTTTTCTTTTCCTAAAAGATGTACATACATATTTTTTAACTTATGAAGATGAAGAGCTTTGACAAAATCTTCGTAGGTGTCAAACGTGTCTCCCAGTTTCATTTTTGTTGGTTGATCGATAATAAAAATAATATTAAACAATAAAACCAATATTTATTAAAAGTTAGGGTAACTTTAACTATTATTTGGCGGTTTTCAAGTTTTTATAAACGAAACCGCCGGACTGCGGCTTCTATCGATAATTGAAGATATGTTCTATACTTCGGCGGATTCACTTAATGGATGGTATTTATTTTGGTACACGCCAAAATAAAATTAAAAGTGCTAAAAACCAAACAAAAATTTATACAAGTAAAAGATAATTAAAAATCGACGTTTCGGTGGCAAATCTGCCACCGTTGTCAAGATAAATGGAATAAAAATAATAAAAATAAAAATTTACTATTATTTATGTTTTAAAATTTAAAATTTGTATCTTTTTTTAGGATATTCTGAAAGCTTTGACATTTAATGTCAAAGTTTTCAGAATATATAATTTTAAAACAATAATAGTAAATTTTTATTTTTATTATTTTTATTCCATTTATCTTGACAACGGTGGCAGATTTGCCACCGAGACGTCGATTTTTAATTATCTTTTTACTTGTTTATTTTTTTTTTTTTAATGGTTTTTAGCACTTCTAATTTTATTTTGGCGTGTACCCAAATAAATACCATCCATTCTATCGATAAAATTAGTAAAATCCACCGGTAATAACAAATTAATTATCATTTTCGGCGGTTTTCATATACGTAGATACAAAAACCCCGGACGGCGGTTTTCTTCTTAAAATTAGGAAGAAAACCGCCGGCGGTCGTTTGGCCAGTGACTTTTTAAAATTTAGGTATGATCACTTTTAAGTGAAATACAGCCACTCGAAAAACGTCAAAAAATTTTTTTCTATCTTTTAATTTTTTCCACTGGTGTATTTAAAAAGTATTATGTAGAGTTTAAGCAGAAAAAACATATCGTCAGTATAAAGTTAAAACTATTTAAGTAACAATTTTATGTTTTAGAGATATCATGAATTTTATATAAAATTTGCTTTCAAAAAAGAAAAGCCTTTGCTATCATTTTTTATACTGCTATCAAACTTATGGATTTTATTAAGAATTGCTTTTAATTTTTACAAAAACAATATCCAAAAATAACAGTTTTCATCTTAGTGAATTTTACCTCTTTTGTAACCTAGGAGAAATCTTATTAATTAATTCTTTAGCTATATATAGAAAAAATTTAAGTTTTATTTTATTTTTATGATCTTTTTTAGTAATTTAACCATATAGTGCATAAATATATATACCTAGTAATAAAACTGCCCAAAAAAAAAACACTAGAAAAAATTGTTAGCTCTCTAAACTTAAAACTAAATTAATGGTTTGACTTAATACACCAACGAATAATATCCTGTCTCGACTTTTGCATCCAAAAACTCACTAAGTGACACAGAGGAAAAGGTGGTAATATGGAACCATGCAGGTAATATGGAACCCCCAGTTTATTACGTAACTGCTACCGAAATCTTTTATTTAGTAGCTCAGTTACAATCTTCATTTGAAGTGTAAGTCATACAGAAATAGCCGCGTTAATATTCTACTCTGCAGTCTTAAAATTGTAGGTTACGTTTATTTTACCCAAACATTTATTACTGCCTTGGATAGTATAAATTAAAGTGATTTAGTGACAAGTTTTAAAATTTATTTTGTGTGAAACGTTATAACGAGTGGTTTAGTTACCAAAAAAAGGATACCTAATTTATTTGCACTATTTATTTTTTTCCCTATGGCTTGCGTTTTGCTAATATGGAACCCCTAAGTGGATGTGTTCGGCTGACTCATTTAAATAACAATAATGAGCCAAAGAGTATTTCGTCCGGTTCCTTAGTTGAAATTCCTTTAATTTCCGGAACCAAGTCAGGATGATGATGCCTCTTGTATATTTTGCGACCTGAAGTACTCTGAAGAACAACCGCGAGAAGTGTGGGATCAGTGTGAAAAATGTCTATTGTGGGCTTGTAAGATTGTGAATGTAAAATGTAAATATTTTTGTTTCCACTAATAAATAATATTTTCTTTCCAAATATGTGTTAATTTTTTTCTGAGTTCCATATTACCACCACAATTTCTTGAACTGCCACTTTTGACTTTTTGTCAAAAAAATGGAAATAGCACTAAGTAAACCATTTATTACATAATTTTATTTGAGTAGACCACGTGATTTTCTAATATATATAAAATTTATCTTTAAAAAACATAACGATACCACCTCTACTTTTTAATTTTTTGGAAAAAAACACAGGTTCCATATTCTCACCTTTTTCTCTACTTAGGGAGTTTTACCGTTACCACAAAAGTTTTTCTTGCACTTAAGGGTTTTAGAAGTCAAACATGACAGTTTTAAGTTGTTCATATGATAGAACTATTACCGCAAGTAACTTGGGTATGCGTAACTGATTTTTGAGAAAAATGTTACTTAGTGACTTTTACCTTTATACCGACAATATTTTGCACGAAATTATCGATATTGTGAATTCCAAAAGCTATAAGAAAATCATGGTGAAAAAAATTAATAACCCAAGCAATACCTTTACTCCTAAGCAGTATCATTTTTTGACACACCCTGTATATCTACGGATTTGATAAAACTAACTACTGCTACTATGGTTTATGCTCGGTTTAAGTCCATGCACAAACTTTAATGAATAATAACATTTTTCAACAAATGATATGATTATCCGAACTATTTTAAAAATTTACCATACCTACAAGATTTAGAAATTTTCAATAAATCCAGAAATTCAATAATATAGCACTTAAATATCATAAGTTGTATATTGTTACACTTTTCTTTTTCAGGGCACCCTGTATATGCGACTTATTTTAATAAGCCTTAGGTATAAGAGGTTAAATCTTATTTTTGTATTTGAAGACATACATTTATAGAAAAGTCTTATTTTAATCCAAAAACAGGCACTAATAATGTTTATAGTAAACACAACAAATATCATTTTAGATTAAAAGATATATAAGTAATTAAGCAATCATATAAAAATAGGGAATTTTAGTTAAAAAAATTTCAAATGATCCCCAGCAGCTTTATTTTGGTTCAATTCCTTGTCATTCATCAGGTAGTAGCTTTTTAAATAAAAGTACAAGTAGAGTAAAAATTGTGACCTTTTTTACTCCATGTTGAGCAACCCTGTATATATTAACATTTTTTTCTACATTTATTTTTGCAAATTTATGACTAAAAATATCTTATCTTACTTTTAAAACCTAAATAATTGCAAAGTTAGTCACAAACAAAACCTCACATCTGTAACATAAACATTTTAAAAGAGAAATTAAACAGATACAAAAGAAAATAAACAAATACGTTTAAGCATATTGCACTTACACATTAAAGCACAATTTTTTTATTGTTATTCAATCTTATGCAAGCCTACATGGCGCCACATTAAAAAATAAAAATTACGTTGTAATAAATAAAACAACAATGTACTTACTGAAGTAATATTTATTATGAATTTTTTTTAATGATGAGCTGTAAGGTCTGGCCACACATAACCGTACCAAGGCCGCACTGAGCCCAGATTCACAATGATAGAGGAAAGTGGGGCAGATTAATTGGAAATAGTTAAAGCACTTTTCTTGCCCTTAAAAATTTTTGATGTTGATGCTTTAAGGCCTGGCCACACATATTCGCACCAAGACCGCACCGAGACCAGATTAACAAAGATACAGGAAAGTGGGGCAGATTAATTTTGAAAAATTCAAAGCAGTTTTCATACAATTAAAAAATATTGATGATGATGCTTTATAAGGTCTGGCCACATATAACCGCACTAAGGCCGCACTGAGCCCAAATTCACAATGATAGAGGAAAGTGGGGCAGATTAATTATGAAAAATTCAAAGCACTTTTCATACAATTAAAAAATATTGATGATGATGCTTTATATGCTGGCCACACATAACCGCACCAAGGCCGCACTGAGCCCAAATTCACAATGATAGAGGAAAGTGGGGCAGATTAATTTTGAAAAATTCAAAGCAGTTTTCATACAATTAAAAATATTGATGATGATGCTTTATAAGGTCTGGCCACACATAACCGCACCAAGGCCGCACTGAGCCCAAATTCACAATGATAGAGAAAAGTGGGGCAGATTAATTTTGAAAAATTCAAAGCACTTTTCATGCAATTAAAAAATATTGATGATGATGCTTTAAGGTCTGGTCACACATAACCACACCAAGGCCGCACTAAGCCCAGATTCACAATGATAGAGAAAAGTGAGGCAAATTAATTGGGAAAAATTCAAAGCACTTTCCATGCCCTCAAAAATATAAAAAGCATTTTTGTGAAGCTGAGTCTTATGTTTTATGTATGTATATCTCCTTGTTTAAATAAAAAGGTTTTCCTACTTAACTCTTCCTTCTTATCCAAAATTTCAGTGTAGTATAGGTAAAACTGTGTTACCTTATTTGTGAGGGTTTATTTTACGATACTGTGTAATTTAAAGTGTAGTATAACAGACTTATATTCCTGCAACTTTATCAAATACAAAACTTTTTGCACTGCATCCCCCTACATTTCACCATTGAGACGCTCGGCTGCAGGCTCGTTGCGGTTATGTGTGGCCAGACCTTTATACTAGCTCATTTAAAAACATTGTTAGTATCCCCTACTTACTGAGGTGTTTTAAATAAATTTAACATTCTACAGTCTAAAGTAAAAAAATCAATAGTACCGCTATTTCTTGTGCACATAATTTGCCATTCTGAAAGTTTACCAGGAATTTATTTAAATAGGATTGTGTAATTCTAAAACGGTAAAATTTAAATTTTAAATTATGTTAAACTTAAATTTAGATTTTGCTAAATTCAACTGATATAGTCAGTTGATCATGAGACCTTTCTGTAGGATGAATTTTTAAATCAATGCATTGTATTGAGCAAGCAATTATTAAATCCAGGCTGTTTTCGAATTACAGTAAAAAGATTTAAGGGCTTATTTCTGAGCTAATTCTATAAAAAAAAGTTCATATAAACATAGGTGCAGTAATGCATTGTTTTCAAGATACAGGATGATAAACTTTAAAAAAAACAGCTTTTTATTATCACAATAATTATCTCATATGCTCAATTTTCTATAAGGTTCATTACAAAAATGCTTTAATTTGGGTGGTCATATCTCTTTTAATAATTAAGTTAATAAGACAATTAAAAAAGAAAATGTTAAAGAAACTTGAACACTTCAACTGGTTCAATAATTGATTTATTTTTAGGTCAGTTTTTAAAGTGTATGAGCTATAAGATTTTTAGAAAAGGAATTATTAGTGTTTGATGAGTAAATTTTTCGACTAAAATGCAGATAGAAGATATTGCTGGGTCACCCGTAATATTCTGTGGGTGTGTTTGTTGATCCATATACGAAAGACCATTAATAAAAGTATCTACTAATTATAATTGGGAGTTGAATCACTAGTATATGAAACTTATAGCAATAATCCAATTAAACATTTTTAATTTCTTATTTAAATAAACACAGTCATCTTTACCAAAACAAGTTATAAATAATGGAAAACTTTCACATTATATAAAATATAAAAATAAATTCTGTGTAGGTGTCAGATGTCAGATCATTAACAGATGATTCAGATATAGAAAGAATGTACTAAGACAAACAAAATAAAGTAAATATCTAGGTAAGAAATGTGGAAACTTCCTGGTAGGAATTTCCCAACTGCCTGCCTCATTCTAGAAATTTATTTTTAGAAAAATTTATAGTTCTTTAGTTTAATATTTTTTCTTGAAAAGAATTAAATTTTTGGTCTGCTTGTAGAGATTAATCAATGTAAATGCTGACCAACTGAGAATTAAGTTAAATATAGATTTTAAATGAAAAATACAGCTGCCTCAAGAAATACAAATTGAATATAAATAAATAAATAAATAGATCTTTATTCAAAAGTAAAACATAACACTCTTGAAAAGGCAGAAGTTCATCCCATACTTTTGTATGGGTTGATATACCACTAAACCTATATATAAATCTTAAAGCTAGTTTCCAACACATTTAAAAAATATTTCTCAAAGTAATAAGGCACTACATGATGCATTTTTAAAAATTACTCTTTTAGAATATTGTTTGTATATTTTGCATATTGGACATTTAATTGGGTGATTATTGTTGCAACATTCAAATTCGTTATGTAAATATGATAATTCACTTAACTATTGCAATTATGCATTAATACAGAGATTGTCTTAACCCATATCTATAAAATATCTGCTTAGTTTGACATAGAATTTTAGATAATTTCCTACCTAATTAAAACCTAAAATATTATCCCCTCATGCAATTTACTATTGTTTAAATAAAAACCCTTTGATGGTATTACTACGAACTATTCCCCTAAAGGAGTTTTCATGCAAAAATTTTGTATAAACAAATGGAACTCAATAGCATTTACAGGTGTTTAGTAAAGACCTCTCCAAAGCCTGGCTGTATGCCAGCAAACCACCTTGATACTTACTTAAGCTTACAAAGACTCATTTAAGGTTATTTTCCGGCTAATTATGCTTTTCTTAAACATTTTGGCGAAGAATGATTCAACAAAATCGATGGACACTTTTTTCTTCAGAAGGGTGTTAACTTTTTCCAGAAGGTTTTTCGATACTTTTACGCGGCACGCGCATATATGGCACGACACAAGACACTTTATCGGGTATGAATTGATTTAAATGCTGGTTTTTAACAGTGTTTTTCAATAAAACCATTATTTAAAGGAAAAAATTACACATGTGTAGTCCAGTGACGACATTTCTTTTTCGGTTCGCGAACGAGTCTGCCAACGTAAATATTACTAGAAATGTCACCGTTGAAAAAAAGTCGCTAGATTGTTCCCTAGAAAACCAACTTCACTTCAAATGAAGAAAAAATCATTCGGTTGCGCCTGGGTTTGACGTTCAGAGCAGAAGTAGCGCTTCTAATATCTTGTGTCTTTCTTTTTATATATAGAAAGAAGAAAGGTAAAAAAATGTATCGCTAATCGGGTCACGTACCGAGCACCAACAGATTGTGACCCTTGAATGAAGGTTGTCAATTGTCAATTCAATACTGTCAATTGGACAGCTGAAAATAAAAATAAACATTGTAGTTTCAAAGTTTCAAGAAAAATTTTAAAAATATTAATAAAAATTCAGTGAAAATGGGGAACCAGTTGGTGGGCATTGCCCCATCACAAATCTTTCCAGTTGAGTGGTATTTAAAGGACCATCCGGAACTTAAATTTGATGCCAGGTAAGTAGGAATTCCTAAAAATAATGTAAAATATTCTTGATGTGTATAATTTTTATTTTGCGTTGTCTAAAGTTAAAAAATATAAAACTTCCTTTATGCAAATTTAAATTAGAAATATTCCTGATAAAATTAATATCGCTGAAGCAATATAATAGGTACAATATTTTAGAACAGAACTCAGATTGGCAGTATTATTAATAGCTTTTATTATTTGAAATAAAGAATGTTAAATTAACCAACTTTTCTTTGTAAGTTATGTTTTTAAAATGTTGTGTTTAGACTTGGTCTTGATTTGCTTAAAAAATTGTAGGTATTGTATGGCTTCTGCTCTGAGGAGTTGGCCAGTCTAATTTCTTATTTCTTTATAGTCTGACATGAAAGGCTCCAAACTTTCCACAGTGTTTGCTTTAATATTAATCTGTCTAAGTAGAATACCCACTACCATGTTTTACTTTTAGTTTGGGCAGTACCAGATTCCTAAAAGTAGCTCGGGCAGAATCCCAAGAGGGTCCTATTGTGGTAAAAGTGTTTGCAATTCATGACCCATCTTTACCCTTGCAAAGCTACAAGGATCATTTAGAAGATATAAGAAAAAAATTGTCTACAGCTGTAAATTGCACTCCTTATCAGAAGTTTATTTTGACTGACAAGGCTGCATTGATTATGAGAGAATATGTAAAATATAGCTTGTATGATAGGATAAGTACCAGACCTTTTTAACTAATATTGAAAAACGGTAAGAATTTATAACATTAAAAATTTACAATTTATTTATGAGACACAACAAAAGTCTATTAACAATGAATTTAAAGTGAAGATATTACACATTTAGGCCAAAAACCTTGCAACATTTTTTCATATTTCACATATTTCAGAGTTGTCTCTTATAACTTTACTTCCTTTTACATAAAATAACTGTGATAATAGCTTAAATTAAATAAAAAATGCCCAGTGTTGGAACTGTTATTAAAATGGTATTTTTAAGAAGGTAATAACAATTTAAAAGTATTTTTTCATTGAAAAATGGCGTAGTATTTGTTTAAGCTAGTAAAACTGTAAATTATAATAATATGGGTTTTATATTGATATGTTAGGAACCAAACAACAATTTTGGTGTATTATAAGTATGTCTAAATATGCTAGGCTAATCTGTAATACAATTAGATTTTTATTTATATTGAAATATTAAAAAATAATCTTTTTTAAGATGGATAACCTTTCAAATTCTATATGCATTGCACCAGTGCCACAAAGTTGGTGTTTGCCATGGTGATATCAAATTAGAAAATATAACTGTGACTGCATGGAATTGGGTGATGTTAGTAGACTTTGCATCTTTTAAACCAACATTTCTACCAAATGATAATCCAGGTAAATGCCTAAACCAATAAAAAAAAACAAGCTTTTTTTAAGTCATAATATTTCTCTTATGTTATGATCTACACACTTTGGCAATCAGTTGAAGCACTTGTAAATGTACTAAATCAGTACTCTATTTGCTGGAATCCTGTACAGTCTAGGTTTGTTTTAGGTGATTACTCATACTTCTTTGATACTTCAAGAAGAAGGATGTGTTATATAGCTCCAGAGAGATTTTCTAGTACTACAAATCTAAGTGCAAATGAAAGTGTTGCTCTTTTCTCAGAAAATACTTGTGATTCTGGAGATTTAACCCCAGCTATGGATATTTTTTCAGCAGGGTAAATACCAACAAAATTTTTGATCAGTAATTGTATACAGATTTTGTATTACGAATTTTTATACAGTGTGTCTGGAAAACTCTATTATTATCCATTTTAGGAAAAAAAGTTATTCTTAATAAAAAGTCCTGCATGGTCTAAAACCCATATGCAATTATTAAATTTTGATTTTTTTTCATTATTGTACAAGATATGTCAAAAAATATACACTTTGCTCAAGAGTAAAGTACCTTTCTTTTGACACAATCAAAATGTGTTATTAAAAAGAGTTGTTCAGAATTAAAAAACATGTACAAATGTGCAAATACAGCAATTTAACATGAGAATTCAGATTCAATAATTATTTACGTTTTACATTAAGTGGATGCCGTAGCACGCTAAATTAAGCTAAAACGCGATTCATTGCCATTTTTAAATATTTGTTTTGGAAAAAAGTTGTATAAAGAAAAGTTTTTAAAATGATCCAGAGATTATCAGATTAAGTGGTTATTTTTACGGTTTTTAATTTTGGGAAATTTCATGTGTTAATTACAAACATTACCAAAAATCAATTAACATTTCGATAATCTTTAACCAGACATACTTTAAATGAAACATTTTTCTTTAAAATGAATAGTTTTTGAATGGCATGTAAAAATCTACAATTACATGCCATTAAAAAACTATTTATTTTAAAGAAAAACGTTTCATTTAAAATATGTCTAATATTGGTTAAAGATTATCGGAATGTTAATTGATTTTGGTAATGTTTATAAGACACTGAATTTCCCAAAATTACAAAACTGTTAAAATAACCACTTTCCGATAATCTTTAAAATATTTTAAGTAACTTTTCCATATACAACTTTTTCCCAAAACAAATAATTAAAAAACAGCAGCGTATCGCGTTTTAGCTCAAGTAAACGTGCTACGGCATCTACTTAAATACTTAGCAAATTTGCTATTTTATTTCCAATTTTACAAATACTAAGTTACTTTGACATTCATTGTCAAATAACTTTTCACGCCATTACCTTCTTAATTACATTAAATTGTATCCAGCCAGAAAAGTATAAATAGTTTATACGGATTAATTTTTATGCTATATTGAACTAATTGCATATTTGTACATGTTTTTTAATTCTGAACAACTTTTTTTTTATAAACCTTTTTTATATTATCAATAATAAAGGTACTTTGCACTTGAGCAAAATTTATAAATTTATATTTTTTAACATAGGAGGATTAAAAAAAATGATAATGATAATTACATATTGGGTTTTAGACCATGCAGAGCCTTTTATTAAGAATAACTTTTTTTCCCAAAATGAATAATAAAAAGTTTTCCATACGGTTCCAACATTATCAGACACACTGTATAACAAAAAAAAGAAATTTTGTACTTTGAATAGTATTCTTACTTTTAAGAATTTATTGGATCAATTGAGGTATACTTTCTTTAGTTTAAGTTAGGTTGTCATTTTTAGTTGTGCATTGTTAGAGTTATGGAATGAACTCCATTTTCCATTTGATTATTCTCAGTTATTGGCTTATCGGGCTGGAAAATATTCTCCCACAAAAACATTTGGATAAACTTGAGGATCCAAATTTAAAAGACCTTATATCTAGTATGATTGAAATGGTAAGTAAATATGGTATATATAAACTGATAAGACATGTCAACATTGTATGATAATTTTTTTTTTTTTTTAATTGTTTACAGGATCCAGCAAAAAGACTATCAGCTGAGGATTACTTAGATCAACATAGGGAACATTATTTCCAACATATTTTTACTCATTTCTTCAATCGTATATGCTGATATTTTCAGCCAATCCTTTAATGTCTCCTGATGAAAAAATCACTAGGTTAAAGAGTGATATAGCAAATACTTTCAAAGTAAGTATACAGAACTGATGATCTTACTTCAATATTAGTAGCATGATATTTTTAATTTTTAAGATGGTTAAATTTAAACTTGACATGACCAAAAAGTAGTGTCCGACCTGACTTTCGGTTTCGTCCTATTTCGACCAAAAAGTTTCGGCGGCAGTTTCGGTTTCAATCAAAATTGTTTGAAACTTTTGCCAAAACCGCAACTGATTTCGCAAGTTATCGTGCGTGCTCGCCTAAATTTATTTCTCGCTGCAACACTCTCTGAATTTAAAAAGATTATAAAAAAATAATCATGTTTTTTAATAAATGATTAACACAAAATAATTATACAGTGTTTTCATTTTATGTCCCTAATTAATGCAGAATAATGGGAAAAAACGCCAGATTTCAGTATTTTAAGGTATTTTAACCTACGTGAGTTTCGATTTTGGCCAAAACTAAAGCCAAGGCCGAACATTCAGTTTCGGCTGTAAAACCAGAGTTTCGGTCGGATTCTACCAAAACCTTTCCTTACACAATGTAGGAAAAGTGCAGAAACCCATTTTTTTAAGGACAAATGAGGATTATGGTTAGTCTAAAAATTTGTTTTTTTGAAGTTTCTAGGACCAGTAAGGAAATCGTCTTTAGATGAAGACGCAGATGATGATGAAGAAGAAGAGGATGAAGAAGAAAAAAAGACTTGGAAAAATGTGAACAGAGGGGCGAATGCGAGGGTTTGGTACTAATTACTTCTCTTGTTACATCTTGTGTTAGAGGCCTCCATGAATGTTCTTCAAAGCTGTTTAGTTTGGAAATATTGCTTGAATTGGCTTACCATGCTAGTGATGAGACGATTTTGGACCGAATTTTGCCTTGTCTGGTAAGTTTCTTTATAAAGAATAAGTTATTATACTAATGTAACTCTCTTTAGATGTTTTTAGCTCATGATAACAACTCCAGAGTAAAAGTATGCGCTGTCAATACAATAACCAAGTGTCTGGATTTAGTTCAGAAACTTCCCAGATCCGATGCTAATGTCTTTCCCGAGTATATTCTGCCTGAGTTGGCACAATTAGCCACAGATCCCAATGCTTGTGTGAGAGCTGCATATGCAAATAATATAAACTCTTTGGCAGAGATAGCTTTAAGGTATACAAAACAACAATGCATTTGGGTCAATCAGCTTTTTTTGTCCAGTTAAAGTTGTTTATATTTTTATGATTTTTTAAAAATTTTCATTTATATAAAATAATTTGGTAATTATCATATCACCTATTTTATGCTTTATTTGTTTTGTGAGAGATTAAATTTAAATATAATATTATTTCTCCAGAATAAAATTAAAAAGTTTATTTAACATTTTAAGAAAATTAAAACTTTTATATATTATGAAGAACTATTCTGCTTACACAATATAACAAAAGTTATGATTACTTTAAAAGAAATAAAATTATGAAATATTTAATATTAAGTTACTTACTTTGTATTGTAATTACTTAATTATAATCTGCAATGAGCAGAGCACTGTACAGTTTTAACATTAAAACCAGAAAAATACACATTAGGTATGGCTCCTGTAACCATAATTCAAACCAAGTCATATTACCATATACCAAGGACAATAAAATTGTCCTACAGATAACTATTCAGTATTCCAAGTGACTGGTTGTTCAAGGGACTAGTTGTCCGAGGGACATTTTTTGAACTTTTAACTGTCTGGTAAAACATAGTTTATTTTTGTTTTTTTTTATACCGACAGTAAAATTCAGATTAAATAAGATCTAAAATACCATAATTTATTATTGAATATTAAATACCTACTTTATTTATTCAAGTGACTGGTTGTCCAAGGGACATTTGTATTCATTTACTTATTTATTTATTAATTTGCAAATGCAAACTACAGAATAAAAACATTCTAAATGGTACAAGAAAGAAGAAGCAATAGCTAAAGCTTAAAAATACAATAATATAAATATAACATAACATACAAATATAGCATAAATTTGAACACACAAAAACAAAGTAAAGTGTCAGTACCAGTGACAAGATTAATTTAAAAACAATAAACTTAAACAAAAATGTAGTAATGTACAGTGCGTCCAATCTAACTTGTCCACATTTTAAATGCCTATAACTTTTTATTTCTTAACATAAAAAAATAATTAAAAAACCAAACTGTACAGTAAATTATATAGTTTTTTTTCTGGGATAAAGATTACACAAAATAATTTTATTAACAGAATATATTGACATAACTTACCTTTTTTAAAATGGAATACCCTGTATGTTATGCCATCATTAAAAAGGCATTTTAAGGAGCTTTACAAAAATACTACAATTAATATATCTATCTTTAATAGTTTCGGAAATATGACCATTTAAATCTGAAGTTCAGTGAGTCACTTCGAAAAATAGAAGTTGTTGTCTTGTGTGCCTCAGAGGCGCGTGAAAGAGAATAGACTCAGTTAGTGTAGCACAATCCACTGGTTTTTAACTTTCAACTGTCTGTTTTTTTATGATCACTGGAAAATTTAAATCAACCATGATCTAAAACACCATAATTTATTAAAAAACAATAATTACTTATGTATTTCTGTTGGTTGTCAGATGGACACACATTAAAGCCAATCACTTTCTTTTACGAAGCAACTTGGTCGACTGAGGCCGCAGTTATAATCGAAAAAAATGATAATGAGTCGCAATCATTTACGAAAAATACCGACATTACGCCATTTACATTTATTACGGTTGTCCAGGGGCCATCGCGTCCGTCGCGTCGGTGCGACGGTTTTTCTGTTTCTTTACCATGGAAAAAGTGATTTCGCACTTGGACAAAAAAGTTGATTGAGCCATTTTCAACAAATTTTGACCATTAACACCGTTTTCAGGTATTTAGATCAAATTCAGAATGTCTGGTACGGTGATGACAGCACTGATAGACCTGATGACGGGCCGACTTTTAACTATGAATTAGAGTTGCAGGCTCTGCACGATATGGTCCAACAAACTGTCAGTACCTTGTTGACTGATACACACAGCATTGTTAAACAAGCCTTGATGAATAGTGGAATTAATAAACTTTGTGTATTTTTGGAAAAGCTAAAGGTACTACACAATAAAACATGTCTATTTAGATAAAAAGAAACAGTGTTTTAACTCTGCTGACTTTAAAGTTTTTGATTCACACAAAACCGCTATTAATTACCAAGTGGATGGTGACGAAGTGGGAGAAGCAAATGCGCAACGAGTAGGTGTCGCATTAAATGCCGCAATGCCTACTATCAACTACCTAACGTACTTTTAATAATGATTTGTGATATTCCATGTAACACACGAGCCCAATATTTGATTTTTTTGTACTTCCTCAATATTTCGTTGTTTAATGGAGGTGTTTTATTTTATTTTTTAGCTAACGACGTTATTCTATCTCATATGATAACATTTCTAAATGACAAAGAAGATACTCAGCTGCGAAAATCGTTTTTCGACTGTATTGTCGGGGTTGCATCTTACATTGGATGGCATTGTTCAAGTATTCTAACACCGCTATTATTGCAGGTGAGTATTCTTTTGCAACATGCTATTTATTAGCGGTTAATTCTTAGAGGACGAAAAAATTACTCAGAAATCTTTTTTAAAAGTAAAAACGTAAACAAATCGATTTAGACCTGATGACATTTAATATTATATATTTTGTTTATGGCTTTTAATTTTGCTTTGCTGATAATACAAGAAACTATCCACTTTGGTTTGTGGCATGTGACCCAAAACGCTAATATAAAATTATAGGTGATCTAATAAAGTATGTTCTATTTTTGTACACTAGGAAGAGACTGATAGGCAATTTATATGGTTTATTGATATTTTAAGTTTTATTCTTAAACATTTCAGGGTCTAACAGACAGTTCAGAATATGTCACCAGAAAAGCAATCGACGCAATGGCGGCTCTAACTGAATACAACTTAATTACGACGGCCTCTCTATGTGAACTGGTCTCAGAATGTTCTCACTTTCTGGTCCACCCGAATTTGTGGATTAGAGAGGTGGTTTGCGGTTTCATAGCTAAAGCTGCTAAACGTCTCACAGTGCTTGATGTGCAATGCAAAGTTATGCCTCATCTGAGAGGCTACATGAAGTATGATCTTATTCAGATTGAAAAGTAAGTAATATGGGAAAGTCAAATTAAGCGCGGCAACGGTGTTGTTAGTGTCCCAATCCTATAGTGTATATAGGATCCGTTTAGAAGACACCCATATGTTTGCCGGATAAAAACTATTTTATATTAAATATTGTATTTAAACACAGGTATTGCCACAGGGCTGCCTAAAAAATTATAGCCTAGGCTTTTTTTTATCTTTGGACAATCCACGAAGGCTGAAAGCCTAAATACTAACGTACCGTGGGTGTCTTAAGCAGGGTAAGAGGAAGTTTGTTAACACGGGACTTAAAAACTTGAAGATTTGGGGGGAAGAAAAGATCTCCGCTGGCAGTAGGTTCCACAGTCTAGAAACTCTAGGGATAAAAGAACGAACAAAATGGGAAGTTCGGGGCCTGTCCAATTGAACCGTATAGGGATGCATACGCGCGGCACCACGAGTTTCTCTGTTGGGAGCTGCAAGAGGAGGGACTATACTGGATAATTCGTCCGAGCAGAAACCGTAAAAGTATCTATAGAAGAGCGATAGATCTCCCACAGCTCGACGATGGGCAAGAGAAGGAAGTCTTTGAGTAAGTAAAGGATCATTAATAAGACGAACAGCCCTTCTTTGAATGGCATCAAGAATGCTGAGGGTTGTAGGGGATGCCATTCCCCAGACATGAGAACAATATTCCAGAGAGGGTCGAATTTGGGACACATACAAAGTGTATAAATTGGAAGGAGAAAAATACTTTTGGCTCGGAAAAGAAATCCAAGCTTTTTGAAGCCGCGGTGGCTATAGATACAATGTGTTTATGCCAGTTAAGGTTATTCTCAAATGTGACGCCCACAAGGTTAAATGTGTCCCCGCTCTGCAAAACCTGGCCACTCATAAGCAAAGGATGAGTGTTTGATGATTTTTTCGCGACAAGGAACATGATTGTGTTTTGGATGCATTAAATTGAACGAGATTTTTGGCGCCCCAATCCAATATCAAATTGAGATCCTGTGAAAGAGATATCTGCATCGCCCTGCGTTTGCTTTCCAAGTCGGGTTGAGAGATTGATTGATTGGACTGATATACGTCGATTAGAAAGATAACTGGAGAGCCAAGATCAGAGTTTAGTTGGAAGACCGTAGGAGGGAAGTTTATTAAGAAGTGCGTCATGCCAGACTTGGTCGAAAGCTTTAGATATATCAAGAGCAACGATCTGGGACTCACCTAGAAACTCAAGAGACTTGTTCCAGTTGTGTGAAACGAAGGAAACAAGATCTGCGGTAGATCTCTTGTGACGACATCCGTATTGCCTGTCATGTAAAATTTTATGTTTTTCTAAATACCTAAGAATTTCTGAGTGAAATGGGTCTATAGTTGGATGGAAGAGATTTAGATCCTTTCTTGGGAATAGGCTGGACACGTGCAGCTCTCCAACTGTCTGGAAAAATACCCGTGTCATAAGAAATTCGAAAGAGCCTGGTTAAAATAGGTGCAAGTTAAGGAGCACATTTTTTAAAACGATTGCTGGTATTCCATCTAGCCCAGACGATTTCTTGGTGTTAAGAGAAGAAAGGATACGCTTAATGTGTTTTACCTTAAAAATAATATTGGGCATTTTGTGAGGAACTGGGGAAAAGTTGGAATTGGATGGTTGACAGGTGAATGAAGGGTAGAATTGGCAGCAAATTGTTTAGCAAATAGTTCGGCCTTTCCTTTAGATGTAGAAATACTTTCATCTTCTAAAGTTAATGGTGGAAAAGAACTGGTACAGAAATTTCTACTGATGTTTTTGGCAAAGGACCAGAAGGATTTGCTGCCATTTGAGCAAGAAAGTACTTTGTTTTTTATACGTTTATCAAAGGTGTCTTTAGCTTCTGGGATTGTTTGGTGGTAGTGGTTTCTTGCTTCAATACTGGCCTGTCGGTTTTCTGGACTAGGATCCTGTAGAAACTTCTTGTGAGCCTGAACTTTTAAAATTCTAGCTTTGTCACATGTTTTAGTGAACCAAGGTTTGTGATTAGAGGGTTTGATGGTTTTCTTGGTGTGAGGTACATAGGTTTCAACGCCCAATAAAATTGACTTGGTCAGTTGCTTACAGATTTCGGAAGGATCCTGGGAAGAAAAGCAGATAGTGTCCCAAGGGTACGTGGCGAAAAGTCCCTAAGGCCATCCCAGTCGGCTGAGTTGTAGTGCCATACGGTGCGTGGTGGCATGGATTCATTTACCTCAGGATGTACAGAGTAAGATACAGTAATCAAGCCATGATCTGAGCGACCTAGAGGGGCAGTAACAGATGCTTCATAAAGTTCAGGGTTAGAAGTAAGAAAAGATTAAGGGGTTTGAGCTATAGTTTGGCACTCTAGGAAAGTAGGTAGGAGTCATAATAAGGTTCGTAAGAGAATTACTGACTGCGAAGATTTCGGCTGCTCTGCCTTGAGGGTCAGTTTTTGAAGAGCCTAGCCAGTTCTTATTATGGACATTGAAATCGCCAAGCACGATTACTTCGGCCATTGGAAACTGGGAAATGATACTGTCGATCTTTGTTGAAAGAAAGTCAAAGAATTCGACATAGTAATTGTCAGATGGAGATCGGTACAAACAACAGATAAATTTAGTAGAAGACCTAATGGAAAGTTTGAGCCAAAGGACATCGGGCCTACCCGATTCAAGATTAGAAACTCAAGCACAAGCCAGATCGTTTCGAACGTAAGCACACACGCCCCCATGTGGGCGAAAAGACGAAATAAGTTCGTAGTCTGGGAAGAGAAGGTGGCTGGTTGAAGTTTTAGAACTTATTTGGGTCTCCGTTAGAAACAGTATGTGGGGCTTAGATGACTCAAGGTGATGGTGAACGGAGTTTATATTGGTGTTAAGCCCACATATATTTGCAAAGGAAATCAAACCTTTCGATGATGGCCCCCTGGATGCACCCCTCGCCCGGAGATCCGAATGGAGGGGTATTTTACCTCCGGAATGTTTTACTTCAGGGTGTGCCGCCATCATTTTTACATAATTTTGGGGTGAAAGGAAAAAAAAGAAAAAGGAAGGAAGAAGGAAAACTGACTCACTTACCCAGAACCCGAAACGTCCGTTAGGACTTCACGGGTCCTTTAAAGGGTGAGTGGGGTGGTACCTCCTCAGGCGAGGAAAGCTCCTCTACCACCTACGGCTATATTCAAATTAAAAAATACCCTCCAAATTTTTGACACACCCTGTATAATAGCAACCTTTTTTTTAAATACTTTCTAAGGCTAGTCAATAAAACATGTATGTTTAAATAATACAGAATGTACCAAAAATTTGTATGTAATATTTTTTTAAATTTTATATTTAGACAGTTTCCCATAGCTTTATTTATAAAATTGAAAAGAAAAATTTAGTGATATATAAGTACTATTGTGTAAAGTAAAAAAAATTAAAATTGCCATTATACAGGGTATGTCAAAAATTTTGAGGTTATTATTTTAAATTTAAATATATCCTAAACTTTATATTTTTAGGCAACCCTGTTGCATTACCTATGTTTAAATATTATATGTAATGTAAAATAGTTTTTATCCGGTAAACAGATGGGTGCAGGGTGCTTCCTATTCGGATCTTAGATTACTAGTTAAAGGGGAGAGTAGGGTATTTAAATTTTTTTTATGTTGCTATTTAATTTTTTCAATGCAGAACATTTTAAAAATATTGTGTGGAAATTGAAGATGACTCGGAGCAAAGTTAATGAAGATGTTGCAGTATAAGGAACCACGCCTCAACGATTCATTACACATTTTATATGGCTCAAAACTTTAAAAATACAAAAATAGTTATTCTAGAATTTGTGCTAAGTGTTTTAGTGGTTGTTATCATAGATTCCGTAAACAATTCTGCCATGAACCAAAAGGTACAAAGTCGGATTTGTTATGTCTGCAGTTTAAGTGTAAATATTCAAGAACTTACGTTTTGTCACTTTATATAAAATTACGCGCTTTTAGACGAGACACAAACCCTAAATCGTATATTTCTGTAAATATGGTAAATATTTTTGACACTTTTGATCTAGATATCCATTTGTATCAGCTGATTGACCGAATTTCAACACTGCTGCCTTTTAATTTGAATTGTCAATCATAACTTTAAAACTACTGCACCTTTTGAAAATTTTACCGCTATTTCTTTACTGGAGAGTTTAATTTGTACTGGAAATGTGTGAAATGTTGTGATTTTTATAAAAACAAATATGCCGATTTTTTTCTAAAAATTACGTTTTTCACTTCAAAGTGCTCCCAAAAAGTAAAAAAACTAAATTTCAAAAACCCTCCCAGAAACAAATAATTTTTATTTTAAAAGTTGTGATTTTCTCTAAGGGAGCTTACCAAAAAACTAACTTTTTTCGCAAATTCCAAAATAAAAATTTTCTTTACCAAAATATTTCTTTTAGCATCAATAGCATCTGGTATAAATTTGGTGTGGGTCCCATGTCTAGGGATGTCAAATTAAAAAAAAAAACATCAATATATCGATATTGATAAATATCAATTTAGCTAATATCGATTATCCGATATATCAAAGAGCAATATATTTCGATATATTATGATATTACATTACATGTTTTTTTCTTAAGAGGTAGTGGGTAAATTAATACTGCATAATAGTAAAAATTACCTTGATACTTAATTTTTTTATTTTACTGTACAATATTTTTGACATTTTTAAAAATTTAGTAATAAAATCGCTTTTTAATTTTTTCTTATTTACCACAAATAACAAGAAGTTCAATATCGATGAAAATTATCGATATTTGATTTCAGATATATCAATATTTGAAAATTTTCGATATATCGTTGCCATTCCTACCCATGTCTCGGTGTTTAGATAAAATAATTTGGAAATTCTAGTTGCGCCCCTGGGCAGGTATGATGTTAACTTATAATTCTAGGGCCAAATATTTCAGTAATTTATAGTTTAAAATAAAAATAATATGAACAGTAATAATACAATTTGTTTTTATATTTTTGGTGTATTTTTTAGATCGGAACTTCTACTAGAATCTCTCGTTCAGCCGATACCAAGAAGTGTTTTTGACAATGTGGTGAATTATTCCGATATAAACCAACTTTTAGAAGTGTTGGGTGAAAGAAAACAAATAAGAGATTGCCTTAATACCGGAAAAATACCAAGTTACGATTTTTATAGAGAAATGAGTTCAAATTTAAAAAGTGTAAGTAAGAAAAAAGTATTCCTGGTGGTGCATCGCCAGACTGGCCATGGGAAATCTCATGTAAATTTTGATAGTTAGTAAATATTGGCTCCTTTATTGATTTTACAATAAAATTGTATTGGAATATTTTAAAGACATAGATAAGATAAGCTTACACACTAAATTTCTTTATTTTTTATTTAGCAAATTAAAAGTTATTTAAAAAAAACTATTTGTAAAATCATTGCATACCTGAATACATACACTAGCGGAAAAAAATTAAAGGATACAAAAAATCTCAACATTTTTTGACGTTTTTCAAGTGGCTATATTTCGCTTAAAAATTATCGTACTAAAATTTAAAAAAAACATTTTAAAGCTTAAAGTTTCAAGTTTTAAGATCCTACAATGAAAAAAATTAAGCATCGTCTACCGCGTAATCCTAATAAATGCCGAAAAGTATTTTTTTACTTTTAGGTTTTTTTTGGTCTAAAAACTTGTTTTTTTCCAACTTAACCACTATATGGATCGAATAACTTGTTTATTCAGCTTTAATTTTCTTTTTTCAAAAGTTTGATACGACCACTAATCGCTGAGATATTGAAGTTTAAACAAAAAGGACCTTTTTGTCTTTAACCATCAATATCTCAGCAATCGCTGATATTACAAAAAAATAAAATCTTAAATAAATACTCTACAATAATCGGCTATGGTTATTGGAAAAAAGATTTTTAATTTATTACGTAAATTTCAAAAATCAATAAAAAATGGGCTTTTGTGGCTTTTGGTATAATCAGGTGCTAAATTAAAAATATCGAGAAAACCAGTAATGTTAAGTGTGCGTTTTACAGTTTAGTATTATCATCAATAAAAATGCATAAAAAACTTTAAAACTTTTTGTTGCATTGGGTTAAACATTATGATCATTTAAAATAAAAATCGTGATCCTTTAATTCTTTCTCAAAAATTCGATCGAATAAAACAAAAAAACGGCTTAATGGATTGAATCGAAACTTTGTGGAGTTTTTTAGGTATATTGAACTGTAAAACGCACACTTAACATTACTGGTTTTCTCGATATTTTTAATTTAGCGCCTGATTATACCAAAAGCCACAAAAAGCCCATTTTTTATTGATTTTTGGAATTACTGTAAAAATAAAAAAACATGTTTTTGTTTTCAAAAACCATAGCCGAATATTGTGGAGTATTTATTTAAGATTTTAAAACCCTACTTAATTTTTTTGTGCGGTTGCTGAGATATTGATGGTTAAAGACAAAAGATCCTTTTTGTTTAAAGTTCAATATGTCGTATCGAACTTTTGAAAAAACAAAATTAAAGCTGAATGAACAAGTTATTCGATCCATATAGTGGTTAAGTTGGAAAAAAATCCAAGTTTTAAGACGCAAAAAACCAGAAAAAATTTAAAAAAATCTTTTGGTATTATTTGGATTTCGCAGTAGACGTTGCTTGAAAAATTTTTTCACTGTAGGATTTTAAAACTAGAAACTTTAAGCTTTAAAATGCATTTTTTAAAATTTCAGTTCAATAATTTTAAGGCAAAATATAGCCACTTAAAAACGTCAAAAAATTTGGAGTTTTTTTGTATTCTTTAATTTTTTCCGCTAGTGTACCACAATAAGTTGCTGAATAGCAGCATCACTTTTCTATAAGTAAATACTGCACTTCTAAGCAAATGCTCTACTTTATTCATACGTTTAAAGTAAATCCTTCTATACCTTATACTTATAAGCAAAATCATTTGCTTCTTTTTATTCATATGGCCCAATAATTATAACATTAAAACTGTTTAAAATCTAATATTTTAAATACCCTCACAATATACATTTATCATAAAACAAAGTCAAAATTCAAAAAGTTACACAAAAACAGAAATAATAATAATTTCATTGGACGGTCAAAAATATAAAAATTTAAAATAGGCAAATTTCCAACTGATACAAACAGGACAGTGTGAGTTTTGTGAGTCAACAACAATGGTTTACTTTAATCTCTACTTTTGCTTTAAACACCTATTTTTTATTTTTTTTTGTAATTCAAATAAATAAATAAGATACATGTACATTGTACACTTTGGATTTAGGCCCTTCGTATGTTATATACCCTTCCTATTTTAGCTTTTTAGAAGGTTAGAAGCAAACGGAATGACTGAACAAATGGAGGATTACCTCTTAAAAATGGGCCATCATTTGAAGAAGATTCACAAGCACAAATCGAGCGTCGATGCTAGATTAAAACAAAATGATGGAAAAGGAGATAGTGATACTCTCAGTACCAGCATAAGAAACAGGGTGTTTCAGTTCGGCGATCCTCATAAGAACGAATATTTACGGTAAGAAATTCGACAGTAGCATTATTATATACACTCCTGGACAAAAAAACCGGACAAACAAAATTTTGTTCAAATTTAATCTTTAATAAGTTTTTGGTTTTTTGACAGATTTTAATTATTTTTTGGTCCAGTTGTAGCTCCTTCCATCAAAATTATTATTTATTATGGGGATTGCAAAAAGTTTTATAAGATTAGTTGTTATACAAGGAAGAGCCAAATGTTGCATTTTGCCCAAATTTTCAAACACCCTGTGGAATAATAAGACCTTTAAAAGATCTTTTTACTTGTGATATAATATAAAGTGTGTTTTTTTTTTAATTTTACTTTTTGTCGTAATTGTATATCTTAAGAGAAAACCAAAAACCTGATTACTGGTTTGGAAAGTACAAAACCCATCTAATAGACCAATATTTTATTTATTTTTTTCCGTCAAAAATAAAAATTTTAAGGAAGAGGAAAGAATTATACATACACAAATTTCATGGTCTTATTAAAAAATATATATATATATTTTTTCTTTACAATAGAGATACTGACATAAATAAAAAAAGGAATTGTTAAGACAAAAATGTGGTTGTAAAATTGAATACACTGGTAACAAATTTTGACGTTAAATTATTCCACAGGGTATTTGAAAATTTGGGAAAAATACAACATTTGGCTCTCCCTGTATAACACCTAATTTTAAAAACGTTTTGCAATTCCCATATAAAATAATAATTTTGATGGAATGAGCTTCAACTAGACCAAAAGGTAATTAAAATCTGTCAAAAAACAAAAAGTTATTTAAGATTGAATTTGATCAAAATTTTGTTTGTTCGGTTTTTTTGTCCAAGAGTGTATTATATCACAAGATCTATAAATTTAATCAATTAAACTATTTAATATATTTTAAGCATGATTTGGTTGGAAAATAGTAAAATATACAATTACTTAATAAAAACACAAGACCATGTGTTGTGGTCGAGGGTTTTTTTATAATTATTGTCCATGGAACTATTTTCCCAGCTTAATCATGCAAAAATATTTGAATAGTTTATTAGATTTGAATTTTTAGGTCCAGTGGTATATAGCTAGCTTCTTTTTGAAAACTGAATATAAAAATATATGTGGTTAAACAGCACTAGTGATTTAAACACCTCTTTAAACAGAATTTATTTAAAACATGATACTGGCTGATTGGTCAACAACGGTACATAAACGACAAATTAAAGTTTTATTTATTTTTTATTAAAATTCTTTCTAGGGGTCCACTGCATAGAACCAATACTTTAGGATCCATCGACACAAACGTGAATTCAGATTTGAACTACAGCGCCGAAGTTTTAACCAGACAGTCCGAATCGACCAACAGCGGGGCTCCATCGTCTCGATCCACCAATAGCAGGCCTTCTTCGCCGCCAATCGATGTGCACGTCACGCAGTTTATTAGCACGACTACTGACACTTCTAGTTTGCATGAGAAGAGTTATATACAATGTGAGTTTAAAGAAATATTCAAAATTAGTTAAGATAAATTAAGATCTCTTTTATCCTTACGTACCTAAAACGCTTTGGGAATGTTAGCCTAATATTAATTTATTATATAATAATATTTTTCCCACACTGACTTACTTATAAACGTAATATTTTTAATATTTTAGATAGAAGATCAAATTGTTATATTGAGCTAACTAAGCTGAAAAATATTCAGCAGGATCACTATTATGAAGCACTAAGGTTAGTATTTTATTAAAAATCATATTTGGGCCTTTAAATACAATTTAAAAACTACTGTTTAATAATACCGGGTGTCCCTATGGTGACTCACCCCTAACACTTTTTTATTTTTTAAGATATTAAAATAAAATTTGATACCTAAGTTTGTCACATAAATATAAATTGTTTCATGTTCATGTATCCAGTTTTTTCCGTTACTCTCGGTTTAACCGTAAACAATCCTAACTTTTGTATTTTAAATGAGACATCCGGTATATTTTTACTTATTTGAATAGAAAAAACATTTTGATTCCAATGACACTTTATTTGCTACTAATTTTTAATCTGGAATGTCATGAATGCAATAAAACGGCAATTGCATACAGTTAACTTGTAATAGCGGCTTTTACACAATGTCAACATTACCAATTAAATTTTTCATAAATTTCTTTACAAGAAAAAAACTTGATTTAAAATATAAAAAAGTGGCAATGCAAGGGTCTCGTCTTGCCATATAGCAACAACATTTTATAATGTATAAAATTATTTTTTTCTTTTTAAATCTCATGTTACTGTTACCTTTAAGACACTTTGCTAACTACAAAAAAAAACAGAATGCATAAAAACCGACTAATTTTTATAAATACCGTCGTTAAGTTTAACACTTTTTGTGTATTTAATGGAGTACAAGCATAGATTTTTGTTACAAAGACAAGGAATTGTTGGGAAAAAAGTATTTTTAAAAATAGTGTAAAAACTGAGATATGTTCAATTTCGTTAAAAACACCTTGGTAACCAACCAGTGCAATGCATTTTTTATTCAAGCTTTCTTTAATTGGAACTAAACGGAATATACAGTGGCGTACCTAGAGATATGGGGGCCCGGGGCGGAAAGCAAAGTTATCTTTTCGACAAGCAAAAAAAAAAAAGTATTTTTCTTTAAAATGAGACCTCTCCCTTACAACATTACAACAAAGTATGGTATACTGGTACTTTGATAAGGTCGGGGACCCTCTTTTCCTACTTGACAATCAAAAAAAAAGGTCCTCACCCTCCTGATGGGGCCCCATCCCAACTAAACAGGATATACTTTACCAAGGTTGGGGCCCCCCTTTAGGTATTTTCCTACTAAAACATATATAAAGAGCCCTCACAACAACGGTCCTAGACCCTAATATGTACCTTATTTTGTATGAAGACCACCATATGGGGCCCCCTCTAACTGGGATCCCGGGCGGACCGCCCCTCCCCTCCGTACGCTAGTGAGAATGTAGTATCATATCGATTTTTTAGGAGCAAAGAATGGGCAGAACAAGCTGCTTGGAAACCCCAGTTACCTCCACCGGGATGGCATCCCAGAGGAGTTTTGGTAGCTCACTTACACGAGCACAAAAGTGCAGTTAACAAGTTGTGTAAGTTCCCGGATTCGCCGTTTTTCGCTAGTTGTTCTTCAGATGGAACCATAAGGTAAAAAAATTTATCGGTTAAGGTCAGCCACACACACCCTACTTTCTAATCCGCCTATCGGAATAGTTTATCTGAAGGTTGAATGATTTATGATATGTTTGACGCGACGTCCGATCCGATATCGGATAGGATGATTGCGCAGCGCTGGTTAAAACCTATAATCAGTCGACCTTCAGATAATCGTATCCGAGAATCGTGTCCGATAGTAGGTTTAAAAAGTAGGAAGTGTGCATTGTTGTTGAAGTGAATTGTTGCTATTTTGGGGGTAAATTTTAGATTGTGGGACTGTTCTCGCTTCGAAGGCAAGAACGTAGCGAATAGATCGAAGCAACAATTCAGATTGCCAAATGGCTCACCTGTCACGGGTCTTGCAGTGTGTGAGGGAGGCCAATCCGTCGCTGCGGCTTGTCAAAGTGGATGGATTGGAGTCTTGAGAGTGGATCCTGCCAGTACAAAGTAAGAATATTACCATTTTGGCTGAGTTTAGAAGATACTTATAAAACAAAAACAAAAATTAGCAAAATTTTAAAACAGTGTATAATCACATTACTATTTATTATTGTAGAATGAATCTGGTTCAAGCTAGACAATTGGATCCATATGAAGAAGGTTTTGCCGTGGAGTTACAGTGTTTAGATCCAGGAACTCAAAGTATTGTTCTTTATGCAACTCTTTATGGTGATTTGGGTAAGACTTTTTGTCCTATTATTAAGGTTTTTGTCTAGGCTTGGGATGATTGGCTACCAAAAAAACAAAAAAAACGTAGGCCATATTTGAAAATACCCTCGTGACAATGCTGAATCTGCTGTTTTTTTATAGTTATAGTTATTTAATGATTATTTTAAATAGTTAATAAGGGCTGTGCTTCCCTCCAAACCTTTAGTTATATATTGATACACTCCCTCTTACTTTTACTGACACGTTATCTACGTTAGTACTTGGACTTAATTCTTATATTCCAATATTAATAAAATATATAAAAACCTTAATTGTCTCAAGCATTTGAATGGGTTTACTTATAATGAGCTTATGTTATATAATTTTTAGTTGCATGGGATCTGAGACAACCAGGTGTTGCTTGGAGGCTGGAAAACGGTCTCAGACAAGGAGTAATAACCACGTTTTGTGTGGACGCACATCAGAGTTGGCTTGCTCTAGGAACTAGTGATGGAGTGCATACTGCTTGGGATTTAAGATTCCGGCTTCCTATTACTACCATAACTTTGCCGTCAAGTAAGTTTCTAAATACATTTTCAGGTTATCTTATGTTGATTAGTTTCCGATGGTTTTTTGTGGTTGTTGATCAAGTTTGTCTTTAACTTGGTATTAAAAACAATATTTTAGTTCAGGACTTGTCAACTCTATTTATACAGGGTGTAACCTAATTGCGGTAAGAAAATTTAAGGGCGTATTCCTGAACCATTTTCTGAAAAAAAAGTTCATATCAAAGTTGCAAAAAATCAGTGGCGTCAATAATATTATCTAAGATGCGTTTCTCGCCGCAACTGGTCTCAATAAATAAAATTAGTTTAGATCTAAGTTAACTTTCTATTTCAACAAATTCCACTGCCAAAGCATTTCCGGACCTATGTTTATATGAACCTTTTTGTATAAAATAAGCTCAGGAATATGCCCTTAAATTTTCTTACCACAATTAGGAAACCCTGCACATGAAATAACTTCTTCTTTCCTGTATAAATAAAGTTTGGACAAATTGTATACTTAATACGACTTCCCCACAATTTTAAGTTCTCGTATCACTTATAGTTTGCAAAATTGCAATAGATATCCTGAAAACCATTGTAGTTATTATGTACCCGGTATAGTAAAATTAATTATAATGGTTGTTTAAAATTTGTAGGTGGACAAGCGGTGAGAATAAGAAAAATTATCCCTCACCCAACTGAACATTCATGGCTTATGTCCAGCGTCCAAGGAAACAATGAGATATCCATGTGGAACCTTGAGACGGGATCAAGACAGAAGGTTTTATGGGGCAGTACTACTCCACCATTGTCAAAATTACACCATGTAAGTAAAGAAAAATTTTTGTTTTTTGTTATTCGCCAATGTGATGGCTTTATAAGAAAATTTGTCAAAAAGACATTTAAAATACAATTTGTCCGACAATTTTTTTACCCATTTTGATCGCGAATAACTTTAAAACAAATAAAGTTATCAGATGCGGTAATCGCTAGTAGGCTTAGATTTTTTAAAAGTTTTTTATCATATCCTTGTCATTTCGTTGACACATATACAAAATGGCCGATTTTTCGGTATAGGACAAGTTTATTATTTTAAATGGAACATCCATTTATTTACAATCTTAATATTTATTTATTGCTCTTTAAAAAAATGTAACATAAGTAATGTTTATTTTAAAAAATAACGTATTTATTGACCTTCGAAAAAGTGACTGCATGGCGATTAAGAATATTGTTTTACAAGGAATTTTGAAAACGTCACCGTTGGAAACAGTTATTTTTTTTATTATGCCTTGGTGTCAGCCACTGTTGTTAATTTTTGACAAGTTCTTTTAAATAAACAACGCCAAATGTTTTCCTTGACTAAAAAAGGAAAATGTGTGATTAGGGTTGGACCGAGCCGAAACCAAATTAGTAAAAGAGACTCAGCGAAGGTTTAGGAATATGTTTAAGAAACATCCACCCACAAAAATTTAATCCAAATCTGGTTTAGAATTTTTGGAGAACAGGCTCTTTAACCCGTAAAAAGAGAGTGGTACCTAATGATAATTTGCTAAAAAAACATTACACATTCTAGAGACACCCAACATTATTCTTAAAATTTCATGCTCAGTCTGTATACCCAAATCCACAGTACAAGAAATAATGAAAGAAAAACTCGAATTATGACCATACAAAGTTTAAATTTTACAATAAATAAAGGAAACTGATTTTGCAAAAAGGGTGAAATTTTGTTAGAGGATTAAAAATTTAGTAAGAAAAATATATAATATTTTGATAAATTAATAATGTCAGATGAAGCCACCTTTTATCTCAATGGATGAGTTAATAAACATAACTGCAGATTTAAGGCAATAGGAAATCCTCGGCATTTTCAAAAACACGTTAGCGATTCGCCAAAAGTCACAGTATAGTGTGGCATCTCAAGCAAAAGAAAAATGTTTTTTTTCAAAACCCACAGCAACCTCTGTGTCTTATGTTGATACGCTAGATTTTTTTATCCCCAACTGCAAGAAAAACTTTAATAAACCCCGCCTTTTTTCAAAAGGATGAAGCTACACCACTATATTCTAACATAATCAGGGATTCACTAAACAACGTTTTTGGAAACCGGTGGATTGGAAGAGGGGGCTCTATTCCTTGGCGACCTCGTTCCCCGGATTTAACTGTTCCCAATTTCTTTCTATGAGGATATGTGAAAGAGAGATGCTATCATCCATTACCTCAAAATTTAGAACATTTAAAAGTTAACATCCGAAACATAATAGAAAACATTTCTGAAGATTTTTTAGGTAATAGTTTTAATAAGTTTTTAGGAATTTAAATAAGTGTATGGAAGTTGAAGAAAGGCATTTCCAACATTTACAATATATTTTTTAAGGTTCTTTAGCTATGTTTTTTGTAAGTTTGTAGTTATGTTGCAAATTATTTTTTATTGAATAATCTTTATGTAGTCACTTTTTCGGAAGCCAATAAATTCCTTGTTTCTGGAAATATCCATAACTTGTGTTACATTTTTTTAAGGGCAAAGATTGAATATTAAGATGGTAAAAATATACAGGGTGTTCCATTTAAAATAACACACTTGTCCTATATCGGAAAATCGGTCATTTTAATTTTGTGAACAATATGTCACAACCAAATAGCAAGGATATGATAAAAGAAACTTTTAAAAAATCCAAGCCTATTAGCGATAACCGCATCTTGATAGCTTTTTTGTTCTAAAGTTATTCGCGTTCAAAATGGGTCAAAATATAAGCGGACACCCAGTATAACGGCATCAAATATTATTCCCAGTAAACCTACAAAAGGTTTAATTTCGGTATCGGCTGTACAATATAATTTCAGCCATAGCTTTGGTGTTCATCTAAGAAATATCCTAAAGTCAAAATTATTTTTCTTTATATTTTATTTAAAAGAAATAGGATTAAATTAAAAATATTATTTCAAATTAAAATTCTCACACTTTTGCCACGAAAACTTAGGAAATTTTAAGATTGTTTTAAAATTTATGTCGTCCAACTATATGCCATTGTGTATTTTTATTCTTATTTATATTAATGGATGGTATTTCTTTGGGTACACGCCAAAATTAAATTAAAAGTACTAAAAACCAAAAAATTTAAACAAGTAAAAGATAATTAAAAAATCGACGTTTCGGTGGCAAATCTGCCACCGTTGTCAAGACAAATGGAAATAAAATAATAAAAATGAAAACTTACTATTATTTAGGTTTTAAAATTCAAATTTTTATGTTTTTTCTCGGATATTCTGAAAACTTTGACATTTAATGTCATGTTATTACCATCCATTAAATGAATCCGCCAAACTACAGAACATATCTTCAACTTATTTATATTGTCGCTTCGTTTGCAAAAATCCTAATTTTGTTTTTTTGCTTCCTATTATTTTTTGTAATTTTTTTGGTATCCTGTGATAAAATTATTTTTCTAAGATATCTTTAAAATGCTTAACATGGTCTCAAACTTTAACCACTCGCACCCGCGCTAAAAAAGAGTTGTAACTCAAAGAACGTTGAGATAAACATTGTTAAAATAAACATGCGAGAAGTCTTAAAATAACCCTTAATTTTTTCCATAAAAAAATAATTACTATAACAATAAAATATTATAATAGCTCGTATGTTGCATGGTATTTACAAATACATGTTTCAAGTAAAATAAATTTTAAACATTAATTTTCCCAGAACAATATTTTTTAAGTTGTGACAGTTTTTTAGCGGTAGTGCTATATATTAATTTTGTAAGTAATATTTCACCTGATAATTTGTAAATTTTATTTGGTTTTTACATAAACTCCGTGTTTATGTTAAATACTGCGTCAATACATTTTTAAGATAAAGGATTAAAATTCAGTATTGAACCTGGGAAGTAATTACAAAGCAGGACTATTCTTGCATTTCAATAAAGCTGCTTTAATTTCTTTGTTTTCTTCTGTATTTCGAAGGTCGAATTAACGGATTTTTTTTAAGTATTATATAATGGTAATTTACTCATTTTTTACGGATATTACAAATGTATTTTCTTTACCACAAGAAGCTATATATTTTTCTTTTACTAAAAGTTTAATATTTCATTTATTTTTCTTGGCGATTTGGATGTCCAGTGAAAAAAATTGGTTTGATTTTACAAAAACCGACTCTTGAGACCTAGCTAACTTGTTTTTTTAAGAAAAGAATATATTCTTCTGTATTTCGTGCAAAATTTAATCCATCACTAAATAGCGTCTACAAAAATTTATTTTTAACCTCCTCGTAATGGTTATAAACGTGTTTGTCAGTAACATAAATTTACATTGTATAACTTGATGATCTACTCCAGAGCTATAATGGTATAAGATCCAAATAGGAACCGACCTGCACCTATCTGTTTTTCGGATAAAAACTATTTTATTTAAACAAAAAAAAACTATAGTTAAATTAAAGAAAATAACTCAAAATTTTTGACACACCTTGTATAATGGCTTTTTTATCTACGTAACAGTACTATTACATTTTTTTCTCTCCAATTTTATAAATAAAGCCTTGGGAAATTTCTTAAATTTTAAATTTTGAAAAAGTATTACAGTCTTTTAGTACATTCTGTGTTATTTAGAAATACATAATAATATTTTATTAACTAGCCTTGGAATGCACTGAAAAAAGAGTTGCCACCATAACGGGTGTGGCAAAATTGCTTAGGTTATTTTTTTAATTTAAATACAGAGTGTCTACGTAAGTTGGCGTCATATGGGAAACTTTTTTATTATTAATTTTACGAAAAAAAAGTTATTCTTTATAAAAGTTCTGCATGGTCCAAAACCTAAGATACAAACATCAGATATCAAATTGTGTTGGTTATCTACGAGGTTTGGCCAAAATGTAATTTTTGCTCCAGAGTAAAGTATCTATATTTTTGCTAATATTGCAAATTGTTATAAAGAAAAGACGTTTAGAATTAAAAGTTACTTTAAAATATGAAATTTTGTTCATTTTCAAAAAAAATGTTCTTTTTTTCTGCAAACATCGAGAAAAATTTAAGTTTGTACATTAGTGCATTGTACATTTTTCTTGTTTTAATAACAAAAAAATTTAAAAAGTTTATTTGGAACTGTCCTATGACATTTATTATCATAAAATGTGGTGCACTACTGTACAAATCTAAATTTTCACCATTATAGGAGAAAAAAATCCAAAATATATTTTTTGAAAATTAAAAAAAATTGCATTTTTATAAGAATACTAGCTGAGGATTCCCTGGCTTCGCCTGGGAGTTTATATGAGACCCAAATAACCGTTGTTCTGAATGAAGTTCAAATACTCGACAACAGATGGCGCCACTACACTTAACTTTGACTTTAGATGATTCCAAAATTTTCAGAACTTTGTGTCTCCGCCAATTTGTCAAGAATGAGTGATAACAGATATTTTACATTTTTGCCACCCACAACCACCCACTTCCACCCACCCTGACCAAACTCCCTTACTCACAATGGGAGACCAAGGGGTATTTGTAACCCTGACGGGAAGTCGATCGGAGTTGCGGATGATAGCGAAAATCGTGGACACACGAACGTACATTAGCATTTTATATAATACTAGCTTATGATTCCCGGCTTCGCTCGGGAGTTTATATGAGACCCAAATAACCGTTGTTCTGAATGAAGTTCAACTACTCGACAACAGATGGCGCCACTACACATATTTTACATTTTTGCCACCCACAACCACCCACTTCCACCCACCCCGACCAAACTCCCTTACTCACAATGGGAGACCAAGGGGTATTTTGTAACCCCGACGGGAAGTCGATCGGAGTTGCGGATGATAGCGAAAATCGTGGACACACGAACGTACATTAGCATTTTATATATATAATAGATTAGACTAGTTATGATTCCCGGCTTCGCTCGGGAGTTTATATGAGACCCAAATAACCGTTGTTCTGAATGAAGTTCAACTACTCGACAACAGATGGCGCCACTACACATATTTTACATTTTTGCCACCCACAACCACCCACTTCCACCCACCCCGACCAAACTCCCTTACTCACAATGGGAGACCAAGGGGTATTTGTAACCCCGACGGGAAGTCGATCGGAGTTGCGGATGATAGCGAAAATCGTGGACACACGAACGTACATTAGCATTTTATATAATATATTACTATTTTTTCTGATGCATTCAACAGCTGGTTAATAAATATATATTTTTAAACAATACAGAATGAACCAAAAATTGAAATCATGTTTCAAAATTTGAAATTTAAAAAAAAATCCAATGCCTTTATTTATAAAACTGGAGAAAAAAATTGATATATTAGTACTGTCATGTAGAGTAAAAAATATATAAATAAAAATTGCCATTATATAGGGCGTGTCAAAAATGTTAATTTAAATATAGCCATAAGCATAATTTTTAAGGCAAACCTGAGGGAATACCTTTGTTTAAATACGATATTTAATATGAAATAGTTTTTATCTGGTAAACAGATCGGTGCGGGGTTCTTCCGGATCTTAGACTTCAACTTCTGCTTGACAAATATCACTAAAGATGTTTTTTTTGCTTTCTCTTAACAATATCTTTTTATATACAAAATCAGTTAAAACAAATACAAATTTACTGTTCCGTGTTTTTTTTTACCAAAGGAAGACACAACTATAATAATTTATTAAAATTAGATTTTACCTTTTTTTGCAGGGTGGTCAACAAACAAGTCACAGTGTATGCGCAATGTTGGCCGGTTGCATAGATAGATCTCCATTTCTTCTTTCCGGCGGCACCGATCAAAGACTCAGATTTTGGAATTTGGAGAGTCCTTCAGAAAGTTATTTGGCCATTCCTGCAGCGAGTGATGCACCTGGAACTACGCTGACCTATCGTAGCAGGTAAAGTTTTTGATACACAGGATAAAATCATGCGTCTAAAAAGTCCGCATCATATGGAGCCGCGTACAGACGTGTGTAATATAACGTGCAACTAGGGATGTCAAATTTAACAAAAACATCGATATTGATAAATATCGTTTTGGCTAATATCGATAATTCGATATATCGGAGAGCAATATATCCATATTTGAGAGAAAAAAATATCTATAAATTATCTTCTATTACATATTATTTTATACTTATTTTGTTCTTAACAGGTAGCAGGTTAATAAATATGGCATATTTGTAAAAATTACCATGATATTGTCGAGGGTAGAAAACTGAGCTATTTAATAAAAGAAACGGTTTTACAAAATTGATTCCTCTTTATAACTTTTAATCAATCCAAGTATTTTCTCTTCCGTCTGCATTTTAACCTTGTTTTCTGTTGTTTCTTGTCACATCACGCAAACACGTCCAAATGGGTACTGCGAACTCGCATCGAACACAAAATTCGACATTTAAGTGGATCACGACGAATGTTCAAGCGCGCATTACGCGCAACCGCCTAAACCAGCGATTTTTGTTGCATTACAGGTTGCATTACACTCGTCTGTACGCAGCTTAAGAATATTTTTAATAATAAATAGAATTTGTCATTAATATTGGTTTTTGCTTAGAAATTTTTTTGGTATGAAATTAAAATGAAATAGGTTTATATGTGGAAGAATAAAAAGTCCTAAAAACAAAATACATAACCTCGAATCTCGTCAAGGACGAGTCGACTCGTTTAGGTGTTTATTTTTCAGATTTTCTGTTAATTTTATTTTTAGGTCACATTTAAAAGTTGACAGATAACAGGTTTTATTTTTGCTAGTGAGAGCTAGTATGATTTTTTGAATAGAAAGCAGAAAGTTATATTATACTTTCATTTTATTTAAATATAATAATAAAAAAATTCCTATATAATGCGAACTTTTAGAAAGACACCGTATATCTATAAACTTTTTCCACAACTAAAATTATCATTTTTTTCCTAAAAGTACCCAAAGTGATACTTCCCCACTCAAAAGCAGTTAAGCGAACGACGCAAAGCGGAGTTCGGATAAGTTTTTAGTGCGGGAAAGACCCTTTGCGCAAGTGTTACGATTTTTTCAACGAGTTTCTTTCAAAAGTAGAAACATAACGTAAGACATACATATGTATATTTATTTTTATTTTAATAAAGGGTGATTCATTTAAAGGTACTTTTTCTAGTAGGTATTTTTGGATAAATGAAAAAGTCCAAATTTCAAACTGCCATGGTATTTGTGTTCAGTACTGTTTAGAAATTAGAAAAATAGAAAGACTTAGCCCCCAGCACAACGTCTAAAACTTGTTTACCTACATTGTGGTTATTATTTTTAGGGCCATGCATGTAAAATACTCTTAATTCTTTGACCACCATAAAGGGTATGAGAATATAATTATTTGTTTATAACTACATGTAAAATTGTCAGGAAATATTAGTTTTTTTATTACTGATAGCCTATGTTGCACAAATATAAAATTAATATTGTTTTTCCTAGCTTTAGTATAATATATTTTAAAATATATTTTATACAACTAGGCACTCCTATTTTTTTACCACCACTGTATATTTACATGAACTTCCTAAAATAAGCTAAGGCATCATACCCTGTATTTTAAGCCATCAATTTAATTACACCTTGTATATTTAAAGTGACTAAGTATTTTTATTAAAACATTATGAAAATCATCATTCTCCGAGGAATGTGTTTCGTGCGCTTCGGGCAACTTATAGTCGACGCATAATCGGCGTTCTGACCGACTATTCGCTGTACCAACACAAAAATTTTAACTCCTATTTTTAATATTGGATAATTTTTGACCAAATAAGCAGCACCTAGTACAGAAAATATAGCGGTAGTAGCTACGAGTGTACGTGATGATTCTGACGAATTTGATTTGGCGCTCGAAAATTGGAGCTTAAGAACAGACCATGTTAGGCCCAGTTAAGACCAAAATTTGAAAGCCATAATCTTTAAAAAATAAATGTAAGATATAGTTCTTCCGTATGATAATAAAATATTACTTAATAAAGTTTTTTTTTATTTTTTTTTACTTTAAAAAGTTCCTCCAAATGAATGACCCCTTATTTCTTAACATCAAATGGTATTTGTCAGTTTTAACGTTTATTTGTTGTTGCTCTAACAGCCAATTACACTCTCTAATGTCTGATTGCATGCGCAGCGTTCAACTTTGCGCAGGGGCGTGGAAGAAATTATTTATATATTATTAATTTTCAGACTGATTGATGGCACAGATGTAATCTACGAGGAACCATCGAACATGCGTCCAAAAGACAAAAGTGAAGAGGTACCACGGGCCGGCCCCGAACCGCCGGCAGCCGGACACAGAGACTGTATTTCCGACATTGCGCTGTTGAAGGCCAGCCAGTGTTTTATGGTAACTTCGTCGAGAGATGGAGTTATTAAAGTTTGGAAGTGAAGATTTTATAGTAAGGTAGATTTAAATTATGTTTTTCTTTTTTTTGTTTTACGTACCAATGGTACCAAGATGATATTCAATGAGTTTCTATGTTTTTAATATACCTACTCTCCACGGATGAGGTTACCAAGAAGACAAGTGGACAAAAAATTTAATTTGTCGTAAAAAAGTAATTATTAATAAAAAAAATGCTTTTAAAACAAAATAGGATTCACGAAGAGAAAATATTGATTTTGTATACAGGGTTTGTAAAAACTTAAAAACCATTTTTTCAAGAGTAAACTTCCTTTATTTTTCATCTTTAGGCCAAATGTCATTAGGAATATTTATTTAGAATAATGTTTGTAATCGATAAAAACAATAATACAAATTTTATTGAAATCCATAATTTGGCAAAAAGCCTTCATTACATTCGTTTACAGCTGAAAAATTGTGTTGTGTAGGAATTTGGAGAAAGTATGTGTTTGAAAAGCAAATTATTAGAGTTTTTAGGTCATTTAATTATAAAAATAAAATTAAATAATTTATTTTTAATAATATTAAAATCAGTTTATTGAAATTTTTTGATACCCATGTAACATTAATAAAGTCATTCAAAATGCTATTCTGAATAAATTTATTTTTTATTTTGCTTAAAAATTAAAAATAAAGGTACCTAGTTTACGCTTGAAAAAAATAATGTTTGTTTTTTAAGTTTTTTTTTGCGAAACCTGTAACAAAATCCCTTTTTTACAAGCAAAAATTTGTATGGAAAATTCCTTTTTTCTTTTTCGAAAAATAAAATTTTTGGTCCATTTGTCCTCTTGTTAACCCCATCCCTATATACATGCGCAGTGTAACAAACAGATATAGTAAGAGCTGAAGTATAGCAAAATATATGTATTTTAACTATTTAGCGTTTAAAAATTTGAAACATTGCTTCCAAAAATATCAATAAAAAAGAAATTGTCCTTTTTTTCATTTATTGACCTTCAGTAGAGATAATCGTGTCTGGGTCAACAATGAAATGGACTTCATAGTAATAACACTGTTAAAACTTACATATTTAGGGGGTTCGTTTTGACGAGTCTACCACGAATATTCATACCGCCATACATGGAAGCGGCGCGGCGGTTTAACCCATCCTGTCAGTATTTCACATGTTTCGGGCGTTGGACTGGGAAAACGCGTCATTTTTTGTCGGAAAAATTTACCACAATATGAAAAACATGAAATTTTTAAACATTGTGCCAAAAATTGTAAGGGTTACAGTCACGAAACCGGTCCAATACCCAAAACATGTCAATTTTGATTCTTATGGTTTTGTGACTGTAACCCTTACCATTTTGGCACAATGTTTAAAAATTACATGTAAATCAATGTGGTTCACTTTTCCGACAAAAAAAAGTGACGCGTTCGCCCAGTCCGACACCCGAAACATGTCACAATAAAATTGACAGGCTGGGTTAAAGCTCCGCTTCCATATTTTTTTTCGCCCTTTCGGGGTCATCCCACCCAGGCCCGACGACCGCCCCCTAGGTGGTGCACTGCAGCCTGAAGGCTTATTGTACCTTGACCCCTACTCCTTCTCATTCACACACCATTCATTTCATAACTTGGATGGTTGTTGCTCGGTCCGTTCGTCACCCCCGAGCAGAACACCGCGTGCCGTTGCCTAAAACCCGCCGGTCACCCATCCAAGTTATGGGCGCGCACTTCACTGCTTAACTCCGGAGATCGACGCTGCCGAGACAACCGGAACAGCCACAAGCGCGCCTCCGCTTCCATATACGGCGATATGAATATTCGTAGTAGATTCGTCAAAAAACCCTAAAAAGGTTTTAAAAGGGTTATTTTCATGAAGTCCATTTCATTGCTGGACCAGGCACTACAATGACTAGAAGCAAATTCTTAAAGCAATTTTAAATGCATTGTTCGATCTCTGGAAAATCATCATAAACATTCTTTTTGAAATAGGGACCTGGATTTTTATTCTATTTTTTAAGGTCTTTTCTATTGTTTTAAACAAAGATTAGTTTTTTCTGTTATTGAGATTCAAAAGTTTCTCGGTAATCAGTTGTGCATGTCAAATAAACTAAAAAAATGACTCGTCAAATTATATATATTTTTTCTACCTAATTTTGTTAGACATTAATTGTTATTGTTTAAATTAAACATCTTAAAAGTTCATAAGCTTAAGTTTTCTTTTAAAGTATTCTTTGTACCTGTGTTGTTTCCTACATAGAGGTAGAAAAAGGTATAGAATGCGGAGTGTGCAGTGTATGCTTTTTTATATGTTTATGGTATACTATAAAGATATATAAATTATTAAAATATTTTAGTAATATTTCTTGTGATATAGGTAATATAGTTATAGGTTACTTATAAGTAATAGTAACAGCTTTTAGTTAGACATTATAATAATTATGTACTGATAATATAACTCAATAAAAATAAACGTGATACCATTTTTTTAGTAAAAATAGTATTTTCTAGAACAATAGAGCTTTAGTAAATATACCTATAAGTATCTTTATTATAACCTTGCTACTTGTGTTTTTATTGACTCTGTCTTGCTTTCAATACACGGTGAAAATTGACAATGTAGGTATAGCAGGTTTCTGTTTGCGTCTTCAAAGTATTATTGCATTTTGCAAGGTCCCCCACGTAAACATAAATATACAGAATCAGCCAGTAAATTATACTTATAGGCAATGCGTGGAAAAGAGACAATCTAACGCGAATACCGGCATGTAAACATGGGTAACTAATAGTGCTTGTTTTGTTATTGCTTTACTGGTCGACATCCCATAAACTATTGCTTATACAGTATACATACTACATGAAAATACCTTCGGACTAAAAAAGGATTCCTACTCTTCTTGAAGCTGGTGGTACTATGGATATCACAAATTTAGGCAAATTAAGATCAACGCCCACAAGATTAAATGACTCTATGTATCTTTCTTATAAGGAGGACAATAATTTATCTTTTTTTTGCATTATTAACAACAGGAAAACGTTGTCAAATTTATTAAACCACATAATTGCCGTTATAAACTTGCTTACAAAAATATAGTTTTTTCCCGAAAAATCAAGATAGTTTAACAAAATTTTCAAAAGTGTTATCACATACAAAATAACTATATAATATTTTTTCTGTGGTGTTATATTCATGCCGTAATTAACATTATAAAATTTGGTTTATTGCGATTCTTTAAAGTGTTTGTTATTTATTTTTAAGTCTCGTAAAAAAACTGTGTTTCTTTACTTTTTTAGTTTTTCTGTTATAAAATTGAAAAAATTAACAGGGTGTTCGGAAAGTTGAGGTCATAAATGATAGGGGCGATAGAGTGAGCCAAAATAATGTAATAAAGTACTTTGTTGACCTTTAAAGTTGGAAATAAATATTATTTCAATTATAATTTTAAAAATGTTGCTACAGTATGAATGATAATTTGGCAACTAAACAACCTTATACTCCGTAGGTAAACGGCTGTTAGGTAAGTCGGGATTATACAGGGTTGGCCGATTGTTTTTTATTTTATGTATGCATTTTGAGACAGGTGACAAATTTGAGCTTTTGCTTGACCGTTGATTAAGTTCTTTCAAAATAATAAAGGCATCAAACGGTCAGAGCAAAATGTAAAATTTGTCACCTGTGTTAAAATGCTTACATTAAATAAAAAATCGTCTCAACCTATATAATTCCTAACTAGTGAACAGCCGTTTACCTATTAAAAGAAGCATTAGAAAGGGGTTATTTAGTTGCCCAAATATCATTGGTACTGTGGCAACAGTTCCAAAGTTATATTTAAATAAGTTTTTTTATTATTCCAACTTTAAAGGTCAATATTTTCCTAACGAAGCGCGATAAATCTTTTTTTTATTTGAAGTTCTAACATTATTTGGCTCACTCTATCACCCCTATCATTTATGAGCTCACCTTTCCGGACACCCTGCATATATCTAAAAGTAATTTTTTTAGCAATTTAAATTTTTAACATCATACAAATACTCGGCATCAAGCTAAAATTAAATGTATAAAATGTTGTATGTTAAAAAAAATAAAAATTGCAAAAAAATGTTTATTGAAGACGTCACTTTTATACAGGGTGTCCCAACTCTATACACGAAATAATTCGCCCCTGTACAAGATACAACAATTAACTTAAAAAAAAAACATTTATTTGGACATGCTCTTTTCATTGTCAAGTAGGTTTTTTTTTAATGGGACATCCTGTATATTTTAACACATCTTTACTCTGTTTTAAAGTCTACATCAAAAACTAATCACACTATTCGTTAATTATTGCTAATTTTTGGGATATCAGCGAAATGCTAATAACCCATTAACAGTTAAAAGTGAAGAAAGAAAATAATATTTTGTTGTAATTATTTTTAAATATTTTTTCGCTGTCAGAGTGACAAATATTATAACATGTAATTAATAACATAACCTTCTATTGTAAGAACTACTAATAGGTAAGTCAGCTATTTGGTTTATTTTAAACACATGTATTTACTTTATTGCACTAAAAACAGCAATACGTCAATTATGGCTGATTTTTAGGTTAAGTAAGTAAGTATGTAACTAAAATAAAGTAAATAGCTGACTTACCCATTGATAGTTCTTACAATGGAAGTTAATTACATATTATTATATTATGTGTCATTTTGACAGTGACAAAATAATTTAAAAATTATTTAAACTAAAATAATATTTTCTTTTTTACTTTTAATTGTTAATAAGTATTCATCATACTGTTAATATCTCAAAAACCAGCAATAATTGAATTATATTATGTTACATATTTTTGATGTAGGATTTAATACAGAGTCAATTTGTTTTTAAATATACAGAGTGTTTTATTTAAAAACCTACTTGACCATGAAAATTATGTTTTCGAGACACTTTGTATATAAACTGGTATTGTAAATAAAAAGAGTGTATTCAAATAAATATTTTTTAATGTAAGTTTATTTATGTGCCTTGTACAGGGTGGGCCAAATTCGACGCTTTAAATGAGAAACTCATGTTGCTGTATGTTTTATAAAAATAAAACTGTCCCACGCTGTAGCTAGTAAGCGGCGCAAGATAGCGAATTGCGGTTTTCACCAATAAGTTTGATTTAAATTTTAAGCCTCGCAAATGGGGTTCAGATTTTGTGTAAAACATACAAAAACATGAGTTTCCGATTGAAAGCGTCGAATTTGGCCCTCCTTTACAGGGGCGAAGTTATTTCATGTATAAATAGAGTTGGGACACCCTGTATCCCTTTTGCAGCTAATCACTATACCACTAAAAATTAATAAAAATTAATAAGCACGTTTTGTAAGAAATTTGGGAAAAATACTATTCTAAAATTTTTAACCTTTGTATACCAACAATCCCAAGGAGTCTTAAATACAATCAAGTTGGCATAAAACAATCTATTTTAAAATCAATGTCTGTCATTAAACTATGTGCACATATTTAATATCATATAAAAAGTTGCCAATTAAAAAAAAAAAAGTAACATACCGTACATCTGTAGGATTTTTCGTCTAATAATTTGGTATAAGTAGAAAGTAAAATAATATTTATATAATGTTATGTAAAAATAAAATTCGTACACTTCTATGTAAAATTTGATTTATCTCCTAGAATATCTAAATAGGAACTACATGACCAGCATAGTTAATTTTTAAACTACGCAATTTATTTTTCTTAACTATGTGTTTTTTTGGAGTAAAATCTATAAATAAATTCAAAGATTGGTTGGATGTTTAATGTGACAAGATCCTTCTAAAAAGAAACATAGTAAATGTTTCTGGGCCTTCTGAATAAAGTTATTAGAATGATATACCTAAAAGTTGTTTAAGAAACAATACTGGTTAATAAGAAACAAAATAGTGTGAAATTAACAAGTTGGTGAAGAATTTATTATAAAAATCTGTTTTTTTGATATGAATACCATCCTAAAATTATCGGTGATAATTCTGTTGATTATGATTTTCCAAGAAGTTAGTTCCAAGCCAGGATTTTTCAAGTTTCATCACAAGTCGTATTTTAGAAACGGAAATACAAATTCAGGTACTACCAATTCAAGAAGGTACATTTCTATATGCAGGATACATATGAGAAGCTCAGGAGCACTGATTTGTCCTGTAGGATAATAAAAATTTTGTATAAACATAAAATTGTTAAAAAAGTTTTTTTTTCTACGACCGACAAAAATATGCTCGTTTTTGATCATTATTATAATGAAGATAAATTACTCAATTTTAGTACACTACATAAAGTGTTAAAAAATGTAACAGGTCGACGCTTTTTTCACATTTTGTATTTTTGTTTTGTTTCAGTTCCTACTAAAATTTATTTTAATATTAATTTATGCAATTTTACATTAAACGCGACTTCATCTAAACCACAACATCCATACCGGGTGGTGCGTCGCCGAAGCGGAACATAGGAAATTCCATGTAAATTTTAAGGGAGTTAATTATTGGCTCCCCTGTACATTTTACAGAAAAATTTAAGATAACTTTTGAAGAGACCAATATGACAAACCCTCAAGCCAAGTTTCAAAAATATTTGATTTAATTATTCAATTAAATGTAATTGAAAAATTAACAAATATTCGGTTTAGGTAAAACCAGACAGCAGCCACCAGCAAACAATTTGTTATGAAGCTGTCACTGATTATTTGACACCTTTGCTTTTGTCATCGACAACAGTTATTTTACAGGTTCATGTTTGTTTTTACCTGAACCGAAAGTATGGTAATTTTGCAATTACATTTAATTAAATGATTCAAGATTTGCTTATTAAATTTTTTGAAACTTGGCACGAGAGTTTGTTAGATTGGTCTCTTCAAAAAGTTATTTTATATTTTTTTCTGTAAAATGTACAGGGAGCCAATAATTACCCCCTAAAATTTACATGGGATTTCCGCTCGACGACGCACCACACGGTATTGTCGCTATTACTTTTTTTAGTTCATGTGTCAGTAAATTAAAAATGAAAGATTAGTTTGCAGATAAATTAATAGAGAATATTAAAATGAATAATAATTATAATGAATTTGGACGAAGAAATCACTTTATGCAGTTGCTATATAAATTATTAGCATAATAATATAATTGTTCTAAAAAAATGCTTTGTATGTTTTAATAAATTTTATTTATAAAAATAATTGCTGTTTATTATTATTTTGAGGGTCAAAGCGTTTTCTTCTTGAACTTACAGGTCTTCTTAGTAAATAATTTATTTATATATTAAAAATAATAAATAGGTTAGCGGCAATTGGTGTTCTTTATTATCACTAGATAATAATAACGGATAACCTTAGTCTCATTTTAGTATATTAAAAGGTTTATTTTAATTTTTTTGGTAAATAGTTTTATTTGACTTATAATAATTATCGGCCTCGCATTGATAATGTCAGCCTGTACATTACAGAATTTTCGATTTTGTACACTGTTGGTAATTTTTTTCATATTCGAAAATCACGAAGTCTGAGAGCCCTAAATACATACATATCGTGGGTGTCTTAAGCGAGGTAAGAGTGAGTTTAAGAAAATAAATGAAAATAATTCCTTACCGTCGTATACAGGGCGTCCGGAAATTACGCGTCAGGATTTCTGTGGGCGATTCTGGACAAAAAATTGATGCAACAAACTTCTAAACAATTTTTTCGAAAACTCAAAATTAACGGATATATAGGATGTTAAAGAAAACAAAATTTTTGTTTTTTTTTTAATAACTTTTTTTCTAGTGTACTTCTTGTCGACAAATTTAACAAATAATCCATAAACGTTTGTTTTTAACGCTTCCTTTGTTAATTTTAAAAATCAGAATTTTTAATTATACGTAGATAAATGTTTAAAGTCGTTTTTCTTGGAAACCGTTCATTTTAAGTGAATGTAACAGGAGAACCTTTTTAAAAGATTTTTGATGCTCTTTATTCATTTTATAACCAAATTTATAAAATGATTGATACAAAAAGTCATTTTTCTAAAGTAAAGGTCAATTTAGGCCCTTTGGCATTGACTACTGGCGTCACATTAATAGGATGAATACAAAGAATCATTAGTGATATGCATGCAAAATTTGGCACCTAAAAAACAGTTATTAAAAAAATGTTTTTAACATCCTGTATCTCCGTTAATTTTGAGTTTTCGAAAAAATTGTATAGAAGTTTGTTGCATTAATTTTTCGTGCAGAATCGCACACCAAAATCCTGGCGCGAAATTTCCGGCACCCTGCATACAAAAGAGAAATCTTTCTTTTTGACAGTTAAAGAACTCCTGATTTTTATGTCATTCACCGGGACCCTTTTAGTGACGCGGTTCGCGTACTTCATAGGTCTTATCAAACTGGCTATAAGAGGAGTTTGTTAATACGTGACTTAAAACACTTGAAGTTTTGGAGGGGGAAAGAATACCTCCGCGGACAGCAGTTTCCACATTCTAAAAACTCTGGGAGTAAAAGAACGAACAAAGTTCAGGGTCTGTCTAGTTGGATCGTACAGGGATGCATTATCTGTTGGAAGCTGCCAGTAAAGAAATTATACTGGACAATTCCTCGGAGCAAAAGTCGTGGAAGTACCTATAACAAAGGGGTAGATCCTTTGCAGCTCGATGATGAGCAAAAGAGGAAGGCCTTCCTGTAAGCAAATCATCAATATTTTTTTTAAATCCCATAAATTTGCATTTACCAAATTCAGTATCTGGAAGGTTTATCGTTATTTAAGGTGATATCGGCACTGTTGTCAGATTTACCAGTTTTTTCTACAAGCTCATTTATTGTTCGGGTCAAAATTAGTAACTTTCTATATCTCCACCAATTGTTTAGATATGACCAACTACTGCAAATCGTAAAGTGTTAGCGACTAAATATCTTTAAAAGCTCTAAAAATTTAATACAAAGTGTTCTTTAAATTTTGTCAATTTGGTCAGGTAGTTGTAACTCGTTTAGAAATTAAAAAAATGTAAATAGAAAAGTTTTAGGATTTTTACGTAGAATCTTAGTGATAACTATATATGTTTTTATTGATCTCTTATTTAAAGTTGTAGCAAATTCTAAGCCACAATGTTTTTTTTTTTTAATGAAAACCTAGTATATTTTATCACCTCAATAGAAAGGTCGGATGAAAATAGGTTTTTAAGTAAAATTTCCAATCTATTGCACTATTTTGCCAAAATGATCCTACTGATATATGTAATCTTCGTCATAGTTTCGGAAATATAGCCATCGTCAGGGGTTCGATAATAAAATAAGAGTTTTTAGATAAAATATCCCCAGACATTGTCATCATTAAATAGACATTTTAAAAAAGTCTCTAAGAATTTGGCCAGACATTTAAAATAATTTTCTAGCAGTTTCGAAATATGCACTTCCACACCTTTTAATGTGTATATCTACTATTTTTAAAAATGGTCAAGTATTTTTTAAAATTATAAGATATTAAATGTGGTATTTTTTATTAAAACTTTTTAGAAATATCTATGCAAATCATGTTATAATATACAGGTGCTCGTTTAAAAATCCCTGATGATGGCCATATTCTTTAAACTATTAAAGCAGATAATAACTGTAGGGATAACATATAGACAGGGGGTGGCCCATTTAAAGAAAAACAACTTTGTGTTATAACTTAAACTAAAAGTTAATGGAAAATGTAAGTACGACACTGAATTCTAAAAAATCTTAAAAACCTTCTATTTTTTTTTCATTCCTAATATCATGCCATACTGTGCCTGGCCACCGATTAAAATTTTAAACACTCTGTTTCTCCAAAACGAATCAAGTTTGTCCTCAACATTGAATCTGTTTAAAAATAAATCGAGATTGCAATCAGATTTGTTCCATTTTTAGTTTTCGCTGAACCCCTGCAAAGTCAAAATGAAAAGGCAATATCGAAATTCATTGGGCCGCCAGCAGGAATTCTTGCAGGAGCCCAGAGAAGTTTTATTTTTCTCAACTTTTTACGGAACTGATTTCTGTTTGGGCCAAAGTCGGCAGTGGCGCAGCCACCGGGGCATAGGCGGGCAGTGCCCCCGGAGGCCCCAAGCTCAGAGGCCTTTGGAGTTGAGAGGGTCCCCGGGCTTAGTAATGAAATACTAAAACAAGTGTGGTGGAAAATGTTTAAATAAAAATGTTTTTATTACATGAGGACTTTTTTGCTTAATGTGAGACAGTTTTAGATTTTAGCCAAAATAAAAAATTCGGCCTTACCATATTTGGGTTTTCAACAGGTGAAGATGGAATTTGAAATTTTTGAAATCTTTTACTACTAATTGATACGCCCACTTTATTGCAATAAAAAAACGCCGTAGCCTTAGGGTTTATGAATTTTCTTTGTATTGGCTTGGTAAAGTATGGACTCACCACTTTAAGTAAGGATTATAGTGGAGAGAATAAAAATAGATTTTCTAAAATTATTAAATTATACGTTTTTATTTTTCAACTAAGCTGATGTTTTGAAAGTTATCGATGTTAACATCGTTTGTACTGGCCCAAAATATTGCAATAAAAAATAAATAGGCAATTTCTCCAATTTTATAACTTTGAAAACAAACTGAACGGGATCATATTTGTTTTAAACCTTTTAATTAAATGATTTTGTATTGCTGATTATAGTATAAACAAGACAATTTTTACAAAACATATTTTTATAATTCATGTTAATTAATTGGATATACTTTTTAATGGATAAATCATTATAATAAAGTCGGTACATTTGCTTCTTTTTCGTACATGCCAATCTGGGATTCCTTGAGTCTTTATTTCACGGTCATTGTTCAGCGCAAAAGGAAAAACCGTTTTGCGTCACGATCCCAGTCATCCAGTAAAAAGCAAAGTCCCCAGACTTTTGTTTATATACAGAATATTTAAATCTAAAACGTACGTGATAGTTTGTGACTATTTTTAGCAGAAAAGACGAATTTTCTCTTCAGATTTGATCATCTTTTTTGCCATTGTCGTCGTCTACTACAAGGCGACTATGAATTCCCGTGGAGTAGTCATTAAATAAACAAAAATTAACACTCTTTTGTGGGGCCTTCCAATTTGTAGAACACTATCTAAATCAGCGTTTCTCACCCTTTACCATTTGCGCCCCAAAATTTGCACTTCCTATTCGGGCCGTCGCGTTGCACTGGTGAAATGTAGGAGGATGCGGTGCAAAAAGTTTTTAATTTAATAAAATTGCGGCAATATGAGTCTGTTATACTCACTCTTTAAATTACACCTAATCGTAAAAATAAACCTTCACAAATAATGGTAACACAGTTTTGACCGATATCGCGTAGCATAGTTATTTTGAGCATATACGATACCAAAGCATGGATAAAAAGGAATAGGATAATGAAAGTAGGAAAATTCGTTTTATTTTACAGATACATAAAATAATAGGCTCAGCTTGGCAATTACTTCTCCTGTTTAAAAATGCAAAAATTTACGTTAAGAAATTTGTTTTGTTTTGTACAGTTGCCCTTATTTTAAATAATTCAATAAAATGTCAATTAAAAGAAGGTTTTTAGAATTAAATAAGGATCCAATATCTAAAATTTCACTTTAAAAAATAGTTTTTATTTCATACTGTCCAGTAAATCCACTTACCCTGTATTAATTTGGGGCTGGTAAATTACGGTACCTGGTACCGTAATGTGTTGCCTAGACGTTGTCATGTATCATTATAAATGTCCACGTGATCATTGTTGTTATGCTCTGATTAATGCCATTTTTGGATGCCAAAATGAAATTAAATCTTTAAATGCTCATATATTAAGAGGATTCGCTTTTTTTTATCTTTGGACAAACCACGAAGGCTAAAAGTCTAAATACTAACGTACCGTGGGTGTCTTAAGCGAGGTAAGAGAGAGTTTGTTGACACGGGACTTAAATACTTGAAGATTTGGGGGGGGAAAGCAGGCAGCAGGTTCCACAATCTAGAAACTCTAGGTATAAAAGAACGAACATAGTGAGAAGTTCGGGGCCTGTCCAGTTGGACCGTATAGGATGCACGGAACCACGAGTTTCTCTGTTGGGAACCGTGAGTGGAGGAACTATGCAGGACAATTCTTCAGAGCAGAAGCCATGGAAGTACCTATAAAAAGCGATAAATCCCCTACAGCCCGACGTTGGGCAAGAGAGGGAAGCCTTTTGTAAGTGAGGGATCATTAATGAGACGAATAGCTCTTCTTGAATAGAATCAAGAATGCTTAGGGTTGTGGGGGACGCCATGCCCCAGATATGAGAACAATATTCCAATATTGCTGCCGTTTTAAATATTTGTTTTGGAAAAGTTGTATATAGAAAAGCTTTTTAAAACGATCCAAAGATTATTGGAAAGTGGTTATTTTTACGGTTTTGTAATTTTGTAAAATTTAATGTGTTAATTTATGAACATTACCAAAATTCAATTACCTTTCCGATAATCTTTGGATTATTTTAAAAACTTTTCTATATACAACTTTTTTCCAAAACAAATATTTAAAAAACGGCAGCGAATCGCGTTTTAGCTCAATTTACCGTGTACGGCATCCCCTTAAGCGATTTTCATCTGATACTAGGATATATAGGAATTTCTACTTGTACTTAAAATATATTTTTTTAACAACTTTAGTAAATAAAAATGATTAGATTACTTCAAAACAGACTTCTGATTACATTTTTTAAAGTATTTTGTTTAACTAAAGTTGGTAATTTCTATTTTATTTAAACCTATCTCCAGCGAAACCTATTTAATACCATTTAGAAACTTCTACTCTGTAAAATATATTTTTGAACCAACTTTAGTAATAAGATTATCATATTACTATAAAACAGACTTATTGTTACATTTTCAAAAATATTATGTTTTACCAAAGACAATTGTAGTTTCACTATAGACTCCCAAAACAATGCTAAATTTTTGTTTCAGTTTGGACTGGCTAGGCTGAATTTATGAAGCGGCAAATTATACGTACTGTTTACGTGTGTACTGATGGATATCCGCTTCATAAATACCACGAAGCCAGCATCCAAGCTTATGCCCAAAAATTTAGCATTGTTCTGGGTGTCTATAGTGAAACTATAATTGTCTTTGGTTTTACTAAATTTGGTAATTTCTCTTTAATTTGGACCTATTTAGCGTTACCTATTTAATACCGTTTAGGAACTACAACTAATATAATATTTCTTTATCAATTTGACAGCGACAAGCAAAAGAATAATCATAGTTTTTTTTTATCTTTGGACAAACCACGAAGGCTAGTTACCTATAATATGGAGAACAAGGCTGTTACTCTGCGTAATTTAAGTGAAATAATTTGAAACTAACAACATATCCTCTTAAAATTTTATAAATAATATTTATTTATTAATTTTCATAAAGACAGTATGAAATAAAAATATCATTCGATACACGTTCGTTTGGTGATATTACAGTTCTCGTTTATATTCTAACATCTAAACATCTCGTACTGTAATAAGTCACCTACCGGACTTATAACGTAAAATACTATTTCATTGTCATATTTTTTTATTCATTTTTACCTCGTTTTTCACGTAATGTACGTAGTTCTATAAATTAATATAATTATTGTTAAAGTTTTTCAAATGTATTTAAATACAAAAAAGTAAAACCAGGTAAATTACGTAAAAAATGTGTACAATAAGAAAAAAGATGACACTAAAAGAAAAAAATTGTTTATTTTTTTGTAATTTAGATATTAGATCTCTCATTTAATTCTAAAAACTGTTTTTTTTTACATATCGCTCAATTCGCTGTTTGCTACGAAATCCTCCCTTTAAATAAAAATGCGATAAACATGAAGCATTAAAGATTCTATTCTAATTATTCATCTGCTTTTAGTGTTTTGCTATCATATCACAATTTTGTATAAAAGCCCTTTTATAATTGTTAAAATTTTGGATTTTGTGTGACATTCTTGCATAAATACTACTTTATAATGCACGGATCGTACTTTACAAACACAATAACAGTTTAAATTAGTAGAAAGAGAATACATTCACCGACCTAGGGTGTTTTAACAAAATCAAAAGCAGCCATCGAATAACTACCCCAATTCATCTTCATATAACACTAGCTTAACAACAATATCTTGTTTTCCGACTTAGTTTCATTAAAATGATCTTGTTTCACAATTAGAACTCTCCAAATCGAAGGCCTAAATTCTTGGATCTAGATTGAAACAATGGCATTTGTTAAATAACACTACAAGACAAAAATAAAAAAACTTATAGAAATATAAAGTTAGCATTGTTAATCATCGGTTCCAAGTAAAGAAAATGTTCTATTTTCACTACCTATAAAGCCAGGTCTTATAAAATTTGTTATAAAGTTCATGAATTAGAATGGTAAAGGTTTTAAGTACTTCAACAACTAAAAATATCATCGAGTCAGTGGTGTAAAAAAAAATGTACCATTGTAGACTCGCAAATTCAAAAGCTCATAAAGAACGCTAATTTTTAAAATTGAGTTGGATTACGTGAAAAAGAGTATGACACGGTTTTTCTAGACGGGTATCAAAACTTTTTAAAATAAAAATATTAAAACTACCAACAAATTATTCAAAAACTTTAATTTTCTAATAATACCCTAAAATACAAATAACGTGTCCCTTAAAATGCATATACCGGGTGTTCCATTACAAAAAGCATATTTGGAAAAAATCTTATATGTCACTGCATTCTGCGTAAAAATTATATAAGAATCCGTTTTGACCATTTTGATAAGATGTCAGTCAAATGAGATACAAAGGGGTGTCTAAAAATGCAGTATTTTTAATTTCGCTTTGTTGCTCAAAAATAAGAAGGCTATGACTGGCTTTACTTATGGCATCTTTCGTTTAACAAAAAAGTAGCTTAGGTTCGTAAGATACACCACTGTTGCAAACAAAATCGGACACCCTGTAAATTAGACTGATTCAAAAAAAATCAACATACTTTTCCTAATTATATTGAAAATGTTGTTGAAAATGATTTAAAAAATCCTGTGAAAGCAGGCACAGCTCTTTATATTAATGTTACGCATATGCATGATACATTTAAATTTCGCATATTATTAACATGGGAAAGTTTTTTTTAAATTAGAGTTTTATAACTCTTAAATGATTCATCAAAAACGCTAGACCAAATCATTCTCTTGTATAAAGATTGAACTCTCTACAAAAAAGCTCTCTTATGATTTTTCGATCAAGCGACTTTTTTTCCAATTTTTTGACGAGACGATAGTTTATTAGAAATTTTGTAAAATTTTCAAAACTTTTTGTATTTCTTTTGGTTTTACAAATCCTTTAATTTAACTATTTAAAATTTAAAATACAAAAAATTTGAAACATTTAACAGTTTTTTTTTGATAATTGGAAAAAATAAGAAAATATAAATTACATGTTAAAGTTGAATAACTTCGAAACTCGTCGGTTTATCAAAAAATTATGCTAAATAAAGCTTTATGTAGAGCGTTTAAGTTGATATAACAGAGTGATTTAAACTAGTCTTTTTGATAAATCATTACAAAGTTATAAAATTCGAAACTCAAAATAACAAGCTTTCCTATGTTAATGATATGGGAAATTAAAATGTATCATGCGGCACCTTTTAACATTAATGTTAAGACCTGTGGCTTTTACATTTTTTTTATTATCAACAATAGTTGCGATATAATTTTAAAAAATATGTCGATTTTTTTAAATCAGTCTACTGTACATGTTCAATAAAATAAACCAAATTAATACTTTATATCTTTAAATTGTTTCTTACTCTACTGACTCCACGATTCAACAACTAATTTCTTACAGTGCTACCGCGACGCGCGTACCCGAGGTTATTAAAAAACCAAACATGCACTGGAAGAAGTAATGACCTTAACATTGCTTTAACCCTGTAGAATTTTAAGAAGATAAAGCAAAATTAATATCACAAGTCGAGAAATAACACCGAAAAAACACGTGCATAATGAAGCAAACAAGTAACAACGTAATTAAATGACGTATTTGTTCTTCAGTCTAACTAAAGAAAAATAAAATACAATGGTATAAAATACCAATCAGACGATGGATGGTCACTATTTGTAAGGAGACCTCTTTAAAGAGAGTAGTCCTTTCAAAATTTTTAAGAAATTATTTTCGAATTTATTGATATTTGTTGATAATATTAGAAACAAGAAGATAATTTCTTATATAACTTTCTTCATGTAATTATCTAAAATTTCTTTTGTGAAGTACTCTTAACAGTGTTTATATTTGAATTTGAACATACATAAATTAAGCTATTATAAAACTTTAAACATCAAAATTATTAATAAGAAATATATAGAAAAATATTTAGCGATTTAAAAATGAAGTTATATTTTGCTCTGTTGTTTGTTGTGGCCTTTTTTCTGAAAGTGTTTGAAACCAGTGCCGACCCAGGACCGTTTTTTGGGAAATTGTTTGGCGGTAGATATAGTAATTCTATGGATATGGAAACTCGTATGGAGTGATATTATCCTAGTAGGCCAAGGTAAGTTTTATAAATGTTTTATAAACAGGGGTGGTAAAGGGGTTAAATAATTTTACTGATATTTATTTATGTTTACTAAAACAACTTTCTGTAAATATTCATTTTGGTTAATTTTAAAAAATACAATAATGGCACATTTTTTTGTCAGAAATGCAATATCATTGCCAAATTTCATCAAAACCGGTGAATTTCTTTAGTGCCCCCTCCCTTTTATTTCTTGAAGGGATCAATTTAAAAAGTTAAACTTTGGATATGAAATTGATGCATAAACACTACATTTTGATTAAAATTTACAAATAAAATTTTCAAGAGTGGCGGCTGGGCGCCAACTTGAAAAAAAGTTAAAGTAAGAAAGGGGGGTCTTATGACATATCATTTTAAAGCTTCTGACGATGTTTTATAACCCTAGAATGTAAGTCAATACCTCACCTGGATACAATGGCGGTACTCTTAAAAATTGCCTAAATACTGATTTTGATGGCCATATTTGCTAAAACTAATAAAGTTAGTTGTACTTAATTTGGCATTTTCTTAAAGTTCTTTTTAATATCTTTTAATGGTAATATAATAAACAGAGTTATTATTACCAGTATCACCAATTAAAAAGAGCTTTAAGAAAACACCACATTAGGTACATCTTACTTTATTAGTTTTAGAATATGGCCATCCAAATCAGATAATTGGGTAGTTTACCGCTAATTGTAATAGGTGAAGGTAGGTATTGACTTTGCATCCAGGTTATAAAATACTCGGCAAGAGCTTTAAAATGATGTGCAAAAGTACCTCTCTTTTTTATTTTCATCTGTCATTTTTACTTAAGAATAAAGTGATGTACTTGTATTTTTGCTCATATCGAAAATTGATATAAACAAAAGATGTTTAGATATAAAAATTACTTTTAAACATGCAATTTTGTTTAATTACATTTTTGTTTTATTTTTTTGTGATAATCGAGAAAATTTAAGTTTGTAAGGGTTGTCCTAATTTCGTTGCAATTGCAGGGTATCTTGGTTGTTATTAGAGATAGAGACTTGCGGTTTTCGCGAACTGTTGCTACTTTTTGATGAAACAAAAGATGAAACTAAAAAGATTTTTTATTGCAATCAATGTTCGTTTTTAGCAAAAATACAGGTACTTTACCCTTGAGCACAAATTACATTTTTGGCGAAACCTCGTAGATGAATGACACAATTTGAAATCGGATGGTTGCATTTTAGGTTTTAAACCATACAAGACTTTTTAGTAAAATTAATAATAAAAAAGTCTTCCATATGACGCCAACTTACGTAAACACACTGGTTAAATTATTATTTAACTTTCGATCAAGAAAATCGACATGGGCTCTCCTCTCGAAAGATATATAGAAAAATATTATATAAATAATGTTAATCTCATTTATACTAACCACAAAGTATTTTTTAATACAATTTTAAAAGAAATGTGTAATTGCTACTAAATTATATTGCTTTTGATTTGCTAGACACGTACGAATAAAATCGGACATCCTTTTACTGCAAAGAATAAATTCGCTAATAAAAATAATACCGTTATAATTGAAACTAAAAGATATTAGTGTTTCTACTTACCTTTGCGGTTTTGTTATTACTTGTTCCATAATTGTATTACTTTCCCTGATAAATATCACAATTCTTATTACGAATTATGTTTCTTAATAATTTACAATTTATATGTTCACATTATTTCTGTAAATCCGCCTTTTCCTTTTAAATTTTAAAATGTTCTTTACATTAAAATTAAGATTTCTTAATCAAAAATGTAAAAGGGTCAAGACATTTTCATTTCAGCCTTTGTTTTGTAAAGCCGACATCTATTGCAAATACAATTGGTATCAAATCTGCAATAAATAATTGTATCAATATGAGGTTCCGATAAAAACCCTTTGCAAACCTATTAAGGGGGTTCGTTTTGACAAGTCTACCAAGAATTTTAATACCGCTATATATGGAAATAATAGCGCTTTTTAACCCAACCCGTCAATTTTGACATGTTTCGGTGTCGGACTGGGCAAACTCGTCATTGTTTTGTGTCGGACAAGTTTACCAGAATGTTTTACAAGCAATTTTTAAACATTGTGCCAAAAATGGTAAGTCACAGTCAAGAAAACCGCCCAGTCCGTTACTCTAAACATATCAATTTTGAACCTTCGTTTCGTCCTGTGACCCTTACCATTTTTGGCACAATTTTTAAAATCGCATGTTAAACATTGTAGTTAACTTTTCCGACATAAAAAGTTACGAATTCGCCCAGTCCATCACCCGAAACACGTCAAAATTGACAGTTATGGCTCAAAGCGCCGCTTCCATATATGGCGGTATGAATATTCGTGGTAGGCTCGTCAAAGAAACCCTAAATAGGTTTGAAAAAAGATTACTGAAGTTCATTTATTGCTGCCCCAGGCACTATAAGAAAAGTAGTTGAACTATCAATGAAAATGGTGTTACCTTGCCATGGCTTATAGGGTTGCCAGATGTCCTGCAGAAAAAAACGGACATTAAAAACATTTAATTATTTTTAAAATTTTGTAAGAGATATTTATGTATATAAAAGAGTTTACTTCAGCCCATTGGCGTTTCCCGCTACCTTCACGAAGATTTCAAACAAAAAAAACACACCACTGACATTTCAGCGCAAGGTTGTTATTAATTTAAGCTAAGCAAGTAAAAATCCAGCTATTTAGCTTTTTTTTCTATCCTGAAAGCTTTTTGAGAATAATAAAATTTACTTAACTGCATACCCCTGGACTGGATATTAGAAGTAATAGTTTTATAAAATTAACCACGAACACTAAATTAAATACCTATTAATATTTAAACCAAGAATTATCCTAAATTTAATTCTTTGTCACAAATATTCGTTGAGGTACCGTCTCAAGACACTGGATTGGGCGACTTTAATTAACTTCCAAATCGGTAAATAATCTAAATAAGCTTTTTAAATCTGAAAATAAAAGTGCCGAATTTCATTAAAATGCGATTAGGGTTATTTAAGGTATTAACAAATTTTTTTAAGGTTAGCACTCTGTATCTGGGAAGCAATACATTTCCAGACTTATGTTAATATGTAGGCATACTTTATATTCTTAGATGCGGAATCTGTCTTTAAATTTTCTTAACAACATCTTTCTAACACTGTAAAGACAGACGATTTCGTTTTTCTGTCCAAATATTTTCCAATTTCAATTTAATACTGAACTATTCCGGTGAAGTCTTGATTTGTATACTGTAATTATTTTACATGTTTACAAAGGTGGGTTTCTTTTGATTGGGGGTAATTATTCACACTTTGAAACTTTGATTATAGTCTGTGTGGTGTTTGCATTAAAAACAGACACCAGAAAAACTGGACTGTCCAGACAAAAACCGGACATCTGGCAACCCTAATGGCTTAGTACATTTTTGGATTGTAAAACTTTAATATAGCTCCTATACTTGGGGCACTTTTATATTGAGAAAAATACCTAGAAAGCTACTTTGGTGACCGACTTTTTAAACCATTGTAATGCATTTTTTGATCAGGTGTTTTTCTTAATTAGCTTAACTGCGGAATCTCAGTATCGACATTTTCCTTATTTTAAAAGTGAAGGAACATCTAAACATTATAAATTATGAAATAAGGGTCACTTTATTTGATAAATGATATATAAAGTTGATATTTATTTGTATTTTTCTTTTTATCTGTAGGTCCCATGGAAGAAGTTATGGAGGCGACCAAGGAGGTGGCGAGCGATATAAACAAATCTGTAGGACCCATACCATAGATTCTAGAGCATTTCCTGGTGTATATTCGCCTAGTATGCCCATAAGAATTAGGGAGAAAAAAATTACTTGACATTGGAAAAAATGAATCAATAAGAGACTGAGTAAACTTAGTTATAATTAAGGCAATTGATAATAAGGCTAGTGTTTTAGGTTAAGTATATAATACTAACAATTGTAAGTTAGGCCCTTTATTTTTATAGTTTATGGTGCAAAAAACCTTTTTTATTAATTTCTGGGCGGAAATTACCTCCTCTACCCCTCTTAACTACGCCAGTGGTAGGTAGTCATATATACGGCGCTGAGGATGTAAAACTTACATATTGATGTATGACATGTATGCAGATTGCAGTATATATGATTATTTAAAGCTTTATTTACGCTGATTCATCCATTGTTTTCATTCCTATTTTGTTTATGTATTTCAAATAAATATTAATGTAGTGAGAGGGTATTTTAAATTTTGATTATTTTGAATAAAGTTGTGACTTGCATGAAATAATCTCTGTCTACAAGATGTATGTATATGTGTAATTCATCTCAATTAGTTTAAGAAAGGAAAATAAATTTATCGTTTTGTACAAATCCCAAAATAGTTTTATTTAAAATATGTTCCTTAATCTAATATACAAGGTGTTCTCATAACAGGTTCACACAGTTCACACAACAGGTTTAACTATACATTTAATAATAATTTGCAATTTTACACAGCCAATATCCAATACTAGTTACTACAACAAAAACTGTCTTTTTATATAAAGAAGTATGTAAGAAAATAAATCATATATAGTGACTTCAGGGTTAAAGGAACAGAATAAAATGGAGTGGATAATTCTGAGTCTCTCCCGTTGGACTGTAAAGGGATGCACAAGAGTGACGCTCATTTACTATAGTGGCTAATTAGTCGGAACAGAAGGCATGAAAATTCCCACAGAAAAGAAATAGATGCTTGATTGTTAAAATTGTATTGCCTAATAAATTTTAAGAATGGAAAGTTGAAAAATAAAAAGAAGTTTGGTAATTTTCTAGAAACCTGCGGCAACTCTGATTTTGACGAAATTTGGTATACGGGGGTTTTTGGGGCGCTGATCACGAATCTGAAAGAATTTTTTGGCGGAAACGTTTTGTTCTTGAGATTTTCATCATCAGACTTGAAATTTAAACTAATCCTATTTTTACAATATTTCCCCTTCTTTTTGCACACAATTCTTGATTTAAAGCTAAAGAGGCACACAATATTTGATTTTCACCTTTTAAAACCCCGGCTTTTTACGTATTTTACATTATTTTTGCATTAAATTGAATAGCTATACTTTGAATCATTTTAATCCTAGTGTGCCATGAAGCCCTAGATATGTTTATGTATGGTATTGTAAAAAACGTAGAAAAACGGGGTTTTAAAGGTGAAAATCAAATATTTTGTGACACACAGTTTAAATTTCAAGTCTGATGATGAAAATCTCAAGAACAAAACGTTTCCGCCAAAAAAATTCTTTCAGATTCGTGATCAGCGCCCCAAAAACCCCCGTATACTAAATTTCGTTAAAATCGGAGTTGCCGCAGGTTTCTAGAAAATTACCATAAGTTTTTATGTAAATACGAGCGTCTACACTCTTATATGTCTTGACCTGATCATACTTATTCCATAAGTGTAAAGTGCAGGATAGCGTTGGCAATTTTGGGGTATTTTTTTAAAACATTCCATTGGTTCCACCTTTTTAAGCTATCTTATTTTCAAAACAGTCTTTTTTGGACTATGTAAACAACACAAGCAACAAAAACGAAAATGCAAAAACATTAACACTTTATCAGTTAATTCCCTTCTGCCATATTTGTCTAGAAGCTTCCCTGATTGGCCAATTACTCCTGACGTCATTTTTAGTTCTTCCTGAGTACCTAATACTGTGTCAGATGATGTAACCAGAGAATCCAGGGTTTGAGCACTCTAAAAAAATTTGAACTTTTAAGGCCAACTGACAGGTTAAAATATTTTCTGACCAATTTAGCAGTTTTTCAGATATTTCTCTTATTCAAAACTTTTTCAACACCCTGTCTGTAGATACTTTACCTGTTTTGTGGTTTCCGCTAATTGCCTACTAATATTAAGCAACTGATCTGTGACATTTGAACTCATTTTAACCATAGTTTCTTTGTTCCTTTTCTGTCTCTGTCTCACTTCAGTTTCTTTGTTTTGCTTCAGAAGCTCCTCCTTGCTACCTTTTTCTATTGCTAGCATTGATTTCAGGTTGGCTTTTTTAAAAGCATCCATGGTACTGCAATAAAGTATTTTTTATAGTCTTTTATAAGTAAAAAATTACCATCTACTTTACCTAGCAAGCTGTTCTCTTTCCAAAACAACTTCTTTTAAAAGCTCCTGGTCCCTATGTTCTTTAGCAATATCACCAAATTTGTCAATTAATTTTCTAAGTGTGGAAATTTTCGCACGTCCGGCACTGTTCAAGGCGTGCAATTCAGAGAGCGAGTCCTGTACATGCATTTATATCCTAAAATATTTTGTATAAACTGTAAAGCATCTACTTATTGGGAAAGGTTGCCTCTAATAGGCCAATGCTTGAAGGGTAAAAACATCTACAGTTGCTAAGTTGCCAAAGCCATGAAAAGAAGCAGTTAATGCTAGCAAAAAAAAATAAAGACGAAATCATTGACACGAAATCGCTGAAAAAATGGTGGCAAAGTAAGGTTCTTGAACTATATGAATTTTCTACCTGAATCGTTGCTTTTAACTGCAAGTGGTTCTCTGTGATATCTTGTCGCACCGATTTTAATACAAACTGAACCGAATCCATGGTTAACTTGTACTGTTTACTTGTAAAAACAGAAAAAAGTTTAAAGGTTGTAGAAATGGAATGTATTTCAGGCTACTTCGACGTAATTAGTATAGAGGGCGCAATATTTTTTTAGCTTTGACTGACGTGGCGCTAATTTAAATATACAGAATGGCTACAAATAAAAAACAGTCGTTTATATAAAATAACTTTATTTAAAATAGGATAGAAACACACAACATAATTCATAATAAATTAAGTATAAGAAATATTTTACTTAATCAATATTAATAACAAAAATAGATGATCTAAAAAAGTACAACAATTAATCAATGTAACAAAAAATTATTTTTATCTAAAACAGATCATAATATCACATTTTATTTAATGAGTGGTAACCAAAAGAAATACCTTTTATTATATGCACATCCTGCCACTTCAAATGGTTAGTTCTGGTTAGTATGTAGTATTTCTGTTTATCTACTTGCGCAAGTACTAATTTTAGTTGGTTTACATGCTACTTGTACCCAGCCCTGGATCTTTATTTTTGTAAAGCGGAGCAAAAATTGCCCTGTGCCGGCCCCCTCGGCGAAGTATAGATTGGATGTCCTTTAATTTTTGAAGAAAAATTGAAGACCAAAAAAAAAAGTCGTCGCTTCTTAATTTTGCGCTCTTTCCATCACTTGGCGCCCTACGTATAATTTAAAAAAAGTATTCCAAATAAAAAGTGAAGAGCAAAAAGAAAAGGTCCTCGCCTTTCCAGTTGGCCTAACACAAGTAGTCACCGTCCAGTACACATTGACCAAGCTTTAATTTGTCGCCCCTTGAAGGTGTCACCCGGAGGGAGACACCCCGGTTTGCCCCCTAAATCCAGGTCTCCTTGTACATAATTTTAGTTACTTGATTTAGCAACTTTCTTATGCTACTTGACACGTGTAAAAGCCCTCAATAGGAGGATTTTTGCCAATGTGTGGAAAGAGGCAGTCTAAATCAACAACAAAGCGAGACCGATGCGTCATCCTATCCGGAATATTTACATGCAGGCATTCTGTCTGTCTCATTTCTACCAGCTATAGTGTTCAAGTCCAACACACTGAAAACTAATTTAAACTTATTGAGCTGGCATTTCCATATAACTGCACAATAGTATTGCTTAAAAATAGTGTTTTCATTCAGAATATACATAATAAACTGGGCAAAAAAAAATTCTAATGGTACTGTAAAAATATTGTTCATGACGACGAAAAGAAAATATCCTGAAATTTTCAGCCCCTAATATTAACATTAAGAGCTGCATCATTAAAATTATTGATTTTCAACAATTCTTGCATTTTTATACAAAATCACTCTTAAACTTTCGACTAATTTAAATTTTTAAAAGAAATTATATTTTTCTACAAAAGCTCCCTTAGTAAATTTCCGTTGAACGAACCGTTATCTTGTAATCGAGACCTTAAACATTAATTTTTTTTTTTATTTTGTCACTTAGAATCTAGATTTTTAAAATAGCATAAATATTAATATCATTATAAGACAAATAATAATTATTCTTAAGAGAAATTTTATGCTCTACAAAAGGTCATATTACTATTTTCAATAAACATAAACAAACTTTGAAAAGAATAAATTTATCGAAAAATATTGGGAGATATTTTTGTAGAACATAAAATTTCCCTTAAGAACAATTATTTGATTAATAGAGATTTATATTTATGGTGGTTTAAAATCCAGAATCTAAGTGTCAAAAATAAAAAAAAATAATAATGTTTAAGGCGCGATTACAACAAAACGGCTCGTTCTACGGAAGTTTACTAGGAGATATTTTTGTACAGAGTTTCCAATTTTCTTCAAGAATATGAATTGGTCGAAGGTTCAAGAGTGACTGATTCCGAAATTTTGTATAAAAAATGCAACTATTGTTAAAAATCAATAATTCCTAATGATCCACCTCTAAAGGTTAATATTAAGAGCTGAAAAATTTCAGGATATTTTCTTTCGTCGTCATAAACAATACTTTAACAGTACCGTTAGAAAAATTGTGTTTTTGGCCCAGTCTAATAAATAAATATATTTTTAAATATTCGTAGATAATTACAAAAAATAATAACTATTATCTCATAGTAGCTTAAGGAGCCGTTTTAAATTATGTGATACTTTGTGAACAGGGTGTCCGGATTTCATTGCAATTGCAGGAGTATCTTTGTTATTATTAGAGATAGAGATTTGCGGTTGTCACGAACTGTTGCTACTTTTTGATGAAACGAAACTAACTAAAAGATTTTTAAGGCCCTCTTAGTTATTGACATACCGGGCCCAAATTTTTTTTTTGGATCTCTCTCGTATTTTAGATGTCTTGTAACTTACAACAAAGGTAAAAACTGATAATAGAAGGTATATGTAGATTTTTAAAAATGATCTTAAATCCTAATATTTTGAATTAAGGTTTACTGCGTGTGATCAGTCAAAATCAGTATGTATCCATGATTTAAAAAAAAAAACAAAATAGTGTACAACTTTGTATGAAACTGTTGCCAAAATTATTATTGAAATTTACATTTTGAAGGTATCAGTTTTGTACAAGGTTTTCTACTATTTTGTTTTGAAATCAAATGTTTTCTAAAAACTATAGATTCATACTAATTTTGGACACTGTTTTGAGTATAAACACAGTAGCGCTGATCCGAGGGGTACATAGGTGTGCTGGGAGGGCATAATATAAAATACAAAAATTAAACTTAGATTTTGCTGTAAAATGTAAACAGAGAGTTATGAACTGAGGGCTAACTTTATTCTTTGGTTATAAAGTCTCATATCATGGCCCACTAAGCGAAATTCAATTTTAAATTTAAAAACGTCAAATTAGGGTCAAAAACTAAAAAATAACTTAGTTGTAGAGTCAAGACAACTGAAGTATGAGGAGAATCTAAAAATGGAAAAGTGAATTTTGCCCTGTATGTCAAAAACCACGAGGGCTATAAAAATGTTTTAGTGTCTTTTTCGTTTTATCAAAAAATGGCAACAGTTTGCAAAAACCACAAGTCTTTATCTCTAATAATAACCAAGATACCCTGCAAGTGCAACAAAATCCGGACACCCTGTAAATTCAGCTGTTTTCATCGACTAGGTAATAAAAGTTCAAAGTAATTTAATTACCTGGTTTAATTTACAATTTTGACATTTTTGTTGATGCTTATACTTTGGGCAACTTAAAATTGAGAAAACACCTAAAAAAAAAACTATTACATTAGTTTAAAAAGTTAGTAACCCTAGTTACCACAATAAAAAATGTTTATTGGTTTAAAAAGTCAGTAACCATAGTTACTAGGCATTTACTTTAAATATAAAGTGGCCAAAGTATAGTTGCAAAGCAAATTGGCATAACCAAATTACTAACCCAGAACACTAATGTCAATTAAAGACTTTTTGTAAATACAGGGTTAGTAGAAAAACCGGAACGGTGTATTATCTCAGCAACGCTTAAATATAAATGAACCAAATTTTGTGCAAAGGGTAACTAAATATGAGGAATTTAAAATTTTTATTTGTCAATATTGCCAAGTTTATAGCTTTTTTTCTAGGTTGGGAAATTTTAAAATTTTAAATGGAATACCCACTTTTTTATTATTGTAATCAATTGCTTGTATTAACTTTTATTATGACCTGATATTATAGTTTTTTACTTCTGTCAATTTCGAAGATATGGCATCATACCTTTTCGAATTATATTAATACAAACACGGCTAGGTATGGTCAATTATCTCAAAAACGATTCAACCCTAATTCGTCAAAATTAGTACAAGGAAATAACTGGAAATTTTAAATTCAAGAATTGCATTTACGATGTTTCATAATTAATTTTCCCTGTACTAATTTTGAGGAATATTGGTTAGATGTTTTTAAATATTTGACCATACCTAGCTGTTTTGTATTAATTTCGAAAACAGCATGATGCCATATCTCCGAAATTGACAGGAATAAAAAAGATAATATCAGGTCATAAAAGTTGATACAAGCAATTGATTACAATAATAAAAATAGGGTATTCTATTTAAAATTTTAAAATTTCTTGACCTCTGACAGAGTTGGGTAGTATTCGAATACTAGGGTATTCTGAATACTATTCAGGAATACATTTATGCGGTATTCGAATACTATTTGAATAGATTTATGTGTTTGGTATTCGACGGAATACTTTTTTGTCAGTATTCGGTATTCTTTATTCTGAATATCGTTTTTGAATATTCTGGTTAGTGGTATTCGAATACCGATATTCGAATACCGGTATTCGAATATCGATAGTCGAATACTGATTTTCAATACCGGTATTCGAATACTGATATTCAAATACCTATATTCTGGTATTCAAATCCTGAATTTAAATACTGTTTGCTTATTTTATGAATATTACGTTACTTTTATGCATCTTAAGCGGGTTAAAACATGTTCGCGCTGGTTTTGCCGACGACGGGGTTAAATTTAATATAAGTCATACAGCAATTTTACGCGAAGGACCAATTCTAAAACGGTATTTACCAATCGGGTATGTTGACGTTTAAACAATGTATTATACGTCAAAGTTGTCACCAATTATTACCGCGGTTATAATTGGTTGAACACCTAAAATTGATGATACATATCATCATTTGCAATCTAACAGTTTAGAAAGTTAGTGTTACAAATTAGAAAAAAATGTAATTCAACTTGTTTTTTTAATCTCGATCTGTTGTTTCTATGGTCCTAATAGGTAAGTAATTTTGAACAGATATACATTTTTTTTGCAAACAAAAATATATCTAAATTAATTATTTTAACTTCTTTGGGGTTTTGCTTAAAAAAAAACAAAGTAACTTAGCACAACATATAAAAAGTGACATTGCAAACTATGTTTTCTCTGTATTAAACATTTTTGCAACTAAGGTGTACAGTGTACACTGTCCACATATTATTCTTAAATTGTTGTTTATAACCAATTCACTAAAGCAAATCGACTAACAGTTTTTTATTATTTGTAAAACAAACTTTCTATTTTTTTCACTACAAAAATGTTTTTTTTCCAAAAAGGTTAGACCTTGGGTTAGACTAATATATATTTATCTCCATTTTACACAAAAGGGATGTGTATAATAAATTTTATTGTCAGTTTAAATCATGACTATCTGGTAGATCGTAGGTAGTATGTACATGTACCCCCATTCCAAAGGAAGTCAATAGTTTAAAAACTAGAAAAGCTATTTTTGGAAAATTTGGGAGACGTCTTGTATGCTTAAAATGATTAGTTTTTAAGCAAAAACAAGGTACGCCACTGCATTTTTGTTATGGAAAAACGTAGAAAAATAAGAACGAGTTTCTTTTTCAAGAGAAAGGTTTTTTGCTCTTCAGTATTCATGAATACCCAATCGTGGTATTCATGAATACCAGTATTCGAATACTTTTTTTGTAGGTATTCGAAAATATTCGAGTATTCAAATACTTTTTTTACGGTATTCGTATTCGAATACCAAATTTTAATATTTGAGCCAACTCTGCCTACAGATCGCTTTTTAAATATTTGACCATACCTAGCCGTTTTTGTATTAATTTTGAAAACAGCATGATGCCATATCTCTGAAATTGACAGAAGTAAAAAGATAATATAATGTCATAACAAAGTTGATACAAGAAATTGATTACAATAATAAAAAATAGGGTATTCTATTTAAAATTTTAAAATTCCTAACCTACAGAGAAAACAATAAACTTGGCAACCTTGCAAACACATTTTTAAATTATTTATGTTCAGTTGCTCCTTGGCACAAAATTTGGTTTATTTATATTTGACGGTTACTGAGATAGTCCACCGTTCCGGTTTTTCTACTAACCCTGTATGTTGTCACTTATCTGTGCTAAACCATCAAAGTAACAATGAACAAGGAGGATGGTCGATAATCGAAGATTTTCCGCCCATCACACACTCAAAAAATCAAAATTCAATTTCAAAATATTGTCATGAGTTTTTGTTTACTTCAGGATGTATATCTTTTCTTTTATAAGATTTACGTAATAAATCATACAGCATATGTCAGATATTTGCTATTTTCGTATATTTTTGCCGTTTTTTAATAGTTTGAAAGACATTTCACTTAAAAGCGTTTCGTGAACCATATTTATTTTGACTTCTATGAATACTACTCTTATTAAGCTTGCATTTAAACACTATTTTGATTTGGTTTATAGTGCGCTTCCTTACATAGTACAAAATAAGTCTCTTTTTCTGTCTGTCTGTAATATGTATGATGATCTCTGAAACTTCTTAACGGATTTTATTGCGATTTTTTTAAATATATAGAGTGCTTCAAGAGGAAGGTTTATATGTATAATAATACCCAAAACAACATATACAGAGTGTTTAAAAAATAGTTTTAAAATTCGATATTGCCGTTACTATTCTTAACGAATTCTGATGCGTTTTTTTAAATAGATAGAGTGATTTAAGAGGAGAGGTTTATATTTATAATAATATTTAAAAAAACATGTACAGAGTGTTTAAAAAATAGTTTACATTTAAAATTTAATATTGACGTTACTGTTGCAATTAAAAAAAAGTGTTTACAGGAATTGTGCACAGGTATCTATGGTTTATAAAAAAATGTAGAATTGTCATACAGGATAGGTCAAAAAGATGTTATATTAAAAAATCCTTAAAACTAAAATGCTTTATAATCACGTTATTATACCATCTAGAGATTTACAATTTGCAAAATAATTATTAGTATTTAAAAAAATAATATCTGGTTGATCTGATCTTTATTATTTGTTGCATAATAACCATTTTATTTATTCAAAATGTTACAAAACATGTTTAAAAATACTTAATTCAATTAAAACTTCTATTATGCGTTCTTATCCCATTGCTGTTTGTTCTAAAAGGAGGATAAAAATAGGTTTGTATCAATATATGTTCATATGACCTATATATTTTTTTCATCAACTCCATTAAAAACATATTTTTACTTAAAATATTATTTTTTGTATTTGTCATGAGGTGTTCCATAAAATAAAATATAAGTCGCGTTAAGAGGCTGATGGGCGAAAACTGGGCCTTATCGACACCCCTCCTTTATTACCTGGGACATTTTAATAAAAAAGTAGTATAAGAAACCTTAAATTACTCAATATAGAAACCTCTTTTATCACTTTTATAAACTACATCACTATTCTTTGAAATATGGCACTTGACACACCTAATTTCTGTCTTTCTAATTATTACAAATCATTATTAAAGTTCAGCGGTCTCCGAGGCCAAGTTTCTTTTTCTAACAGGCTTTGTTTTGCGTTCCACATTAATGAAAGCTAAAAAATAAAGAATTTTAACAATAAGACCCTGAACAGATAAAATTCTAAAAGTTGAAAAGACATCTTTACTGTCTTATGATAATATGTAATACAATACTGGTAAAAATGTACAGGGTGGCTCAAAAACATTGCCATACTTTTTTAAACCACAGAAATGAATGCGCAACCGGCGCAACCAACCTGTTTCTCAAAAGGAAGTATGTAAGTCTCAGTCCATTCATCTACTGTATATTGATCATAAACTTCCAACATGGCGTTGGATATATCGTCTTTAATTCGTTCTAACTCTCCTTTAATCTTTCCCAACGGCATCAGTACCGCTTTGACATACTGGGGGTTGGAAAACGAGTGAGCAATGTTATATTCACTTAACCACCCTCTCACTCGGGAGTCTTCAAGGATCTGATCGTATTCTTGTTTTAGTTGGTGGAAATGAATCACATTTTCTAAGATATCTCCACCTAGAAAAACATAAACAATAACAAAATATGTGTGGTATTCATTTATTTATAGGCTTGGCAAAAAGGACTTGTCATAATTAAATTTTGGTTGCAACCCTGTAACAAGTTCAGCCAAATTCAGGTTTTTGGAACCCTCCATGTATGTGGGTGTTAAAGCTATTACCTGGGAATTTGCATTTTGGACTTCCGAATGCTGATCATGGAAAGGTTGAGAAAGTAACAGGGTGTTTTCTAGTTGAATGTCAATTTTGAAGGAGGTGATTTTTGGGTGTATTTTAAGAAGAAAACTTCATATGAATGTACCTAAACGTCTTAACTTTTGAGATACAGGGTGTTAAAATTTTCAAAAAACCAAAAAATCTGAAAATACTTTTTAGTAAATACTGTTATACTGGATATAAACCTTATTTTAATAAGTATTTTTTATTTTTGTTATATAATTGCTAATTAAAAATTATAAAACCTAATTTTTAAAAAGAATAATATCCCGCAATTCTTCTTTTATGGTCTAAAAATATGCAATTAAGTGAATTTTATTCTTTTTCTCTTAAACTAGACAAGATATGGAAAAAAATTAGGAGACATAAAAGTAGTATTTTTATGTTGCTTATTCTAAAGAAAGCATACAAATTTTACACACATTTACACAGTCAGTGGCGTACCGTTTGTTTGTTGGAAATATTCCTTAAGTTGTCTCTCGAGATGCCACTGGACTTACTAAATGTAATTAAGTTAGTGATTAATTAGCCCCTTAATGTCATTAATAATACTGCCAAATTAAAACAAAATTGGGTAGAGAATAGTTAGGATGTTTAAAAAATATATATATATATATATATTTTTTTAAATTTTAACACTCTGTATCTCAAAAGTTAAGGTGTTTAGGACATACCTTCATATGAAGTTTTCTTCTTAAAATAAACCGAAAAATCACCTCCTTCAATATTGACATTCATTTAGAAAACATCCTGTATAGGTTTCATTTTTGGAAACTGGAGAAAATATGTTAAAAACACTGATTAAATTTTACATATTTACTGCCAGAACACTACTATCCTATTGGGTTATTTCATAATTGGTATTTATTAATTTAATTTATAATTACCTGGGAATTTGCATTTTGGACTTCCAAATGCTGATCCTATTAAGCCATACGGCTGTGAACACTGTAAAATTTTTGCCACCTCTAAAGGTGGCCCCAAAGCCGAATCCTTAAAACCTAAAAGTATAATATAGAAACATAAAGATAATGGAAAGATGTCAAGGTATCTGAGGCATATAAGGCCCGGGGTGTTAATAGGGCTCACATTTAAAAACTCGCGAGAAAATATATGGGTTTAGGTTTAAACGTTACCCATACATGCGTAAGACCAATAAATATCACGAGAAGTAAGCGAACGCTGCTACGCGCTGCCTTCTTTTAGTGGCGAAGAATTTGTGACAGGGTATTATCATAATGATTTATAATTATTGTCAGAAGAAAACTAGAAGTATTCGGACATTATTATTATTAAGAAAAGAGGTAATAATGTTTAGTTATCTCTGTTTAAGACTTTGCGTTTTTTTTTGGAAGAAAAAAGTTACTTTGTTGTAAATTGATGGTTTTTAAAAATTGTGTTCAGAGGCTAATAACTGGAGTAGGTCATAGCTTATAAAAGTCAATAAAAAAGAACTTGTGTGCTGCTTGGGTAGCTACAAAACATACTATGACCAGTGGCTTAAAAAAGTGTAGAGCAAAGGAATATAAGTCTCACTTTTAAGAGCTATGTATTTCCCAAGGAGATAAACTTAGAATGTTTATCTCCTTGTGTATTTCCGACTTGGAACTGTGCTTTAATAAAAAAATGAGCCCAGGAGAATGGCAACTGATTACAACTAATAAACCAAAGAATTATTAGGATAAGAAGTATTAAAAGTTTCTTTTATTATTTTCTTTAAAACAAAAATAATATATATATTTTGGGGTCTTATTTTACTATGGTAGTTTAAAAGACCCATAAAAAGGGGTTTTTAATAATTTTTATAGTTGATTCCATATTTTTTTGTGATTTTATTTATATTTTATTTTTATAATAAATTATCAATCTTTAATCTAAACAAAATTTTGCTTAAATTTCTTAAATCATTCGAGGTTTTTTTTACATTAAACATTAGGTGGGCCTTATATACCACAGGTACCCTATTCATTGAAAAAAAAATCTTAAATATTGTACAAATTATTTAAAAACCATTATTACTTTTTAATTTTAAACATTTCTTAAATTCCCTAAAAACAACATGGAACGTCGCCTGTGTTGGCATGATGAAAAAGCCTTTTTATTTTTTTATTTAATGTGCATTGTAACGTCACGTCGTATGTAAATATTAAACTGAAGTTTTGATTAGGTATAAAAAATTAGAACAAGTGCAAGGTTCCTATTCTATAAAAATAAATAAGACTTCATGCTGACCACATGGCCAAAGGCAAATAGTCCATAAATTATGAGAGGTGATTTCTCCAAATTTTGAACCCCCTTTGGTGAGATTTATGGAAATGCAAAAAGTCACCATTCTCAAACCGAAATTGGTCGTCCATCTAAAAAGTAACACTGCCTGACATTTTCCTGAGGGGTTGGCCACAAAATTTGTTGTTTTTTTCCTAATGTCTCACGCAATTTATGGATGCCCCCATAGAAGTCATTATCTTAATATAATTTACCAATTCACCTTTTAACAGCCTTAAGCTCATCGCTAAAGAGGGAATTCCCACAGGCAGTAGTTCACACAGAACTGCAAAATGATCATATCGCTGCCAACCTAAAAATCAAAGAAAAACTAAAAGGTGCGATTTAGATGTAACTAGTTCCAAACAGTACAATCTCCATCTATCTTATTTAATACAAAAATAAGATAAATGTCCCAATTATTGTATTTTTCAGTGCTGAATTTAAATAAATGATTTTATAGGCCATCACTTCATCTATAACAAAGTATTCAAACACAAAAAGAATGCCATAGATTCATTTAATTTGTAGGGTGTTATTTTTTTATAAAATATTCTAACACAGGAAATTGTATACTTTGGAACTTGCCCCTCAAATGGTATATACCTGTTAGTATTATTCCCTTAAAATTAATTTTCTTTTCATGTTCAGCAATGACAGACAGCCAACTTTTGTGATTTTGAAGATAATGGTTCACATCAGAAATATATTTATTGCTTCCTAGAAAATATTGATACTGTTACCAATAACTAATATATTTTGGACCCATTCCACAACTTACCAGAAGCCCCTTTAAAAGCACTTGCTATCCACAAATCCGGAAAGATCTCAGCATACATATTCCACAAACTCGGTCCCAACTCATCATATACATCTTGACTGTACAACCATACTACCGGCTCAATGTGTCTTTTAAGTTGACTTTGCTCAATTTCAGGGACTTTCATAGTTCGAAAATGATCATCCCATGCAAGTATTTTTAAGTAGGGGTATTTTTTTCTTATTATATTGGTAACTGAATGTATGTGATTAAGATATAGCTGATTTTTTGAAAGATGGTTGTCGAGCATGTGGTTTATACAGCGTTGACAATAACCTAAGCAAAAAGCAATACATATTTAAACCTACACTAGTCGCGTAAAAAATTTGGGATAGTTAGGTCGCGTCGGTCCCCGGGACCGATTGTCAGAAGTCAGTTCTTTCTGTTTTTTAAAGAAAAAAATAAAAATCTCGATTTTTTTAAAATTAAAAATAAATTATTTCAATAAAGTTTATTGGTATTTAAAACAATAGCTGTAATTATTTTATGAAAAAAAGATTTTTTAAATTTCTACTAGAGTTGTCAACTTCTTTGTATGTGGACTTTGTACTGGTAAAACCTTAATAATATTCTCAGAACTGGTTTTGGTAGCTGCAACAGTTTTCTATCTAGTTTACTTATCTTTACCCATAAAAGTCAAACTTTTGCTGGCCCAAGACTCAAAATTTGATTTGTCATCTAATTTAAAAGCTCTAGCATCTCTTTGATCACCATTTGGTTCATCATATTTCGATTTAGAGTCAAAGATTCAATAGAATCCTTATCGTTAACCTGGTTAGGAGAAAAATTTACTAATTTATGCCTGGTTTCTTCACCTTTGTCAGAATCATGGTCCAAATATTCTTCATTTTTAGCAAATATCAAACTCTTGTTCTTTCTTATAGGAATTTAAAAACTGACTTATTTACAAAAGCAATTAAAACAACCTAGGTACTAAAAAATTAGCACAAAAGAAAAATAGCTTTTTTGCTTTTAGTTAGTGGAGTGTGCATAAATGGTCGCGTCGGTGCGTGAGACTGCTGTCACTCACTACCCGAACAATTTTACTTTAAATGAGGGTTGCACGAGTTGTAATGAAAAGAGTTATGAAGAGCAAGGCATTCATAAAGCGGCGCAAATACAGTGGTGTATTTAAAGTTTTTATTAACATTTTAAGATATCGTCGATCTGTGAGACTGCACGCCACTAGTGTAGGGTTAATTATAAATTTTGTACAAAAAAAATTGTTACCTAAATGTGATACTTCATCTGATCCAATATGAAGCATACGACTATCAGGATGAGCACTTATAATCTGATCAATCATCTCTTCAATAAGTGCCAATGTTTTATTATAAGTAGGACATATAACAGATGGAACTGACCACACTTCACGATAATCTCTAAACTTTTCGAGCTTTAACAAAAATTCCAGGTGTCCAAAAGTCTGAATAAGAGGAACCACCTTTAAATGATGCTCTTTAGCTAAAGAATTTATTGTTCTAATGTCCAGTATTGTATAAGCATTTAAAGCAGCAACATTGTTTAAAATGTGTCCTTCATAAGGAAACATGTCTTCATATTCTATAACCACTCCAGTAGCTCCCAATTTGTGCAGCAACGGTAATAATTTGGCGTAATATGAAACCTTGAGTGGAGCACCTTTCAGGTCTAAATGTACCAATCTTTCATTAACTAGAGTAGTGGTGGATTCTTGAGGAAGAAAAGATTTGCTTCGTAATTTTTTCATGTTAGAACTATTTTTTGTATGTCTGTTTGTGCTTTGCTGAAAAAAATAGAGGTAACATAAAAGGGTTGAGAAAATAATAAACAAGGCCCCACATAAACGGATCACTTTTATATTGTATATAGGTTTCATTTTTATAAACTGGAGGGTGACAGGTTAAAAAAATGATAAACACTAATTAAATTTTACGTATTTACTACCAAAACACTACCATCCTATTGGGTTATTTCATAATTGTTATTTATTAATTTAATTTATAATTGTTTATTTTTTAAAATTCAAACAGAATCATTTCTCTTTATTTTCTTTCGTTTCCATGTATTGAGGTCTATTAGCAACATTAGGGCTGTGCTGTAACACAATAACACAAAACTTCTTTCTCTCTCGCGCTGCTACGTGCTTAGGCTACCTTTAATAGGCTTATGCTCGAAACAACAGAAGCACACTTGTTTTACCAATTGGGCAGGACCGTAACTATGTTTTTAAACAATAATGACATTTTTTCAATGAGTGAATTAGAAAATATTTCAAAAATTTTAAAACCTTACAGTTTTTTGTATAAACATGAAATTTTCTTAATACATTTACCGAAAAGTAATATATAGAATGGACATATTACTGAAATCGAACTGACAAATGCGATCAATTATGGGTAATTGTCTAGAAAGCTGAAAGTGCGGCAACTTCTATTTTGACGAAATTTGGTATACGGGGGTTTGTTGGGGCTCTGATCACAAATCTGAAAGAATTTTTTTTCGGAAACGTTTCGATCTTAGGATGTTGGTCATCAACGTTAAAATTCAAACAATCCTTATTTTTACTATATATATACCCCCTTCTTTTTGCACTAAATTCCTGGATATAAAACTAAATTGGCACACAATGTTTCATTTAACATTAAAAAACACCTTTTTAAAACATGTTTTTTTTTTAACTGATTTTAAGCCTTTCTTTATTAATATAAATGTTATGTGTAAACCAAGTGTAATGTATTTACATTTGATTTTTTTCTTAGGTTAGGTTTGCATAATATCATATTATGTGTTGTTCTGTAAATGGTTAGTTATTGTAGCAATCTGTGGAACAAATAAAGAAAAGGTTTGCTCTAAATAATATTCGGAATTTAATAAAGAAAACGTAAAATAACTAAAAAAGGGGTTTTTTAAAGATGTTCATAAATATTGTGTGCTAATTTAGTGTTATATCAAGAACTTTGTGCACAAATAACAAGGCGGAATATAGTGAAACTAAGGATAGTTTAAATTTCAACTTTGATGATGAATATCTCGTAATCAGCGCCCCAAAAAAACCCCGTATAGCAAAAATCGGAGTTGCCGCAACAGTTTCTGAATTCAGTTGCTATTTTAGCTTTTAGTAAAGACTCCAAGATTTTTATCTAATAAATGTGTGTATTTATTACAGTGATGTTCAAATTTTACATTACTCCAATGGTATGTAATACTGTAATCCTTTAAGGCTAATTTAAAATAAAATAATTAATTGCTTAAAAAAAACTAAAAAAACACGCTTTTATATGCAACTGAACTAAAAAATTAGAAAATAATTTTTCATTAAAAAAATATTTTCACTTCATAGTAAAAAGCGTGGGGTGCTTAATATATTAAATGTTATAATTATTATATTTTGCCAATATCTATGATGGAAAAGTTATGAAAAATAGTAAAATGCACCCCACGCTTTTTTACTATGAAGTGAAAATATTTTTTTAATGAAAAATTATTTTTTAATTTTTAGTTCGGTTGCATATAAAAGCGTGTTTTTTTAGTTTTTTTAAACTATTAATTATTTTTCATTTTTTAGTTCGTTATATTGCACAAAATTCTTAATATAACAGTAAATTAGAACATACTATTTAATTAAGCAGCAAAAAGAAAATAACCAGCCCCCTATGAAATGACAATGGTAGCAAATTTTAAAATTTGCAAAAGATTGCAACTCACTAAAAAATTTCTTCTTCATTAAGTAGCAAAGTTTCAAATTTTGCCAACAGATGGCAATCCAGGCAATGTTTGGACCGTTGCCAACATTTTGCAATCCACTAAAAAATTTCTTCTTCATTTAATAGCAAAGTTTGAAATTTTTCCAACAGATGGCATCCTAGGTGTTGTTTTTATAATATAATGGAATTTTTTTCCTGGCGATTAAAAAAAAGATAAAGGGATACTGTTTGCAGATTATTGCATTGTCATGGGTCCTTAATACGTGTGCAAAGTTTCAAAGAAATCGAATAGCTGGAAGTTGGTTAAAATTAGGCTCAAAGATTCCGTTACATAGGCAGCCAGATAGATAGTTACAACCCAAGTTAATAAAAGCGTGTTAAAAAGTTTACACGTTTGTATTTATCCAAAATGAATCACAGATAAAGCAGGTTGGATAGATAGGATATTACGGAACAAAAAAGAGAACTTTATATGAAGGCCCTTTTATGGCGCCATCTCTTCGTTGGGAAAATTACTTTTGTAAAGGGTATGTTTGATAATTTTTAGTGCGTTTATTATTATTTTTTTACTTTATTTTTTAATCAAACCAGCAAAGTGTGGTTTTATTTAGCCAATAAATTCTTACACCCTGAATATAAAGGCATACTTTTTTAACCCCAGATAAACTAACATTACTTGAATAATGAAATACTTAAATCTAACTACTAATTAATATATACAGGGTGTCCGAAAGGTGAGGTCAAAAATGATAGGGGTGATAGACTTACTCCAAAATAATGTTAGTACTTCATAAAAAAGTTTTATCGCGCTTCCTTAGGGAGTTATTGACCTTCAAACTAAGAATTAAAAACAATGTATTTCATTTATAACTTTTAAACGATTGCGATTAAGGGTTGCCACAATAATAATAATATTGGGGCATTTAAATAAACTTATACCAATGCTTTTTTCCATAGGCAAATGATGTCAAATAATTAAGTCATAATTATACAGGATGAGACGAATGTTTTTCGTTTATTGTATGCAATTTCTACAGAGGTAAAAAAATTTACACTTTTGTTTGACCGTTTTCTTTATCATTTTTGTACAAAAAAGGTATACTTTATTTAAATCGATATCTTAGACCGTTTTTCATTTATATCTTTATAATTTTCTCAAAAATTGATTTTTTATTACATACAAAATAGGGGAATGTCTGGTTTTTAAAATGCGATTATTTGAAGAACGGTCCAAGATATCGATTTAAATAAAAAATACCTTTTTGTACAAAAATGATAAAGGAATTAAACGGTGAAAGCAAAATGTTAAAATTTTCACCTTGGTAAAAAATGCATACAATAAAAGAAAAAAATTCGTCTGACCCTGTATAATTATGACTTACTGCGCAATCATTTGTCCATGGAAAAAAGCATTGGTAATTTAATTGCCCAAATATCATTATTATTATGCTAACCATTCAAAAGTTATAAATGAAACATATTTTTTTATTTCAACTTGGAAGGTCAATAACTCCCTAAGGAAGCGCAATTGAACTTTTTTAATATAAAGTTCCAACATTATTTTGGCTTACTCTATCACCCCTATTATTTTTGACCTCTCCTTTCCGGACATACCCTGTGTTTTACGAACACTTTTTTGATTGAATTGCAATAAACATACATATTATATATTATACTAAGAAGTGTAATCCAAGTAAGGTGTTAAAAATAAAAAATAAATTAACTAAAAGATATGACAACCACATTAATTTCAATATAATTTTTAAATGACAAATTCGTATCTAGTCCCAGCATATTCCTCAGTATCTTCAGTTTCGATTACATTATCTTCGTCTAAGGTATATTTTTCAGTGTCATCTCCAATAAAATGAAGATCATGATTATTTTTTCGAAGTTCCGCCATAGAATTAACATTATACTTTTTCCCAAACTTTTTCTGTTAGAAAAAGAAGCAAACTAAGAACAATACCAGCAGCCATTACTAAAAAAAGTATGATTTTAATTTAAAAAATGGAAAATTGGCATGCTTAATTATAAAGTATAGAAAGGATTTCTATTATATTTTAAATTTCTAAGTAGAAAAAACAGGGTGATATATTCAAATGATTATATCTAAATTAAATATTTCTAGCCTTTAACAAAGCCTTAGACTGGGCAATTTTTTAAAGTTTGCTACAGTATTAAAGTATACTATTTATAGTTAATGCTGCTCACCTAAAAATGCGCCGTAACTGTCTGCCAATCCGACACTTTCAAAATTTCCGCCGGCACTGTCGCAATCGGGTTTTGTTGTGAATAATCGGCGATGTTCTCGACTCCGTAGTCCTGATTCGTGTATCTTATACATTCTAAAATTATAATAAATTGTTTTAAATTAAAAAATGTCTTTACATTGAAATTATTCTTCATCTCCCATATGGTATTTTGACCTAAGAGTAATTGAAAAAGCTTGCGTATACGCCATTTTTGAATTTTATTTTACACTTGGTAATGATAAGATAGAATCGAGTATTTAATTGTTAATTTATTTCACATGTCATTTTAACTAAAAGAATAATTTCTTGAAAACACTATACTTTCCGTACACGGCCGGTATTACGGCCGGCACGAGCATGGTAAAAAACAATTCACATCATTTATAATAGTCTCCCAAAGTCTTCAATTTCTTCTTAAATAGAGTTAGTACATAAAGACAGGCATTGATAGTTTACTTTTCTGTCTACCCACGAAATCTCGTGAAAAATATGTAAAACCACAACGAAGCCTTCGATTGAAAAATATTAGTTCCGTGAAACATGAATAACATGAAATATCGGCAAATATTAATTTTTATTCAATAATATATCCAACATATGAGGCCATCACAACAAAAGCCTTAGTTGGAAAGAAAATCTATCAGTCCGGTGAAATATGCGTAAAATGGATATTTTATGACAATTATTTTTATGACAAAACCTAATACATCTGGACTAAAATCTGCAGCGCTTTTAAAAGCTGTAAACAAATTAAATATCGGATTTAACAATACCTATGTATGTATTAGCGATTAAAATTAAGCGACTTGGCAACATTGGGATTGCAATTTTGCGCCCTCATCGGAAAGTTCAGTATTGTATTGTTTAAATATTTTTCTACTATTTATTAAATAAATGCAATAAAAAATAAAAACATAGTCTACAATTTGTGTTAAGTGTTTTAGTGGTTGTAATCATGGATTTCGTTAAACATGTTGCAATGAAGGAAAATGTCCAAAGGTGTTTTTGTTATGTCTGCAGTTTAAGTCTAAATAACCAAAAACTTACGTTTTGTGGTTTTATATAAAATTACTCAGAACGTTGACTGTTAACCATTCTTTTTGTTTTATTAAGGTTGTTAGACAATGATGCCTAATATATTTTTTGACAATTAATGCCTTGAGCCTAGTGAAAAGTGCTGAAATACAAACCGAAATTTGGGTAAGGTTTAAAAATATTTTTGACCATTTTTATCAGCTGATTGACAGTGTTGCAACATTGTGTCTTTCTTAACCTGAATTGCGAATACCTTGTATTGATTTTGCCGGAACTGCGCTGGAGTCTATTTGACGCTACGTTATCAAATGTAAAAAATGTAAATGTTTACCAATTTTTAGAAGACAGATCAACATAATTGTCAGAAATTTTTTAACTAAAAACTATACTTTAAAAATATTTTTAAAGCTTTACCCAGCACGAAAAATATCTCTGTAACTTGAATTTTTCTTGATAACCAGCCAGTAATCAACGTGGGTATTTTTAAAAGGTATTTCTCGCAAACCACATTTTTCGCTTTCCAAAACCAGTCCTTGACATATTTATAGATTTTCGCAGTATCAGCGTAGAATGCAAAAAAGTCTTCTTGAACTCTTTTAACTCCTTCCCTTATTGGTAAGAATATTGGTTTTTGGATTTTGTTATAAAATTCACGACTCTTCTTTTCATAGTTTAATTTCTAAAAATATTGTTAAAGCTGAAATTTATTTTACAAACTCTAATATGCCTTGGTTTACTCACTTTTATTACATTTACCATTAGTTATCTTATGTTGGTAACTACGTAATTTTACCTTAAAATACTCCATGGAAATGTTTTCCTCGAAACCAACCGGAATTCTAGAATCCAGCAAGTTTTCCAGGGAATTTAGACTTTCAGTGGTTGACTGCAGTAATGCTACAATGCTCGCGGAAAATGCGGTGTACAAGAACATAAGAGAAATTAATGTAAACATAAATACGATTCTTCCCGCATTGCTTTTTGGTTCTGATTCAAAGCCTTGCTGGGCTGCTGAACCGACTTCCATAAGAAAAATGTCCACCGGGTAAGGTCTGAAACATGATAAATATTTTGGTGTCATATTAGGATTTAGGATAATTTAAAAGCTAATATCTCTTAGTTTCAAAATAAGAGGTATCATTGGGTAATGGTTCTATTTTATATTATATTATCCTCTGCATGTGTTCTATCCCTAAGGTGCTTTCTTGAACTAAGCAACTATCATGGACAAGCGCGATGATCTTTTTTGCAGCCTAAAGATCGTTCATCTCCCCATACTGGCTTGTGATGAAGGTTAAGAAGTTACTAAAATTGACCCCCACTCTCGGTTACTATGTTGAAACTAAAAATGCTGGTATTTTACCAGCAACCCATTATTTGTAAGGGTGGAATTCGAACCTCAGAACGGTGCTGGATTTACCAGCAGGTTGAGTAGACTGGCGCCTAGGGCGGCAAATTTTAAGGGGGCAGATTTAGTTCATATTTTTTTATTAACGAAAATTTAAAAATATATTATACACACACAAGATACGAATTTCAAAAATTGGAGAGATTAAAATATTTTACAAAATCAAATATGGTCCTATATACAATGCTATACACCAAATATTTTAACATCCCTACTACATAAACAACTGCTAAATGCTTTATTAAATATACTTAAATGTTTATTAATTTTTAGTAATTGCAATAGCAAAACGATATTATAGTCGAAATTTAATTACATTACATATTTTCTTCACTGATACTTGCTATAATTTTTTTCATGTATTAAATTATTATAAGATCTGCTTACTGTCTTGTAAAGCCCAAACTTTTCTTAACATTTCATTTTTTTATTTATATCTTATATCAGTGTCTCTATTCTAAAAGAAAATATTTATTTTTAAATAAAAAATGAAATTTGTGTATTGGGTGTCAAGTTATAATTTTTCATCTTCCTTAAAAATTTTATTTTTGATAATAATAAAATAAATAAAAATATTTGTTTGTTAGGTTATATTCGTATTCTTCAAATCAGTAATCAAATATAATAAAATAAAACACCCTGTAAATTATATCACCAGTAAAAGATCTTTTGAGGACTTTTAAAAATACAACATTTGTCATAGTTATCTTTATTAGTTTCGAAAATATGACCATCAAAATCTTAAGTTTTCCCAATATGTTCACCATATAGCGTATATTACGACCATCATAATAAAATTGCATTGTTTTTTTTTAATTTGTATTTTCCTTTAGAATTAGGATTCTGATATAAATAAAAAAAGGAAGTGTTAAGAAAAGATAGGGCTTTAAAATCCAATACACTGGTAAGAAATTGTGACGTTAATTTCTTCCACAGGGTGTTCGAAAATTTGGAAAAAAATGCAACATTTGGCTTCCCCTATAACACCTAATACTATAAAACTTTTTGCAATTCCCATATTAAATAGTAATCTTGATGGTAGGAGTTACAACTGGACCAAAAAATTATTAAAATCTGTCAAAAAACCAAAATGGTATTTAAGATTAAATTTGAACAAAATTTTTGTTTGTTCGTTTTTTTGTCCAGGGGTGTACCAACTAAAATTCACTAATTTTTATTAAATATAAACCTAGTTCAATATCTCATACAGATATATGTATTTTAGTTAAAATTAATCAAATAACTAATACTTGGACAACTGCGACTTGACAGTAAAAACAATATCTTTTAATTTTATTGATACACAATATGTAATTGATTGTGAACTAATGTATTAAAATTCAAAGGTGACAAAAATGAATAGCCTACGGGCGATAAATCTGTAAATGCCTCATAAAGTCGCATATTCAGCATTCACGGTCAAAGAATCTGTGTGTTTTTAAGCTGAAAAAATGTATGTCATGCACTGTATAATTTTATAATTTCTAGAATCTTCTCACAATAACCTATTACAACACACAACACATGCCTTATGAGCATTAGCACTCTCCATTCTGTTTTATGTTAAACAGAAATTCGACATACCTTAGGCAAAGTCTAGGTGATAAATACTTTTTGAAAATAGGATCGGTCCACTCCCAGTACACGACCAAATAGGCCACTAAAAAAATGGTAGCCATAAGTCCAAAGCAGCTGTACCATACGTACGAATCAAACGGCAGGGTGAACACATTACTGATGTAGGAATGAGGAGTTGCTCTAAATATAAATTTCTTTTCTAATTTTGCCGTTTTGGCTAGAAAGTCAAACTGTTCAACTCGGGTGCTAAGAAATTTTATCGGAGTACCTAAAAGATAGAATATAAATTACATCGTAGGTACGATGATATGTCTAAAGCTGCGTCCAGACTTGCAACAATTCGCCAAACATCCGTTCAAACAAACCATGCAACCTATTTGCGCGCTCCTTTGATGCAAAAAACTGACAAGCTCTAAATTAGTGCGGAATCATTCCCCAAGCCTTTGGAACGACGTGAATTTCGTCCACATCCGCGCTATGTAGGGCTATGTGGCGCGCTATTCGGCGCGCCGAATTGTTGCAAGTCTGGATGCAGCATAATGTAAAATAAAGTACCTCCGATATCAAAATCCTGATTTAAATCGTCAATCATACCAGTAACATTTGTATTTTGAATTTCTTTTCCAACAAAGTATTGGCGTATAATCTCTGTTTTGGTGGCGTTAATTAAATAAACTAGATGCTGTAACAATGCGTAATTAAATTTGGTCACACTGTCGGTTAAAATATTGTACCTAAAACATAAAGTATTACTTTTTTGTCACTTCAAACTAAACAGAGTATCCTGTAACTCTACTTTCAAACTTTAAGGGTTGGTTCTACAATAAAAAATAATATTATGTCCTCAACGTCTGGGTTAAACATAAAAAAATATCGTTTTTTATAATAACTTTTATATCTATTATTAACTCAGATATTTTTAAATAATTTGGGGGACGCCTTCTATATATCAGCCGCCATTTTTGGCATTCAATAAAACAAAAATTACCAATTTCGTCCACGAGGGCTCTAAGTTAAATATTTTTTAAGAAAAAAAATTGAACGGCTTTGCGCTTTTCTAAAATTGAAATATTTTTTAAGTTTCCATTTAGTTTGGAAATTTTATCTCTTGACATTTTTTCACTTGATGTACGGGTTTCGCGTAAATAAATATAAACCATTTCTCGGCATGCTCAAATCCCTATCTAATTAAAGAATAAATAACAAAAAGTGATTTTTAACTTTAAAATTTGATATTAGCAATATAAAATGAGTATGCCGAGAAATGGTGTAGGTATTTGCACGAAAACCGTACATCAAATAAAAAAGTCAAGAGCTCGAATTTATTCCAAACTAGATGGAAATTAAAAAAATACATTTATTTACAAAAAATGAAGTGGTGTATCATTTTTGTCTCAATTACCTTTAACCCTTTATGGACGACACTGGCGAAAATTACTTTTTTTGTATGCCAAACAATGTATCCTGATACATAAGAGGCGTTGGCTAAAATTAAAAAAAAATATCTGAATTGACATAAAAGCTACTATAAAACAGCAATCATTTTTAACACCCCGTAGTTCAAACATTATGACGTTTAAGACAAACATATATATGTTCGTATGAGGTTTTGTTCTTATTTTTTATTGTAAAATACCCCTTAAAGTTTGTCCGTGGAGTTATTGGACACCTTGTATAAGGACCACTTAAAAGGTAATAAAATAATGAAAAAAATATTTGTTCCAAACTATTGGATATTCGTTAGAATAAATTTTTAAGAATACTTTTTATTGTGGTCTATCGAAATAGGTCAAAAATATACGTGGTGATCATTTTTAAATCGGCACTATTGCTAACTTTTTATTATTCTTCAATAGAGATAGATACAAAGTCGGTTAAATCAGTAAAGTTGTAGTATTTTTTCCGTTGATTAACGTGCTGCCAAAAAAACAAATGACCATCAGGTTTTCGATTTCTTGCAAAAATACTTTTTAAATGAAACACCCTGTATATTATATCACCAATCAACAGATCTATCAAATTGTTTTATCCAATTTTTAATAGTTTCGGAAGTATGGCCGTCCTTAGGAATTTGATAGTAAACTGGCAAACACTAAATTATGTACATTGCATCACCATTAAATAGATATTTTAAAGAGCTTATAAGAAAATACCAAATTTGATATGTCTATCTATTTAAGTTTTGAAAATATGGCCATCCAAATAAGAAAATTATGGTAAATTTTCAATATCTCTACAACTCCAATAACAATAAGTTTAGTATCGAAATAGAGAAAATAGACATTATATTTGTTTTTTTATTGTTTTTAATCTTGTTTGTTTGTGTGTGTGTGTGTGTGTGTGTCTATTATTTTATTTTTATGACAATTTTGCTTTTTAACCTTTTTGTATTTATATTATGTGTAACATTTAATGTAATTATTTTTTATTCTATATTTATTTTAAATGTGTAAGTATTTATTAGCGATGTTTGTAAATATGTAATTGTCAAAGCTATTTATTTATTTATTTATTATTTTAAATTATTATTAAATTTAAATTTAAATGTATTGTTAACGACCCATTGTACTGTAGTGTACTTTTTGGCAATATATGAAATCTATCTATCTATCTATCTATTAATATTATCTACTGATTTTTAGATTTAAATGGCCATATTTCCAAAACTACAAGAGATAGACATATTAAATTTGCTATTTTCTTAAAGCTCATTAAAATATTCATTTAATGGTGATGCAATATACGGGGTGTTCTATTTTAAAAATGGCAGTTTCCAGAGGATGGCCATATTCCCGAAACTATTAAAAATTTGATATAACACATGAGGACTTTTTAAATTCTCTTTGATAGATCTTTCGAATGATGATATAATATACAGGGTGTTCCACACACATACTTTTTTTAAAGTATATTTTTGCAATAAATCGAAAACCCGATGTTGTTTTTCTGTTGGCAGCAAGTTAATCAGCAGAAAACATACTACAACTTTACTAATTTAACCAAGTTCGTATCTCCGGTAATAAAGAAGTTAGCAAAAGTGCCGATTTAATAATAATCACCCTGTATTATTTTATATTGTATTTTTGACTTACTGATAATCGTCCAAATGCATTGCAGTGTCCATATCATCCACAACATACGAAATCTTTACGTTTTGGCCAAACAACTGCCTATTTTGTCGTTCCCTAGTAACACTATATTCTTCAGAATATCCACCATCTTGTGTCCAATAACCAATAAAAGTTTTAACCGAAGTAGTAGAATTTGAGGAAGGTTGGTAAATTTTGTAAACAGAAAACCCATAATAATTTGGTTCTATGGTGTAGATATTGCTGTTAATAGGAGAATAAATAGTTTGAATATCAAGGTTTGAGCCGTTTACAAATAAGAGCCAGTGATGAGAAGGTGTAAAAAATTGAAGTTTTTGAGCCTAAAATATATCATACCATTACATATTGTATTACAGGCCGGCGATTCTCTAATGTCGTATAGTCTAGTCTCGCGTTCGGCATCCATATAATCCATATATAATCTCGCATAAGAAACCAGATTTTTAGGCGACAATACCACAAATTATCAGCAATACGTTGATCACGCATTCGTCACTATAAAGTGAGAGTGGAGAATAGACCCGCAGGCGCAGCCGGTGGCATTTTTTCAGGTGGGGCAAATTTTATGATAAACTAATAAGGCCGTTATATGTACAGTGCGTCCAATCTAACTTCTACACATTTTAAATGTCTATAACTTTTTATTTCTTAACTTAAAAAATTATCCCAAAACCAACTTGTACAGTAAATTATCCATTTTTTCTCTGTTATCAAGATTACACAAAACAATTTTATTAACAGAATATATTGACATAACTTACTTTTTTAAATGGTACACCCTGTATATCACCATTAAAAGGTCTTTTAAAGAGCTTTACAAAAATACTACTTTTGATATATCTATCTTTATTAGTTTCTGAAATATGACCCTTTAAATCTGAAAAATAATAGATATCGTTTTTATTATAGCTACAGTCTAAGCTTAGTCCTGTAGGCTGTAGGTAGGTATAGTGGAAATTAAATATAATATTTTTTAGATTTAAATGGTCATATGTCCGAAACTATTAAAGATAGATATATCAAATGTGGTATTTTTATAAAGCTCTATAAAAGACCTTTTTAATAGTTGTATAATATGCAGGGTATACCATTTTAAAAAAGTAAGTTATGTCAATAGATTCTGTTAATAAAATTGTTTTGTGTAATCTTGATAACAGAAAAACAAAACTTTATTATTTACTGTACAAATTGGTTTTTGGATCATATTTTTAACTTAAGAAACAAAAAGTTGTAGACTTTAAAATGTGGACAAGTTAGATGTACGCACTGTACCTAAACCGGGTATACACGGTCATGCAAACCTGTCACATCTGTCAAAAAAGCCAATGCTCTTTGACTCCAGTAAGATGTAATGCGTGAATTTATAGATATGTACCAAGGTTATCAACGCTTTTGGAAAGTTAAAAGTAATGAATACATTGACAAAAATAAAAAAATCTTTTCGCTGAATTACGCTTGTGTTCAAGTTGATCGCACCACCCGCTGCCAAAACTGACGCTTAACTGACAAGTACATCTGAATCGTGTGTATCAAAAGCTTTATTTTTACATTTACTTGCATGCAAGTGCGTTTCAGGTTTGCATGACCGTGTATACCCCGGTTAATAAGCAAAATATTTTTTCTCCAAACGTTAATAAAAATAAATATTTAGGGACAACCTTGATTAGGTTAAAGTGTCACTTTATTGTAGTACTTTTTTTATATAATATTTATTGTTCAGTTAAAGTCACTATTAAAAAAAAGAATTTGCAATATTCAATAAAACCATAGAGAAAAACACAACGACACAGTACAAATAAATTCAAAAACAAAAATGATTTATGCAAATACCGGGTAGGGCATCGCCGAGCGGAACATAGAAAATCCGTTATAAATTTTAAGGGGGTTAATTATTGGCTCCCCTGTACATTTGATGCAAATATAATTGCAAAATTACCAAATTTTCGGTTCAGGTAAACCAAACAGGCATCTGTAAAATAAATTTTGTCCTGATATAGGCAAAAGTGTCAATACATCAGTGACCGTGAGTTAAGGATTTTAAAGAATATTATGTATTATTCAAGCGACGAACAAGTATCCATAATTAAGTGACACCGAATAATTTAAAATTTGCCTATTAAAATTTGTTGAAACTTGGCACGTGAGTTTTTCAAATTGGTCTCTTCGAAATTTAAATTGGCCAAACTTCTTAAACGTATTATAAATACTAAAATTAAGAAAGTTGTAAAATATTAAAGGTCAGCTATAATTAGGGAGGTAGTTGGGGGTTGTTTTATTTTTTCGTTAAAAAGTTAGTTTCTGATCTTATTTTTAACATAACACTCAATTTTTACGCCAAAAACTGCTTCTTTTGTCTAAAGAAGAGTCTGATTATGTGCTTTAAAAAAGGTTTAATATTTTTAAAATAATTCAGCATTTTCCCATTATTTGACTTTCAATCTAGTAAATTTTGCATTTGACAAAAAAAGCTTAATTAACACTCATCTCAGTTTGTTTTATTCGCAGAAAATTTTTATAATAGAACAGTTTTGTTTTTTTTAAACCTACAATTTTGCTTTCTACAGTTTTTTGATTTAATGCATACTTTTCGAGTTATTCGCGAAAAGCCAATTAAACCGTCGATTTTTTTTAGTCGAAAAATTGTTACTTTCAATCGCAAATACCTTGAAAAATATTGGTGTTATGAAAAAATTTATAGAACATTTATTGCTAAGAATTACATTTTTATTGATTTCTCTTGTTAAAATGTAAGAAAAAATTTCCACCCCTGGGTGTGGCATCTATCTACAGGGTTTTGGCGCCCTTCGGTTCGATATAGGTTTTGATCCTTGGACTATTCCCTGCCTTCTGGTAAAATTTCAAGTCAATCCATACAGGTTCAAAGAACTGCCAGGTTTTACCTTTTTAGAGCTTCATTTCCTGTACTAAAGTATATCTTGCTATACATTGTTAAAAAGCTTATAAGAAGGCCCTTTAAAAAATGACAAAGCCAACTACGGTTTTCACTTTAAAAATGCAAGTTTATGTCGTAGTTTTAAAACGGACTACTACATTAAATATCGGATTACACCCTTTTATTAAAAAGATAATCATCTACAAGATTCCTATTTACACATATTTTCTATTCCGAATTTCAACTTAGTTACAGAGGACAACAAATTTTTTTCTTTTAAGTATCTAGTAAGCGATGATTTTTTTGGACGAAAAAATCGATGATAATAAATAACCTAAGCTCTAAAACTACAATTCTTTTCCCATTTAAACATCCCTGTAGCGGTTTAATGAAGATTCAAGGAGGACCAAGAAGTCAACTCTCTGTGTGAGATGCCTTCGGACAAAATGGTACCAAGCTACTGGCTAAACAAAGGTTTTCAATCCTTGATACCGGACAGAAAGGACTGGGTGGCAGGACCTCCCATTAAAGCCGACCTAATCTGGTACACAGACGTCTCCAAAACAGACCAAGGAGTTGGAGCAGGCATAAATGGGGACAAACCAAGGACCAAAATAAACTTGGGTCTCGGACAACACCCTACTGTGTTCCAGGCTGAAATTGTAGCCATAGAACAATGTGCTACGGAAATCATCAGAAGGAATTATGTGGATAAAACCATAGTAATTTACTCGGACTGCCAGGCAGCCATCAGGGCGATCAGGTCATGCAAAATCAGCTCTAAGCTGGTGCGGGACTGTGTAGTTGCCCTGGAAGAGGTGGGTGCGTCCAACAAGCTAACCATTGCCTGGGTACCAGGACACGAAGACAATGAGGAAGCTGATAAATTGGCAAAGGAGGGGGCTGGCAGGACGATGGTAGGTCCCGAGCCCTACTGCGGTATTCCGTCATGCCCAGTAAGGTCATCTATTAGATCATGGATTATGAGGGAATCCCAAGACTGGTGAAAAAGTACACCAGGACAGCGTCAAGCGAAAGTATTCATCAAGGCTTACTCGTCGGAATTTACGAAAGTCCTTCTGAATTACAACCGGAAGGCAGTAAGAATAATAGTGGGTCAATTAACAGGTCATTGCAGACTAATAAACACCTGGAAATCATAGGCCAGGTAGAAGGAAACCTATGCAGGTTCTGCCAGGAGGAGGAGGAAACCGCAGAACATGTATGGTGCTTCTGTGAAGCCCTTTGTCGTCTGCGGTTTGCAAAGCTGGGTGAAGAAAACCTAAAGCGGCAAGATTTACCAAGGAGCCGGTTTCAAGCTTGTGGAGTCCGATTAAAAAGACCGGTTTGGACAGAATGCTCTAACCTATGGACGGAGGACACACAATAAACCTGAACAGGTTGCAGTGATAGAGGATACACAATCCACCTCCTAATCTAATCTAATCTAATCCCTGTAGCTGCAGTAGTTTAAGAGATCTCTGTACTAAGCATCGAAAAACTCACCCTAATTCATTTTGGATTTTATAATTTTTTTTTGTTTTATGTATTTTTTTTGATAATGCATGTGATATTTTATTTAAGTAAGTCGTTTCGTGGTGCCTAAAAGAGCATTTTTTTGTATTTTTTTATGTATCTTCAGTCCCATACTTTACTTTTAAATGTGCTGTCCTAACTGTACCTGTTCCAAAATGTAATTAGAGTCTGGACAGGACATATCCAAAAATACAAAATTAAAATTCTTAAGAAAACCTTCATTTTTTAACATGACCATGTCGAAATTTGATTGTAAACCTATGCCCTGTAGATTTTTTGAAAATTGAAACCTAAAATTAAAAAGAAAAAGAAATAAAATACTCTCCTGGACAAAAAGAACCAACAAAAGAAACAAAATTTTGTTTAAATTCAATCTTAAACAACTTTTTCGTTTTTTGACCGACTTTCATTATCTTTTGATACAGTTGTAGCTCCTTTCATCAAGATTATTATTTAATATAAAGATTACCAAAAGTTATATAGGATTAGGTGTTACACAGGGGAGAGTCATATGTTAACATCTTCTTTTTTTTATGTTTATCACTATCTCTATTCTAAAAGGAAATACATTTTTTAAAATAAAACAATGCAATTTAATTGGTTGTACAAGGTCCGGCAATAGGTTTGAACCTATATATTTAATTGGCCACTGTGAAGGTGCCAAAAATATATTTCGACTTATTGTTACCAAAACCAAAAACATAATTCTGGAAATTAATGGAAACACTTTTAGTTTGCAAAAATCACATTCTGATGCTACATTTACAACCAATTCTGAAATTTCAAATTGACGTTTAAACAATTGGTTAAACTTCACTTATCAAATTTGGATTTGACAAGTGAAGTTTAACCAACTGTTTAATGTCAATTTGAAATTTCCAAATTGGTTGTAAATGTACACTTAAGATGAACACCGCCTTCTTTCAATGCACCTGCTGCAGCTGCAAATTGGAGTAGAAATGGCACATAACACGCGCGAGTAAATCTACGTTCTTTTTTATCGAATGTATCTCTTTACGAATTATTTCTTTGAGTTGAGGAAATGTTTGGGGACGAGTAGAAAATACTTTAGGCTTTAGATATCCCAACAGAAAAAATCGGGTACGGTACGGTGTTGTTCAATATTTCCAAAATCGAAAGTTTCTCTGAATTTGCACAAGGGACTGCGTCAGGATAAACGATTTTACAGCAAAGATCCGTTGATTGTTTGGCCAATTAGCCATTGTAACACAAAATTTCCAACAGTAAACTTCAGTTTTATCACTATTTGACGTTTGTCAAATATACAATATTTTCATGACAATCCTTTCAAAACAGTTCAATCCTATTGCCTTGTATTACACGCAATATTTAGAACATATTGGGGAAACTTAAGATTTGAATGGTCATATTTTCAAAAAAATAAAAATAACCATGATAAATATAGTATTTATTTAAAGGTTTTTAAAAGATCTTTTTACTGGTGATATAATATACAGGGTGATTTTTTGTCATACCCTGTATATCTTAAGAGATAACAAAAATCTGATTAATGATTTGGAAACTGCGATTACGATACATTTAACGAACTAGTATTTTTATATATTTTTTTAACAACGAAAATAAATAATTTAGGGAAGTTATAAAATTATAACTTGACACACGATTATTTTCTTTTAGAATAGAAATACTGATATAAATAAAAAAAGAAATTAAACAAAAAAAAGATCGGTCTTTAAAATTCATTACACTAATACAAAATTGTGACGTTAAATTATTCTACAGGCTGTTCGAAAATATAGGTCAAAATGCAACATTTTGCTCTCTCCTGTATAACAACTTATTCCATAAAACTTATTTTAATCCCCATAATAATCTTGATGTAAGCAGCTATAATTAGACTAAAAGATAATTGAAATCGGTAAAAAACCCAAAAAGTTATTTAAGATTGAATTTGAACAAAATTTTGTTTGTCCAGTCATTTTGCGATATAAAGTGCTTACTTTGGAATACCTCTTTACTTACCTTTTTATAACAAACATGACTGAAAATTTTATTTGGATGTTCGTAGTATTCCATAAAATCATTTATAAGTAAATATATTTCAGTATCATTGTAACTTAAAGAAAAATGAAAAAATATAGAAAATATTACAAAAAACCAAATTCCACCCATTTAAAAAGTTTAATCTGACTTGGTTTGTCTGGAAATAAATTAAACTCTTAAAAGGTAAATTTGCTTGTTTAAAAATGTATAGAATTTTTAATGTGATAAATAGTGGGTATAATTATGAGTAGCTTGGAAGAAATAATTACAAGTTTTGTTAAAGCAAATATAGGTTTATTGTTACGTGCATGCATATATAAATTTATTTGCTAACAGATTACAAAGATATAGATATAGTAGGAGAGCTAGTGAACCCTTCGAGTAATGTTTGACCTGTAAGGCTGGAAATTTGTATAGTGATGAGTTATATCATGCTGAGTACGAAAATCATTACCTGGCAGACATCAGCCCTGCACATCATCACCCTGTGTATTTTTAAAAGTTTAAAAAATAGTAAAAAATAAAACACTTGGGGCTGTAAGCTTTTCTAGGATTTAGTTCATTCATATAAGGTTTGAAAAAAAATTGACAGGCGTTTTCGATGAGCATAAGTACCTGCCAGGCGAATTGAAAGGTGTGGCTCATTTAGATGGCTATATTTCCAAAACTAATAAAGTTAGATGTACCTTATGTGGTGTTTTCTTAAAGCTCTTTTAAAGATCTTTTTAACGGTGATACTGGTGATAATATACAGGGTGGATTTTCTTTTAATGAGGCGCCCTGTATATCATATTATCATTAAAAAGATCTTAAAAAGAGCTTTAAAAAAACAAGACATTAGGTACATCTAACTTTATTAGTTTTGGAAATATGTCCATCAAAATCAGCCACACCTTTCAGTTCGCCTGGCAGGTACTTATGCACATCGAAATCGCCTGTTATTTTTTTTTAAACCTTAATATGAACGAACTAAATCCTAGAAAATGTTAAGCTTACAGCTCCAAGTTTTTTTGTTTTTATATTTTTTTACTTTCAAAAATATACAGGGTGATGATGTGCACGGCTGATGCCTGCCAGGTGATGATTTTCGTACTTAGCATGCTATGACTCATCATTATACAAATTTCTAGTCTTACAGGTCGAACGTTACTCAAAGGGTTTACTAGCTCTGGGACTAACAGGTATTTAAAAATAGTATCTAATAAGTTAAACAGTGTAATCCAATAAACGAGCCTTCCATTGATTCCGTCCTTTGTACACTTTAAAAAACCCTGAAACACTTCAATTTTGATTTTTAGGGGAACACATTTTCGTGTCAAAATTTCTTTGTAAAAGGGCTATCCCCCCGCTCCTCACCCACTAACACAAATGACAAAAATTTAAATGAGAAAGGGGGTCAAGTGATACCTTATCTTAAAGGGTTTTTAATTCTCCTTTCAAAACACTTAAGATTTTCAAAATCAGTTCTGTAGTTTCCGGGAAAATGTATTCTAGATACCTGGTGTCTTTACCCCCTTCTAACTTTTTTAATACTAAAATAAAATTTGGTACATAGGTAGGTATATTACCTAAATGTGCAATATATTGTGGATTCAATTGTTTTCTGTTACTTCCGGTTTAGCCGAAATCGACCTGAACTTTATTATTTAAAATGGGACACTGGGTGTATTTTCATTCATTTGAATATAAAACGTCATTCCTAGTACTATTACACTTTGTTTGCTACTTTTAACATCTCTATATATATTTTAGTTTTTAATTTTATTATCCAGATTGCCATAAGCGTAAGAAAACTTTAAATTTTGGACCTAGTAGTCACGGCAAAATAAATAGTTACATCTATTTTTCCGTGACTCCCTGGTCCAAAATTTACAGTTTAATTACATTAATGGCACTCTAAATCAAAATTTAAATATATTTATTATAGGTTAGATGTCAAAAAGTAGGAAATAGAGTGTCATGGTACTCGAAATGACATTGTACCGTGTGTCCCATTTAAAAATAAGAAAGTTCAGCTAAACCGAAAGTAACACAAAACAACTAAAAGCATGTAATGCACATTTGGTTAGTACTCTTCAAGCAAATTTAATAATGCATATATACAGAGTGTTTTCTAAGGCGGCCACTGCACCTGCAATATCATTGCACAATAAGATTGAATTGAACCCAAACGCTAACTTATATTTCATCAATAATACGAACTGTGCAATATTTTTGTGTTTAGTCGGACAATAGTTTGATTTTATGGTATTGCGCAATACTGACCCTGCACAATGCAATGTAACAATATTGTGCAATAAAAATTAAACTTGCTTAAACTTTCGTTCAATTATTGCGCAATCTTCAATATTAGCCCCAGGCGATCAGGGACGCCTAACAACAGGCAACGGTACGAAACTTCATGGTGTGATTTCTTATGTTATTTTGTGACAAAAAGTTCCTATAAATATATATCCGTAGTTGCTTCCTCACTGAGATACAGGGCGTTAGAATTTAAGAAAAAAAATAGTTTTTTTCTACGTATTTTTAATATGTTTGGGCCGATTTGGATAAAAATTTGTACATTTATTTAAAGTAATAAGGCGCTTATTTAGCTTTAACCAGATTGTTATAACTGGGTCCAGTGGCGTCTCAGTGGGCAACGCAACTTATATTATTGAGAAAAAGAGTACACCACCGACTTTTTTGATATTTGTATATTTTTTTATAATTAGGAAATTAATAATAAAACTTTCAATTCTCTTGTATTTTTTGTATCCACCTTCGTTTTCGAGGAAAAATATTAAAGCTACTTTAATTTCTTCTCAAAAGAACCCATAGACAACATGATGTAAAAAGCAAAAATTTTAAACTAAAATAATTATTTGCGTTAAAATAAATTAGCAGTCGTGTATTTTATCGAAAATTTCGTCATATTTCCTATTTACTAAGATCAAAATTTTTTATTTTTTAAATTTTAGATTTTATTTTATGCTGTTTAGGGCAACTTTTTAGAATAACTTAAAGTGGTTTTTTTCCAAAAACTATGCAAGATACAAAAAATATAAGAGATTAGAAGGTTGTATTTATATTTAATAAATTATAAAAAAATATAAACACGTCAAAAAAGTCAGTGGCGTACTTTTTCTGAATAATTTAAGTTGCGGTGCTCACTGGACCCACTAATCACAATCTGGTTACGGCTAAATATGCGCCTTATTACTTTAAATAAATGTACCAAATTTTAGTACAAATCGGCGTAAGCATATTAAAAATATTTATAAAAAACTGATTTTTTCTTAAATTTTAACGCCCTGTATCTCAGTAAGGAAGCAACTCGGACATATGTTTATAGTAACTTTTTCATAAAATGACATAAGGAATCACACCTTAGAAAACACCCTGTACACCAATTTTAATGGTGTGCTAATTTAAATACACTGATAAAATGTTGAAATGGCCTTTTAATTCACAAATCTATGTAGTGGTGTCTTGTCCAGGCGGGATAACCCATCCGAATTCCTTTTACTTTATTATTGGCAGTTTGAAACACGTGAAAAACCGTATCCTCATTTTTAGTTATATAAGTGGGATTGTCAAAATGTTCATGCCATTGTTTTTTGTAAAATCTTATCCTAAAAAGACAGCCATTTAGATTAAAAAGAGTATTTTTGGTAATTGTGTAGAAAACTGCGTCAATTCCGATTTTAACGAAATTTGGTTTACGGGGTTTTTGGGGCGTTGATAACGAATCTGAAAGATTTTTTTCGGAATCGTTTCATCCTCGAGATATTCATCATTAAAGTTGAAATTCAAACTATCCTTAGTTTCACCTTCTTTTTGCACACAATTTTTTATATAACACTAAATTGGCACACAATATTTTATGAACATCTTTAAAAAAAACCTGTTTTTTCTCTGTTATTTCACACGATTATTTCACTAAATTTCAAATATTTTACTCCTCCAGCGCTGCAACCATGCATAAACCTATGTGAATAAATGTTTACAGACTTGTCGACTTGATTTAAAGTAAACCTTTTATATAATTAAATCAAGGCATAAAATCAATAAATAACATGTATTAAAAAGTTTTTTTTCTTAATGTTAATGAACTATTGTGTGTCAACTTAGTGTAATATCAGGAATTTTGTGCAAAAGAAGGGAAAATATAATAAAAATAAAGATAGTTTGAATTTCAACTTTGATGACGAATATCTCGAGATCTAAATGTTTCCGAAAAAATTCTTTCAGATACGTGATCAACGCCCCAAAACCCCCTTATACCATTTTCGTCTAAATCGGAGTTGCCGCAACTTTTTAGACAATTACTGTATATTTTTAGTAATCACCCAACTAAAATTACTTTTAAAGTTCAAAATCATGACATGGATAAAGCTGAAAAGTTACTGTATAGGAACTGTTACTTTTATGAATACACGTCGTGTCAGCTCAATTTTTCAATTGAGTTTCAATGTGCTGAACACTAGCAGGTAGCGATTACCAAAGAACGAATACATTTAAAATCCACTGACTGCTTAAATGTATTAAATAAAAAGTTTAATTTTAGCATGTTCTTCTCTGTCCGTGGAAAAACGTATCGAGGTAAACATAAACAAATGTTGTCTCGCTTTAGACAGTCTCCTTTCCACGCATTAGCAAAAATTGCTTTTAATGGTTTTGAAGTGGCACGACGTGTATAATAAGTAAATACGCTAGTAGGTATTGGGTCGCTTGAGGCTGGGAATTTTTTTCTATAACCCTTTGATAAATGTCCAAAAAGATGTATTGCTATCCGAGTAAGAGAGATATTACCTACAAACCCAAATTTGTTAAGGCCGTAACAATATATTACCTGTGATGTAAATAGATTTCCAGAATAAAAACAACAATGGATGCCGCTATGCCTCCTGCCAGAATAGCTGCTACGGGGTAACAGTCTACTATGCCTACACTGAAAAATGTCGAACTTTTCGATGTGCAAATTGGTTTTCTTGTGTAAATCAAGTGGTTTTCTCTTTGTTGAATGCCATTTTCATGTAAGAGCCGCAATCTGAAATAAAAATAAAAGTATTTTTTAATCTAATCTTACGATTCTACAATAGTTTCTGCCAGCTGAGCTCCTGGCGAAATGAAAAGAATTTTCTACAGACAAATGAATTGAAAACCAAAAGAGTTGCATGCATTATTTGTCCATCCGTGAAAACCCATAGGTCAGTTTTAAGTGATTTTAATACTAATTTTAATTTATTTTGATTCTTTTAATTAGTTTGTGGTATGTCCTACCCAATTTTTAGCATTTCCTTATACGACGAGTTTTTCTGAATTGCGTACCATGGATCTACAACTTGCAGAAACGGTATTTCTTGTAGGTCACATTTTTCGTCCTCTTTAAATGTTTCACCTAGAAAAGAAAACAGTGTTTTTTATTATTGGTAATATTCTGTTAAAAATGGTATATAAGTCGTGCCAGCTAGATGCTTTCAATTAAGATTTAATTAAATGAACACTACCAGGCAGCTAATAGACAAAGAACAAATATAATACTACTTGCATTCTCTTTATTTCATAAAATACCCGACGCGTTTCAACTAGGTAAGTATCTCCAGTAGTCTTCAGGTAAGTAAAGTAAGTGAAGACGGCTGGAGATACTTACCATCAGTTAAAACGCATAAATACTATGCAAGTCCAAGAAACATCTTTTACTCAACCTACATCATTGTCTATATCCTTTAAACAATAAAATACAACTTTCTTGGACTTACATTGTCTTTTATTTAACTAATATATACGACGTTTCGGATGGTGTTTATCTTCAATCTCCAACCATTAGAAGATCTCCAAAACTAGGGGTGTGAATAGTATTTTTCGGTGGAAGTTGGGGTGTAAATAGAGCATTATTGGCATTGGCATGTTTTCTTTGTTCTTCAATTTTTTCAGGGGTGGAATTGTTTTCTACTTTTTGCCCCCTCCTCCCACCCCCAAATCAATTTCTGCGTACGGACCTGACGCTGTATAATGTAGAAAGAAGGTCAATGAACGATTTATAAAATTAATTTAAAGTAACAAAAATGTTTACTTACTTACAAGTTTGTAGCCTGACCCAGTCTCCATATGAAAAGCAAATAAACCATCTCTTACCCTTTTGACTCCTTCCTCGATGGGCATATAATTGGAAGGTTTTCCAGGTGGTGCAACTTTTTTTAGGTAAATAGATTTTCTTATTGGTTCTTCAACTGTCTAAGAAAAAATGAAACACTACATTCAACCAATGAAAGACAATAATAATTGTAGTTTGCACTATATAGGGTGTAATTTAATTGATTGGCTAAAAATACAGGATATGGTTCCTTAGCTTATTATAGGAAGAAAAGGTTATATAAACATATTTCCAGAGTGTTAAAATTTCAAAAAGAAACAATAACTTTTTTAAATATCCTAACTAGGCTTTAGACAATTTTGTTGAAATTTGGCAATATTATTAATAAAATTAAGGGGGTAATTTATCACTTACTTAATTACATTTAATAAGTCCAGTGGCGTCTCGAGAGGCAACTGAATGACTAGTTCCAACAAAAAACGGTACGCCACTGACTGTGTAAATGTGTGTAAAATTTTTGTACTTTCTTTAGATTAAGCAAATAAAAATCCTGCTTTTATGTCTCTTAATTTTTTCCGTATCTTGTTTAGTTTAAGATAAAAAAATAAATTCATTTAATTGCATATTTTTATACCATAAAAAGCATTATTCTTAAAAAATAGGTTTTATAATTTTTAATTAGCAATTATGTAACAAAAAAATTAAATACCCATTTAAATAGGGTTTATATCCGGTATAGCAGTTTTTACTAAAATAAGTTATATACTTAATAGTTTTTTTGGTTTTTTGAAAATTTTAACACACTGTATATCAAAAGTTAAGACGTTTAGGACATATGTTTATATAAACTTTTTAAAATAAGCTAAGGAATCATACCCTGTATTTTTAGCTATCAATTAAGTACTCCCTGTATGGGGTGTTTCACAACTTATTCGACAAACTTTAGGGGCTAATTGTACAACAAAAAATATGAAAAAAACTTCATATGAACCATATGTCCTACACGTCTTAGTTTTTGAACTATAGGGTGTTATTTTTTTTAAATATTGTTTTTTTATATAATAACTTTTATATCTATGTATCAAAAGACACTTTTTTGGCATACAACAAAAGAAATATGTTTTACCAGTGTCATCCATAAGGAGTATAAGTTAAATATTTTTTAATAATGGACAATAACTATGGTACCCCATTGCATTTTTTTAAAATAGAAATATTTTTTAAAATTCCCATGAAACAAATTTTATCTTGTTTTTTTATGTGATGCATGGTTTTTGCGTAAATAAATAAAAACCATTTCTTGGCATGGCCATTTCATATCGATAATCTCAAATTCTACAGTAAAAAGCACCTTTGTTAATTATTCTTTAATTAGATATGGATTTGACCATGCCAAGAAATTGTTTTTTTACGCAATTTGTGTCAAACGAAACGGAAAATTTAAAAATATTTTTATTTTAGAAAAATGCAGTGGCGTGCCATTTTTTCTTAAAAATATTTACCTTAAAGCCTCCAGAAAAGAGAATCGTCAAAAATTGTTTTTCTTGTATGCCAAAAATGTCTCTTGATGCATAAGAGCCGTCCCACAAATATTTTAAAAATATTTAAATTGGTATAATAGTTATTATAAAAACAATAATTTTTTTCTTAATTTTTTAACACCCTGTAGTTCAAAAACTAAGACATTTAAGACATATGTTCATATGAAGTTTTTTCATATTTTTTTATTGTAGAATTAGCCCTGTAAGTTTGCCGGATAAGTTGCGAGACACCCCGTAGGCACACAAAACCATGCTTAATTACACAGGTATGCAAAATTAACCTTCTTGAAAATTGTTTAATAATTATTAAGTAATTATAGGGCGCTGGATTTGAATTCGCTAGTGTTTTTTCTATCATGTGGGGTTTTTTAAATATATAAGAAATACAAAATTACAAATTTAATGAGGCAAAAGGAAGTTTAATTAAAATAAATAAAGCTTACATTAACGAATAGCTTTCTATGGTATCAAAACTTAATAAACGTGCATAATTAACTCCTATAAATCCTTGTAGTACTTCTTCCATGTATCAGTAAAGCTTCTTTTAAAGATTTTCGTCTGTGTTCATTCGCCTCAGTATCACTCTGTAACATCCAAAAATGGTATGCAATCATGTTACCATTTCATCTTTCTTGATAATGTCCTTCCATAGTCTTTATATCCTGATCGAATCTTTCACCCTGTTCCTCATTTAAATCCCCAAGATTTTCTGGAATGTAGTCCAAATAAGATGTACAGAAATTAATTTTTAAGCTCCTGTTGCATTCCCATTTTCTGACATTTTCTAACATGTTTTCCACTAATTGGACATAGTCTAAACCTTTCTTATTGCCTAGAAAATATTTAACCACTTTCTTAAAAGAAACCCAGGCTTCCTTTTCTTCGCAGATTAGTTTCAAAGACTTCTCAGTCTCTCATGAGTTTTCGAATATCTGGACCAACAAATATCCCTTCTTTAAGCTAAGGATCGATCAAATTTTCTTGCAATATATTTTTTGTTCTAGGTTTCAACGTTTTTTCCAGATGCCAATCTTTTTTTACCAATGCATATTCTTTATTGCGGCTATTCCACTCATACAAAATATTTGCTAATTTGTTATAGCCCCGTTGTTGTCCAAGTAATAAAAATATAAGTTTTAAATTACTGCATAAAACCCATTTATAATTTTTGTAGTTAATTTTTTAAATAATTAAAGCTAATTTACTTAAACTTTCTACCAGATGCACAGGCACATATTACACTACATATTTTCAATAACTACTCACACGTACAGTAAATGTCATCAAAAAAAATTGTTATGGTATCATTTTTGTACTAGGAAACCATGGATTTATTTTTCTAAAAACCTTACGTTTTTACTTTTTTTAAATTATTTTTCCTTGAAATCTATAAGAAACTATTGTTCAATATCAATTTTACCCATGCCTACCTGTGTTATTGGTCTAAGGTTGAATTTTAGTTCTAGTAAGTAGGTATATTTAATTTAAAGTTTAATTTACAATTTTTATAAGGGATAGATTTATTTTTATCTATGTTTATTTTATTCAAACTAACCGAAAAATAAAAATGATTGTATACAGTATCATCGACCCCCACGTCAATTCTGGACTTTAACAGATCTTCAAGAGTCCTAATACTGTTCGAAGAAGTTTGCAGTAACGCTACTATGTTTGCAGAGTAAGAGACGTAGATAAACATCAGTGATACTAAGAGAAAAATTGTAGCTATTCTACCAGGAGCACTAAAAATACAAAAAAATAAATTACTAATAAAACACCAGTATACCGGGTATCGACGGATTTACTAGCAAGCCTGTCATTTTCCTTAGAAGTACAACACAAGTTTAAAATTTTGGTGGAATGTATGGTTACATAGGATGTAGATTTCTGATGAATTAGCTCTTATGTATCACTTCCGGTTTAACCGGAAGTTCTCTCAACTTTGCTTTTTTAATTGGAACATCCTGTATATTTTCTTTAAATTGGATTCTTCAGAAAATTGTAAGCAAATACATGTGCCGCACGCAATATTTTTATTAATTTGTTAAAAAACAAATAATGGTTGAAAAGACTAAAGACTTATGCGATTTTTTAGCTTGTAGCTATATCATATTCGCATAAAAATACAATGTCCGGTTTTACTTATAGTGCCCCAAAAATTGACTTTTAGAAGTAAATAACTCCAATATCTTAAATGGAAAGCACTACCTTAAGTCCTAGATTTAAATTAAACACTTATTTCTCAATTATTTTTCTTTAAAAGTTCTGCATGGTCTAAAACCTAAAATGAAATCATTAGATTTTTTTTTGACGTGGTATACGAGGTCCGTATGGTCAATATAATTTTTTTAAGAGAAGATTTTTAGGATTAAAAATAACATTCCAATATGCAAAATTGTTCATTAAAAAAAAAAAGATTACGCGTCAACGGTGAAAATTTAAGTTTGTACATTAGTGTATACTTATTTTGAAATGTAATATGAAAAGAATGCTTAAGAACCGTCATAACACAGAAAAGCTCGTTATCTAAAAAAAGGTTTTTTTTTTTAAATAAAGATGATTGAATATTTGAATGTTATTTTTAATCCTAATACTTTTTCCCAATAAATTTTCTTGATATGAAAAATAAAGGTACTTTTCTCCGGAGCAAAAATCATATTTTTTGACATTCCTGGTACACCACTGCAAAAAATGAATATCTGATAATGGCATTTTAGGTTTTAGACCATGCAGAACTTTCTATAAATAATAACTTTTTTCGTAAAATTAATATGTAAAAAGTTTTTCGTATTGTGCGAACTTAATTAGACACGCTGTATTATATCTTTTAAATATAAAGCCGCGTCCAGACTTGCAACAATTCACCAAACATCCGCCCAAACTAACCAACCTGTTTGCGCGCTTCTTTGAAGCCAAAAACCAACAAGCTCTGAATCACCGGCAAATCATTCGCCAAGTCCTTGAAACGACGGGAATTCCGTCCACGTCCACATCCACGTCCACGTCCGCGCTATGTGGCGGGGTATGCGGCGTGAAGCGGGGCGGCGAATTGTTGCAAGCCTGGACGCACCTTAATAGTTTGTAAGATATTAATTGTGAAACACTAAAAATAGTGTTTTTCACTATTTTTAAGGCAGAGTAGCAATGTAAAAAAGAAACAGTAAGAAGAGTTAATGATGATTTATGGCAGTATATTTGTGTTAAGGTTTGGGGAGGGGGAATGAGGTTAAAAGTCAAGAAACAAATAGAATTGGAAATATACCTGTAAGGTAAAGCTGCAGATCCTTGTTGACACATAGCGGAAAAAGTCATAAAAGCAACTTCTAAGAATGAATCTTGAAGTTCCACACTGTTTGATGTATCCTAAAATAAGTTAATTAAGTCTCAGGAGGAGGTCTAACGATAAGCATTAGCATAGAGTGTTCGGTAGCAGAATTTCACGTTCTACCATGGTGTATAATACATACTTATATGTTATATTAATGATATATTTTACAGGGTGTCCCGAAAATACGTGTACAACGTTTGATGACTGACGTCAAAATAAGTCAATTTAAATAAACTTATCTATGTCCAAAAGTTAATAATAACCAAGATACAGAGTGTCAAAGTTTCAAAGTTATTTCGATTTTTTCTGAATATTTTTGACAATAGTAAACCTAATTGCTTAAAATTTGGCAGTTAGATTTTTTTACAGAAAGACAATTAAATTTTGTTTTAATTTTTCTGTAGATTGTAGAGGGCGCTGTCTGCGGAACTTTTCCGTTGTCACAACTTTTTGCGGCTTAGTGTATGTACATTTTGAGTTAAAAAAATGCTTCTTACATCTCTTTTACATAAAAAAGGTATACTTTGAATAAGTCGCCCAGGTTTAGGGTTTTCGAGATACATATTTGATTTAAATGATTCAGTGTTTAGTCCAAAAGCCTTAAAAAGTTAAGCACATATTTTAAAATTATTTTTTCTGGCGTAACCATTTGCCACAAGCAAAATTTCGCAGGAGATAAAAAATCTTCCAAACACACTGTTTAAATGGTTTAGTGTGTTAGTTTAAAGCAGGATTCAAATACATTAAAATTTCATGCTTTCCGTTTATGACAAATTAACTTTTTTAAAGCTTTTGGACTAAACACTGAATCATTTAAACCCAAATATCTCGAAAACAACAAATTTTGTTTGGTTACGCTAGAAAAAATAATTTTTAAATATGTGCTTACCTTTTTAAGCTTTTGGACTGAACACTGAATCATTTAAATCAAATATGTATCTTGAAAACCCTAAGCCTGGGCGACTTTTTCAAAGTATACCGTTTTTATGTAAAAGAGATGGAGAAAGCCATTTTTTTAACTCAAAATGTACATACACTAGAGCCGTAAAAAGTTGTGACATTGAAAATATGCGCAATGTCTAAATTAAAATTTAAAATAAGTTTAATTGCCTCCCTGTACAAAAAATTTAACTGCCAAATTTCAAGCAAAAAGGTTTACTATTGCCAAAATTATCCAGAAAAAGCCGAAATAAATTTGAAACTTTGACACCCTGTATCTGGGTTATTATTAACTTTTGGACGTAAGTAAGTTCACTCAGATCGACTTATTTTGACGTCCAGAGTCTGTCATCAAACGTTGTACACGTATATTCTGGACACCCTGTATAATAATCAACACTGAGGTGGTGCAAGGACAAATCCATAATGAGTGAAAACAAACAGAGTTTTCGGCTATAATTATGAAAATTTGGCATTACTTCACAACCCAAATAGACCTTTTCATCATACGACAAGCGCAGTCGCCATATTAAAATGGCGGTAATTTAAAACTTTCGTACTGTTTTCATCAACAATGGGTGGGCAAGAAATATTATCTCCACAAACAAATAATATACTGGAAAAAACATCGATGGTGCTTCACTTATTTTGGTTTAAGAGCTGGCACCAATTTTTGGGTAAGTATTTGAGGCAAGCTGAAAACTTGTAACATACTTGTTTTATTTTACCCCAACATTAAAATATTAATTTTTGGGTCCCAAAAATACGGGTTGTTTTGTAACTACGGTACGAAACTTAAGAGGGTGCTTTCTTATGTTTTTTTTTTTGAGAAAACGTTTCTATAAACATATGTCCGGACTTGCTTCCATTCTGAAAAACATGGCGTTAAAGTTTTCAAACAAAGCGGTATCTTTTAAATATCTTAGGAACCCGCTAAACGATTTAAATAAAATTTGGTACACATATTTAATTTAATAAGGTGCTTGTAAAGCTTTGCCTAGATTAGTATTATTGGGTCCAGTGGCACCACAGTGGGCACCACAGCCAATATTATTGTGAAAAAAGTACGCCACTGACTTTAAATAAAGATTTAATATTTTTTTCTGATTAAGCAATTAACAATTGTCCTTTTTAGTTCCTTATACTTTCTTCGTATCTGCCTTCGTTTTCGAGAAAAAAAAGAATCCACTCAATCATTCTAAAAAGTAGCCCTAAACAGCATATAATAATATCCAAAATTTAAAAATAACAATTTTGACCCTAGTAGATAGATAAAATGAAAATTTTTAATGAAATACATAACTGCCTATTTATTTTAAGACAAATAATTGTTTTATTTTAATTTTTGCCTTTTATATCATATTTTCTAAGGGTACTTTTTAGAAGATATTAAAGTAGATTTAATATTTTTTATTGAAAACGAAGGCAGATACAAAGAAAATACAAGGGACTAAAAAGTATATTGGTAATTGCTTAATCAGAAAAAGTATTAAAACTTCATGAAAATTCAGTGGCGTACTTTTTTCACTATAATATTGGCAGTGGTGCCCACTGAGACGCCACTGGACCCAATAATACTAATCTAGACAAAAGCTTTACAAGCGCCTTATTAAATTAAAAAGTATCTCAAATTTTGTTCAAATTGGTTAAAGGGTCCCTAAGATATTTAAAAGATACCGACTTTTTGAAAACTTTATATAACGCCCTGTTCCTCAGAATGAAAGCAAGTCTGGCCTCGTATTTACATTACTTTTGTGCAACGATACCTGCAGAAACCAACTGCAGGAAATAATTAAACTCAAAACGCTATCTTTTCGTTTAAAAACTCTGTGCAAAACTTAGGCCTAATTATAGATAACAAATTAAAATTTAAGGAACATACTACTTTCTGTTTAAGAAGAGCATACTCAATATTAAAAGTAATTTACTCGCACAGATTCTATCTTTCAGAAAAAACTAAAACCATGCCTTGTGAAGCGCTGGTGTTATCCCATTTCAATTTTGCTGATTATTTGTACGGTTCTTTTTTGAATAGTCTGAATATAAAAAAGATTCAAGAGAGCTTAACATTCTTGCCTCAGATTGATATTTGGAATAAGACGTAGGCAGAGAATTTTACATAAATTACCCGAATTGGGGTGGCTTAATATGGAGCAGCGACGTATCCTGCACTCGTTAGTGTTTTTTACAAAATTTTAAAATTCAAAAGCCCTCCTTACTTGTGTCAAAAAATTAAATACAGGACTGATATTCATCATTTAAATATTCGTAGATTAAATTTACTTACAACACCATCGCATAATAAAGAAATATTTAAAAAATCATTCTCCTACCAAATTGCATCACTAATAAATAAATTTAGGGTTATCGAATTGTCCCCGTCAGTAGCCTCTTTTAAGAAAAAAATCCGATTTACTTTGCTGAGAAATTAAAATATGTTATAACCGTATTTACCCTCCCCTTCATCCTTTTCCCCTTAATCCTTCTTTTTTTCTCTTTGTCTATCTTTTTCCTTCTTTCTTCTTTATTTCTTTCTTTCTCTCTCTTTCACTCTCTTTTTATACTTATTTTTTTAGTTTTCTTACTATTTTTGTTAGATAATAGACTTTTTATATTAAGTTTAGTTTTAAAGCTTAGTATTAGGTTCTCTCATTTAATTATAATTTAAATCTACATATGTATATTTTTTTGGCTCTAGCAGCTGCAGTTCTTTATGGGGCAAGCTGATGTAGCCCTTTATTCTAAAACAGCTTTTATCTTTAATGTAAATTGAACAAATATGTATCTTTGTATGTATTATTACTATTATAATTACATTCTATACCATTATACAGATGAGTGCCATTCTATAGCGTAGTATAATATGTATATTTAAAACGCGCATATGGTTTCTTCAAATCATACCGCGATACAGATAAGCGTCAATCTATAACATAGTAGGATATGAACTTACAATACGCTTCTATTTCTACTCCAAATTAAACCGCGGTACAAAAAAATAATATTTTTTAAAGTTACCTTTTTTATGGCCTATTTCTAAGCTAACAAAGTAAACATATTTTAGAAAACAAAACTTACACGTAATATAAAAATTATTGCGGCTTCTGGTTAGTTTGATTCAAAACCTTCAACTAGGTTAATTATGCATTGTCACCCAAAATAAACGTGTATGCTAAATTTCAGCTCAATCAGTTGAGAATAACTGCTTCAAAATTCGGTTGCAAGTTGCAATGCCGCAAAGTACACAAAAAATGATAAAGTAAACAAACCTTTTCAAATGCATATAGCCTCGGACAGAGCCTGATTACATATTTTTAGACAAATAATAAAAAAACATTGCTAAAACACGTATTACGTACTTAAAAAACATTCTCTTATTTCGCCTCTGTCCTACTAAAAAACCGGTGGCACGTGGCGTATTACTAGAAACTCGTCGGGTTAAATATTTTTGCTGCAATAAATCATTGTTCACTAACTTTACTTTATCATTTTTTGTGTACTTGGCGGCATCGCTTTCAGAATGAATTAAACGTGGACCCATCTTTACATACATACAGAAAAAAACTAAATCAGACGGGTAAGGCCAATTTACATATTTACTACCAAAATGTTAGGGGAACAAGAACTAAGCTGGCGGAGACTGAATGCGATTATGATGTAGTAGTGTTTACGGAGACCTGGTTAAACAAGGATATAGTGGATGGTGAATTGGGAATGACAGGTTACAATATCTATAGAAAGGATAGATCCGAGCTGACTAGTTGTAAATGCTGGGGCGGAGGTGTGCTGATAGCAGTGCGGACAGATTATCAATCAAATTTAATTGAGGTTGGACAAGGTAATGTTGAACAGTTGTTCGTTTCTGTTTGCCATGGATCTGAGAAGATAATAGTGGGGGCCATTTACCTGCCTCAGCCCTTAACTGTTGATGTTATTCAGGCTCATTGTTCCACTATAGATGACATACTTCAGACATGTCCGGAACGTAAGCTGTGTCTATTAGGAGATTACAATTTGCCCGAGGTTAACTGGACTAATGATGATATGGGTGTGTGCATGCCAAGTGATAATAGGGATGTGGTTAGATTGCTTAGTGAGTGTTTTGCCTATAATCAGCTTTTTCAAGTAAACAATATAACTAACGCAAATGGTGTAATGTTGGACTTGGTATTTACACATGAAAAACTTACGTCTGTGGATATTGCCCTGGAATGTCTACTTCCATGTGATCAGCATCATCCTGCCCTTGTTATTGGTGTTCCTATTTCAGTGCGGTCTAGAGACTTACAGTATGACACTCAATATTATGATTATAAAAGAGCAAATTATGTTATGTTAAACAATTTTTAGCATTTAGTTGATTGGAATAATGTATTAGGTTCCATTGAGGATGTTAATGAAGCAGTAAATATATTTTATAATCTGCTATATCAGGGAATAAGCCAGTATGTTCCTGTTAATGGTCTCAAAAATCCAAAGTTTCCTAGATGGTACTCGTATGAGCTTAAAAGTAAAATTTTTGAGAAAAGGATGTATCACAAAGAATATAAAATGACTCATCTGTGGTGTCACTATGAAAAATTTTCTCGTTTGAGATCACAGTGTAAAACGTTAAAGCATAATTGTTATATAAATTATGTTAATAATGTTGAAAGTAATTTAAATAGTAATCCTAAAGAATTTTGGAATTTTTTAAACTCTAAGAGGGGGGTAATAGCATTCCAAACTATATACAACTAAAAGATGTAACAGGAACAGATGGGCAAGCAATTGTAGATATTTTTAAAACACACTTTGAAAGTGTTTATAAACCGAGTAGTGACTGTGTATACTTGCCTGAGAGTGAGAGTCCTCTAAATTTACATAATTGCTCAATTTCTGTGGGGAGGGTTTTTCAATATGTTTTAGATCTGAAACAAGGTATTGGTCCTGGACCTGATGATGTGCCTCCTGGTTTACTGGTAGATTGTGTCTATTCTCTTTCGAAGCCTCTTTATTTACTCTTTAACCTATCACTTAAGAGTGGTGTTTTTCCTGAACGATGGAAACAAAGTTATATCACACCTATACATAAGAACGGAAGCTACTCTGATGCTACAAATTATAGACCAATTTCCAAACTAAGTACAATCCCAAAGCTTTTCGAAAAAATTGTTTGTGATGACATTAAACACCCAATTATGTCTATTATGATTCAGGAACAGCATGGCTTTTTCGATGGCAGATCCACAACAACAAATATGTTGTTGTTTACACAGGCAGTGTTAGATGCCTTGAAGAGTGGGTGTCAAGTAGATGCTGTGTACACCGACTTTAGTAAGGCATTTGATACTGTTGATCATCATATTTTAGGGAAAAACTAGAAGCCTTTGGTTTTACTGGTACATTGCTTAAATGGTTAAAATCTTACTTGAATAATAGAAAACAATTTGTAAAAGTAAAAGGTTTTGTATCACAAGAGGTGCATGTTACATCGGGTGTCCCTCAGGGTAGTCATTTGGGTCCTTATCTCTTTAATATTTTCATTAACGATCTTAGAAAGGAAGTCCAATTCGCACAACCCCTACTTTTTGCTGACGATTTGAAATTATTTGTACCTGTAAAATGCTTTCAGGATGCTATTAACTTGCAGGATGACTTAAGCAGAGTGAGTGTATGGTGTGATAGAAACAGGATGGATTTAAATGTAAAAAATGTAAAACAATGACCTTTCATCGGTCGCAGCATCCACTCACTTATGTTTATGGTATAAATGGGGAGCCGTTAGAAAGGGTTAACACTATTTGTGATTTAGGTTTACACTTAGATACTAAATTAGACTTCCATATCCACTAAGAATATATTGTAAACAAATCTTTAAAGTTGCTGGGTTTTGTGTGTAGAAACACTAGGGATTTCCGTAACATCAATAGTTTGAACAATATTTATAAAACTCTTGTCAGATCAAACTTAGAGTACCTTTCCTGTGTGTGGTCACCCTTTTACATATACAAAACATCGAGAGAGTACAGAAAAGGTACACTAGGTTTATTTCATTTAAATTTAACTTTACCCCGGAATCCTATGATGTTCGAAGACATAGACTGGTCTTGGATTCCTTGGCGGAACGTAGAATCAAGGCTGATATTTTTTTCTGTTTAAATTGAATAATGGAAACATTGATTGCAAAAGCCTTTTAAATAAAATCAATTTTCGGGTTCCGCCAAGGAACACAAGAGAACAGTATCTTTTGCTGTAGATTATCATAGAACCAATTACGGCAGGTTTTCTCCTATCATAAGAATGCTTAATAATGGAAATAGAGTAGACAAAGACTTTTTAGTTTCTCCTTTAATGTATTTAAAAAAATGTGATACGTCTTGAACTGTGATGTGTAATGTAATAATATTAGATTATTATTTATTATTAGTGCAACTTATGTATATTTATTACTTTAATTATTGTGAATATTAAATTTCTTTGCAAACATTGTAAATTTGTAAATGGGTTTTGCCCGTAAATAAATAAATAAATAAATAAATAAATAAGTAAAGATAAATAAAAGCTTTTAAAAATAGTCCATAATACACTGATACCTAAATAATTAATTAATTAAAAATTATCTCTTACCGTAACGACGATGTTGTGTCCGCCTTTAAAATGCGGGTAATTTTTTATAGTATTTGGATACACTTTCTTGAAGAGAAATACGATTTTGGACCGGCATTCTTTATTTCTTATTCGAGTGGGACATTTATTAAATTCTGGAACTTTGCTGAATTATTATGATGACACTTGAGCACTTTTTTGTATTCAAAATTTTTAAGCCGACTGTCCATGAGAGCGGTTTTCCGCTCGCGGATGATTAATTCAGCGTTGTGATTGGTTAGTGCAAATTTAAAATGCTTTTCCCGCCAATCACAACGCTGAATTATCATCCGCGAGCGGAAAACCGCCCTCATGGACAGTAGACTTTAGTGATGGGTAAGAATATCTAACTATCCAGTTTGCTGTGGTGCCAATACTAAAATTACGGATTCAGTCGTCTCACCACTCCCTATTTGTTTTATTATCGCTATATCAATTTTTGCTTCTAATAATAACACCGTAGTCGTTACAACCAACGTAATTATAACTTTCAATTATATCCTTCTTATAAAAAATATCTTTCAAGACATCTAGGTTTGCTTCCATCTCAAATTACAATTTCAAAAATGTTACTAAGTATATTAAAGGGGGTTAGTACAGCAACGAATGGCGGCACGCGTGTTGTTTTAATGGCCATTGGATATTTACTGTTCACGATGAGAGACAAATGTATCTTAATAAATGCGTTGTAAAATGCATTGGTGCCACGTGCGTAATTCTTTTTACTACTATTGTGAAAATCCTGAACCGTGGTATAATTTGGAGTAGAAATAGGAGCGGATTGTGGTTTATAGATTAACCCTTATCTGTATCGCGGTATGATTTGGAGAAAAGGAGAAACCATATGCGCGTTTTAAATATAAACATATTATACTACGTTATAGAATAGCACTCATTTGTATAACGGTATAGAATGTAAATACGCAGTCCGAACATACAGTTTGTCTACGTAAGATGGCGGCATATGGGAAACTTTGTTATTATTAATTATAAGTTATTCTTTATAAAAAGTTCTGCATGGTCCAAAACCTAAAATGCAATCATCAGATATCAAGTTTAGTGTATTCCTTTTACCTTGTAGAACCGTTCCGAACCGTTCTCTGAACTGTCAATAGTGTCAAAAACGGTTCTACAACGGGAAAAAATGTAAAAAATTTGATTCTGGAATTCTGGAGCACAAAAGGAATACGAGATTTGGCTAAAAATGTGATTTTTGCTCAAAAGTAAAGTACCTGTATTTTTGCTAATCTCGCAAGTTGTTATAGAGAAAAGATGTTTAGAATTAAAAATTACTTCCAAATATTAATTTTTGTTCATTTCCAAAAAAAAATTACTTTTTCTTCGGCAATAATGGTAAAAATTTAGGTTTGTACATTAGTGAACTATATTTCATGATTATAAATGTCATAGGACAGTTTTAAATAAACTTTTTAAATTAATTGTTATCAAAACCAGAGGAATGTACAATGCACTAAATGTACAAACTCAAATTTTCTCGATGATTGCATTTTAGGTTTTGGACCATACAGAACTTTTAAAGTATAACTTTTTTCGTAAAATTATTAATAAAAAAGTTGTCCATATGCCGCCAACTTACCTAGACACACTGTATGTTTATAGGAACTTTATGTCATAAAAAGACATAAGAAAGCACGCCCTTAAGTTTCGTACCGTAGTTAGGAAACACCCTGTATTTTTGGGACCCAAGAAATTAATATATATATTTTTTTGTTTAGCCCCGTTACTCACCATCCACGTGTGAAGTTCCGTATTGGGGTATAAAACATTAAAAAGGTGGCTAAAATGTCATGAGCGTACGCAAAATAGGAAAAAAGTTAGTTGATTGAGAGGTTAGGCATCACTATTTGTTTAGTAGCTACAAACCTATAAATGAAAATAATATTTATAATGTTATTTTAATTAATATTGCTAATTCAAGTGTAATAATTGAAAATATTACTTTAAGTATTACTTATCGGAGTAATTTATTTAAATTGATTTACCCATAATTCACATTTGGCACATTTGCACATGATTTAATATATCATTTGATTGATGATTAAATAATTTCTTTGCGATATTCCAGACAATGGGTTTATAAACTAGTTCGTATTGATTTTGAATCATTTCTACGGTGGATCACTTGTACATATTTCATAACAAAACCCAGGGCTGGATTTAAGGGAGGGCAAGCGGAGCAGTGGCCCGGGTCCCCTACAATAAAGAAAAGGTACATTTAAATTTTGTCTGAGGACCTTCTTTTTTGCTCTTCAATATTTTTGGGTATAAAATCCATTCAGTTTTACTTTTGAGGGGTCCCCACAGGCTCATTGCCCCGGGGCCCCCACACCTCTAACCCTAACAAAACTTTTCCTTTTCGTACGGACGACATAATTTTAATATATTATAATTTTTTGGTTTGATTGGTTTTAGTTATTACTATCTTTGTTTTTCTTTTTTTTAAAGATTAATTGACTTTAATTAATATTTTAATTTCTTTTCACAGTTAGCACTTAAGTACAGTTATTTACAAAAAACAGTACGAAAAAGATGGCTGATTCTAACGCATGCGCACACAAATTGTGATGAAAAGGCCTATCAACTGATAAAAGGTCAGGCAGTCACGATACTATAGAACTGGCTGTCGTTCTGGTATATCTACCAGTTTTTAATGAAAGGACAGCCAGTTCTATAGTATCGTGACTTCGTAATCCCTCTGCAGTTCTATAACGAGGCTGAAAAACCTCAGAGAAAACATAGAAATGCACTAACATGCAATTTGATACGTTTCTTTACAGTCCATTCCCACTTAATAAGGCCATACAGCACAAATATCATTATGATCATCATCAATATTGCGGATATCCATACTTTTTTATCAAATGGCAAAGTGTACACGTTGGTTATGTATGACAGTTTCGGTTGTCTAAAGACGAATTTTGATCTTGTTGGTGTAATCATGGCTATGTAGTCGATAAAATCAATGCGTTCTTTAGTTAAGAACAATGCTGTCCCTAAAAAGAAATATAATTTTTCTGTAAGGCTGCGTTTCTGTTGAAACGGTTTTGGGCGAGGAATAGCATTGAGGCTCGGCCGAAGCCACCTTAAGAGAGGGGTTTTCTAAGACGGTCGGTCAACGGAAATTGACTCGACCGACATTGGCCAAGTCAAATATTCACTTTTAAATGAAACCACATTTCAGTAAATATTTGACTTAGTTTCCGCCGACTGATAGCCTAGAAAACCCTGGCTTTAGGAATGGCCAGCCTGAACAGGGTGCGAGTGACAAGCGAGGGAGCGATTTTTTAAAACCTAAGGGAACGGTCAGACTTAAGAGCGTACGACGACAAGCGAGCAAGTGATTTTTCGCAGTGCGAAGGCTGCATGTTAATTTTCGCCTTCCTGCTAAGTGTCGGTGTGGCCACTTGCATTTACGCATTAGGTTTTGAAAAAATCGCTCGCTCACAAATTGCCCGTTTGAGTCTTGTCGCCTTTCAGTCTGATCGTACACTAATAACCACCAAAATTAATTGTAAGTACAATTCGAACATCTAGAAGGCGATGCGTAATGACATTTTTACCTGCTATATCTGCTTCATTTCTTGTCAGCTCACCCATCATACCAGACCACTGCGACTGGTTATTTCTGTAACCCCAGGAATCTCTTACCGAAAAATGTATTGATATATTTAATGTTGAGGCAAGAGCTAACACCAGGACATAGCTAACTTTAGCAATACTATCTATGTGTTTTTCCCTGAAAAATAGTTTAAACAATGTGAACAGATTTCCCTAAAACCTTGGTATTGTATAAGCGATTTTAAATAAGGGAGCGTCCATAAATTACGTGAGGCGTTTTTTTCAATGTTTTGATCCCTCTGGTAAGATTTGCCTAAATCCCTCCCCATCTTCCAATCTTACGTGGGTTATATTTTGCACAATTTCTCAAACTGAAATTGACTTTGTGTTTGTCGACAAAAAAAAATAGTCCTAAAAAGCTACTTTTAGTTGTTACCGGATATCCATGTTTTTTCTGGGGGGACCCGCCCAAATCTCATAACATATTGTTTTCCTTTTTTATATTTCTCGAGGAACAAAAATTACGTGATAATTGCACAGACCCACCCTCCCTCACCCCACAGTGAAGTGAGATTCAACTCGATTCTTTCCCCGCCTCTAAATGCCTCACGTAGCTTATGGACGCCTTCAAACTCTATTTTTTACCAGTGGTGGCCGGTAAGGGATAGTTCTGGGGCGCTGCTCTCCCATCGTCGTGCCACTTCAAAATCTTCATGGGCAATTTATGCCAACGCGAGGAAAAAAGACGGTCTAAAGCGAGACCACATTTGTTTATGTTTATACAGAGTGGGCCAAACAGGGACGTCCAAACTTTAAGGGCTAATTCTACACTTAGAAATATAAAAAAACTTTACTATATATAAATGTGTCCTAAACGTCTTAGTTTTCGAACAACAGGGTGTTAAAAATTAAAAAAAAATATTGGTTTTTATAATAACTTTTAAACCAATTGAGATATTTTAAAAAATTGGGTGACGTCTTCCATACTCCAAAACACATTTTTTGGCATACAAGAAAAAAATTAATTATTACCAGTGTCGTCCATGAGGGGTTTAAGATTAATATTTTCTAATAGAAAAAATGGTACGCCACTGCATTTTTCTAAAATAAAAATCATTTTTAAAATTCCCATTAAGTTTGGAACAAATTTAATCTCTTTTACCTTTTTTTATTTAATGCACGGTTTTCACGTAAATAAATTAAAACCATTACTCGGTAGGGTCATTTTGTATGGATATCAAATTCAACAGTAAAAATTGACCTTCGATATTTTATAGTTTAATAAGATAGGGATTTGACCATGCCAACAAATGGTTTTTATTTATTAACACGATCAAATAAAAAAACTCAAGAGGTCAAATTTGTTTCAAACTTAATGGGAATTTTAAAAACTATTCTTATTTTAGAAAATGCAGTGACGTACCAAAAAATACCCTTATGGACGACACTGGTAAAAATTATTTTTTTCTTGTATGCCAAAAATGTGTTTTGATGCATAGAAGGCGTCCTCCAATTTTTTTTTAAATATCTCAATTGGTATAAAAACTATAAAAAAACAATAGTTATTTAAAATTTTTAACACCCTTCGAAAACTAAGAAGTTTAGGACAATTTTTTAAAATAAGTTTTTTCATATTTTTTAGTTTAGAATTAGCCCTTAAAGTTTGAACGTTTCTGTTTGGCCCACCCTGTATTGATAGTACAAGGTCAAATGTAGCCCGTAGATAATTGTTTCTAGCTTTTTCCAAATTTTTCTAAAACTTTACCTCTGTAACGTTGCATTTTTAATTTGTAGTCTCTTACAATAAAAAAAATAAGAGAAACTTCTTCTTCTTAAGTGTTTTATTTCGTATTTAATATCTACCTCGAGGCGTTTCTTCATGGACAAACAACTTTTTTTTATTTTTACTACATTTATGCAGTCAGGGGTTTTTGATTGTATTAGTTCTAGTCCCTGGGCCATCAATGAATTGGACTTCATGATAACAACACTTTTAAAACATATTAGGGGGTTCCTTTTGACGAGTCTACCATGAATACTCATATCGCCATATATGGAACGGGCGCTTTAATCCTTACGCCACTCTCAACATGTAATTTCTGAGCCTTTAGGGTTTGTGATAAAAACACTCTTATTTTTGATTTTAACGAAAAGATTGTGTATTATAACCTATACGGACGCTATCGTCCGACAAAAAAGTGACGCGTTCGCCCAGTCCGATACCCAAAACATGTCAGTTTTAGGCCTTATGGTTTCGTAACAGTAACACTTACCATTTTTGGCACAATGTTTAAACAACGCATGCTAAAAGATTATGGTAAACTTTGCATGTGTGGTTTGACACTTATTCAAGATCAAGGTGTGATTTTTCTCAAAACTGTCAGGTTTATCAAAAAATATTAAAAACACCAGTTGTAGATCTCATAAGGCTTAAAATTGACATCTTTGGGATGTCAGACTGGGCGAACGCGTTACGTTTTTAGTCGGACAAGTTAACCACAATGTTTTAGCATGCGATGTTTAAATTGTGCCAAAAATGGTAAGTGTTATTGTCATGAAACCATAAGGCTTAAAACTGACATGTTTCGGGTTTCGGACTGGCGAAAGCGTCACTTTTTTGTCGGACGATAGCGTTCGTATAGGTTATAACACACAATCTTATCTTTAAAATCAAAAATACGAGTGTTTTTATCACAAACCCTAAAGGCCATATATGGCGATATGAGTATTCGTGGTAGACTCGACAAAAAGGAACCCTCCTAAATATGTTTTGAAAAGTGTTGTTATCATGAAGTCCACTTCATTGATGGCCCAGGTACTATTCTTTGTCATACATTGAAATTCAATTGAAAGGATCGAACTGCCACGACGGGTATGAATATAATGTACTATTAAACAATTTCGTTAAGTTATAGAACAGAGAATACCTTTTATCTGTCAGATGATTTAAAGAATCGTTATTAGTTATAACCATACAGGCATTTAAATCAACACTCAAATCTTTACGTCTTCTTGCCACATTTGATTCAAAACCTTCATGTTTAACAAAGCCCATATTTTTACCCCATGTACCAAAATCCTCAACGAAAAATTCGCATTTTTTTGGGTGTTTTTTGTAAATTTTTCGTATAAAAACTGTACCATTTGACGTTGTTTCGGCAACGTTAAAATCACTATCTACCAAAATGGATAGTTTCAAAAAAGTAGCTTTTAAAAAATTGTCCAGTTTTGTTTTTTGGTGAAAAGCTAGCCATTTAAATGGGGCAGCCATAAGCTTTTGTTCATTTGCCTAAAATATTTTAAAAAATCTATTAATATACAAAGGGTGTGCCATATTCAAGAGATGACCATTAAAATTTTGGAAACAGAAAGAGTTACGAATTTGGCTAAGTTACGGCAAAGTTGCGTAATTAGAAGCTCTTTAATGTTTCGTTTTCGAATTTAATGATTTTCGCAAAATTTCGGAGATATACAGACTATCCATGGATGGGGTTTACATAAGAACAAATGGACCAAAATTGTCATTTAAAAAAAAGTAATTCTCCTTAAAAGTTTTTGCTTGTAAAAAACAGGATTCACGGAGAGAAAACGTCGATTTTGTATACATGGTTCGCAAAAACCTAAAAAACATGTTTTTCTCCAGGAGTTCACAACCTTTATTTTCCATTTTTAGGCAAAATGTTATTAGGAAAATTTATTTAGAATAAAGTGTGTATAATTGATAAAAACAATAATACAAAATTTTATTTACCTTCATAATTGGGCGAAAACGCGTTGATCACATTAGTTTACAGCTGAAAAATTGTGTTTTGTAAGAATTTGGGCAAAGCAGGTGTTTGAAACGCTTATTATAAGAGGTTTTTAGGTCATTTTATTATGAAAATTTAAAATAAATAATTTTTTATAACTCCAAAAGTAGATTTATGAAACTTTTTGATACGTCTGTAACATCAATAAAGTCACTGAAAATGCTATTCTACATAACTTTCCCTAATAACATTTTGCCTAAAAATAGAAAATAAAGGTAGTTTACCCTTGGAGTAAAGTCATGTTTTTCAAGATTTTGCGAACCCTGTATACAAAATCAACACTGTCTCTTCGTGAATTATATTTTTTTTACAAGCAAAATTTTTTATCCAGAATAACTTTTTGTTGAAAAATTAATTTTTTTATCCATTTGTTCTCTTGTAAACCCCATCCGTGGACAGTCTATATAATAATAAAGAAAAAGTGGTTTTAGAGCAAAATAACTTAAACTGTGTAAAACGTGTCAGTTCTTGTATTTTCTTTAAAAAATCAGACCATTTTGAAAAATAAATTTGATGATGGCGGCTGAAAAAAGAAATAAAAACTGCCATTCTTTAGGTTCACTCTTTGAAGCCATGTTACTGAGGAAGCTTTAGAACGTCAATATAATCATCAGCTATACTGATCAAAACTGTCACAAAACAAAAATAATTTTTTTCAATTTTGGGGCTTAAATCTGAAACAGTATATAGTAATTTTAGAGAACAAAAGATATTTTGACAACACAAAGCAACTAATTTATTCAAGAATATTAATAACTTATATAATAGTTATTTCCCTAACAAGTGAGCAACGTAATACTTTCCCGCACGCAAAAGAAGTTAGACGACCGACGCGAAGTGGAGTTCGGATCAGTTTTAAGTGCGGGAAAGACACTTTGCACAATATTTTTGTGCAATAAGTGTATTAGAAAAGTAGAAACCTATATTTATTTTTATTTTAATATTTCTCAACGTCAAATAGTTTTTGTCAATTTTGCCGTTTATTTGTTGTTACTCCAACAATCAATTATATTTTCTAACAGGAGATTGCGTGCGCAAAGTACAAGTTTGCGCACGCAAACAACAATTTTGATAAGGATAAAATTAAACGAAGAGCAAGGCAGATAGTATATTGGTCTGGTGTAGATAGTAATGCTAGTGGAAAAATAGTAGTATCAACGATATCAAGCACCATTAAAAAAAGTGTGAAATTTACTATCCGTTTACCGATTTTAAGTCGGGACAAGAGGAATTAAAATAAGTTAGCTAACAATGTTTTTTTTTCGTATTAGTGTTCATCTGATGGTACAAATTTAATAGTTCATATTTCATGTTTTTCTAGTTGACCCATCTTTAACCGATTTTTCAATATAGGTACTAGGCTAAGGATGTAACAATAATCTTTTACTTACCTTACTTAAAAGTTTTGAAGAATTTTCACACTCTAGATTAATAAAGTAAAACTGGCGATATGGTGGTATTGGATGCTCTAGCTTTTGAGTTTCAACTGATAGAATTCTATTTGCATAAGATTCTGAGGTTAATATCTTTGATAACAAATTAGACTCTATAAAAAAATGATAGCCTTAATTTACTTTATTCATTTAAAAGAGGAGCAGAATACTCTAAAGCCGTAAAAAATGACTCCCCTACATTTAATGGGAAAAATATGGACAGCTTTCAATTACCAACCATAAAAACCTCCCAATACCAAATGTTTAATATTAAGGAAAATATTTAAAAAATGACCAAAATAAAATTAAAACTTTGACATCCTATATCTCCAAAAAGGTCAACTTTTGGGCTAGGGTAAATTTCGTTAGATCGTTATATTTTGGCCCAAGGAATTTGTGGTAGCATTTTGTACAGACCTTTTAGAGACACCCTGTATAATTAAAGAATAACAACAAAAAGGTTATTTTTTACTGCAGAATTTGATTTTAGCAATACGAAATGACCATGCCAAAATATAGTTTTTATTTTTTTATGCAATAAAATTGTAAAAATAAATAAATATTTATTTATTTATTTTTACAGTCATTAATGAGCCATACGCCCAAAGAACTTTACCTTTTATTATCTATATATTTAATTTTTATTTCAAATATCCCCATCCATTAAAAATAAAATTCTTAATTCCTTTTAAAACCTTTTTTAGATATCATACCAACTAACGTCACTTAAAGTGTTTAATTTAATTTTTAATCATTTTCCCCCAACCGACGCCTGTGAGCCGAATGTCATAAATGATTTTTAGGTTACGGGATAAGCAGAGGTGATTGTCAATTTTTATTTATTTATTTTAAAAATAAACAACTTTTCATATGTGTTCACTCCTTGGCGGCCACTGTATATCTAGGGAACTATTTATAGGATCACGTTGGACCAATAATCAATTTTGATCAGAAAGTCGAAAGCTACAAAATATCAAATTTTTAGCCAATTCGTCTGGGACCCAAAGTCCATAAGGTTAGTGCTGGATCCTTTGTTCTAAACTAAACGGGAATTTAAAAATTGATTTTTAAATTAGAAAAATGCAGTAACGTACCATTTATTTCTTAAAAAAATATTTACCCTAAATTCCCTTATGGACGACACTGGTAAAAATTTATTTTCTTCTGGTATGTCAAAAAATGTCTTCTGATGCATAAGAGACGTCTTTCAAAGTTTTTTACAAATATTTTAATTGGTATAAAAGCTATAATAAAAAAGATAATTTAAAAAAAATTTAACACTCCGTAGTTTAAAAACTAAGACGTTTAGGACATATGTTCATATAAAGTTTTTCTTATTTTTCATTGTGGTATCACCCCTTAAAATTTGTCGGTTGAGTTACTAGACTACCCTGTATATAAAGTCAGTAATTATGTAAAAACAGTCTTAACTTTCTTGATCGATTTTTGAAAGACCATAATGTATAAGAGGAACCCTTAAAAGAAACAGTTAATAAGTTTATTTATACCTTTTTTGGAGCATTCAAAAATAGTAACTCGAAAATTTTTTCCATAATAACGAAGAAAATCAAGAAAAAAGTCAGCAAAAGCACTAGTCTGAATCGTAAAAATTGCCGTAAAAAGAACCACATTTTTCCACTGCATTTTCGATAAAATTTTAAATTATAATCGTGGGAAATTTGTAAAAATTCTGATTTTATAGCACCAATTGGGTCGCTAGGAAAAATGGATAATCACAATAATAAGACATTCTGGTTTACATAAGGTAAAATTTTGTTAACGTAGAAAATTGGTAAAAATTAGGCAAATAAAAGAAATTGTAAAGTAAACTTAAGGAAAAATGGGCATGTAATTTTATTGTGATTGCCAGTAGAGTATGATATTACCTAGTTATTTTATGTAAACGAACTTTTATATTTTCATTATACAGGGTGTTATAGAATTTTTTAAAGAAAATTTAAAGCCTGATCCTACTTTTGAAATTATGAAAAAAGAATATATAAACATGGGTCGCAAATTCCTCGTTCTCAAGATACAGGGTGGTAAACTTGTAAAAAAATGTTTTTTATATCTTAAATATCCTTTACCCAAATTTGTCTTTATTTGGCCATGTTTTCTATGGCAATGAGAGGGTATCCTATGACTAACTGAATTATATTTAATAAGTCCAGTTGCGTCTCGAGCGGCAAATGAAGGAATATTTCTAACAAAAAAACGGTACGCCACTGACTGTGTAAATGTGTATAAATTTTTTGTTTTTTTTTAGATTAAGCAAATAAATATACAGCTTTCATTGCGGAAACTTTTGACGTGACAACGTCATATAATTCGATAAAGGCGGCTGCATGCACAGAAAAACTAGACTCATGTGCCGTTACCTTACGCGTTCCATTTAAGGCTTGACAACGAGGCGAACGAGCGACAGAGGCACAATCTCCGCGTCGTTCGACATCCGTTTCTCTCCTACTTGAGTGAGCGTGCGAATGCGGTGTCAATTGTTTATAGCAACGATAATTGCGGCGATAAAGGTAATGATTTTTGCGTTATTATATATCGCCGAATATTCGTGCTTTCATCAAAAAACAAATAGCCTCAATCCGCTAGTGCAGCGATTGTAGGTTATGCTAATAGTAATAATATCCAAAAATAACATACAGAGTGTTTAAAAAATAGTTTACATTTAAAATTCGATATTGACGTTATTAAAAAAAAGTTTGTAAGCTGTTTTTACAGTTTGAAAGTTTTCTTGCATGCAATTTTTTCTTGTTGCAATTTTTCGATCTCAATCAATTTTAAAAAAGAGAAGAATGCGCTTGAGCAGATCGAAAACTTGCATTTAAGAAAACTTTTATACTGTAAAAACAGCTATAGAAATTTAGCAAAGGTATCTATGGTGTATAAAAAAATATAGAATTACCATACCGGATGGGTCAAAATAAAATTATATAAAAAAAACCCTTAAAACTAAAATGCAAGTTAACTACGTTTTTATACAACCTAGTTTAGAGATTTGCAAAAATTGCTTAAATATTAAGATTTGCAAAATAATTATTAGTATTAAAAAATAATATACAGGGAGTGCCAAAAATTTTTATTAAGCTTCTTATTACTATTCAACGGATTTTGATGCGTTTTTTTATAGATAAAGGAAGGCTTATATGTACAAAATAATATAGAAAATCTTTACGGTATAGGAAAAGGTAAAAATAGGCAAAAAAGCAAAATATCTATCAAACAAATAAAATTAAAATTTTCTTTTGAAAAATGCAACCATTCCATCCGTATTTTCTTATGACGTTGTCACGTTCAACTATTGTCAGTAAACCGACTTTGCAGAAAACCGATTTTTAGTTTTAAAAATTCGGATTCATAATTTTTTATTTGCAATTACCTTACAACAACAATAACCAATTTTTAAAATGAGATTTATATCCAGACTAACATTTTTACTGAAATAAATGTTTTCGAAATTTCTCAGTTTTTTGAAAAGTTTAACACCCAAGATCGTTTAATAGGTAAGGTTGCCTCGTAAGCGTTTCAACATGGCGGACCATACGTCACATATGTATTTTGCTCATTATTTAATGAAGTTTTTAACAGTGTAGTTTGTGTTTTTTGTCAATATTAAAGAAATACTTTTAAATACTGTTAATTCCAGTTGTTACCGTAACTTCTTTATTTCCTATTAATAAATTATTGATTATTCTAGCTGATTTTTTAAATATTGTATATCGCGCTCTTTCGCCCTCATAGCATTATCCGTCTAGACATCCTTGTTTGCTATGTTGGTGCCAATAAGGAACCAGCAGTGCGGTACATATGTGACGTAATGAGGCAACCTTACCTATTAAACGATCTTGTTTAACACCCTCTACCTTGACAAAGAAAAATTTGCGGCTCCATATTTATATGAACTTTTCGTTATATTTTATTATATAGAATCTGCCATTAAATTAACTTAACAACATTTTGTAACGGTCTGTATATACTTTTGTGATAGAAGATAGAAATGTAATATAATATAGAGGATGATTCAGTTTAAAAAAAACTATTCTTTTTATATAACAAATATACCTTAAAACAGTGTTTATCAATCTTTTTTATGACGCGACCCCTTATTAAGAAAAAAATTCCCGCGACCCCCGATCCTTTGCTTTTTTCATGTTATTGTATTACAAATATGCAAACCATGTTACATTTTAATGCGTATCATAATTATTCTAATAATACATAATTAATTAAATATAAATACATAATGAAGCACATTCTCTTACACCTTCCATTGATAACTAAAGCATAGATATGTGCATAACCACTGGAAGAAATTTGCAGGGCACGTGCCTCAAATACTACAGGTGAGTGCTTGTGCCAGGTACTGACCAAAGTCATGGAACTCCAAGCTGATTTTTTTAATATATTTATATCAAGCCAACTCAGAATATTAATTTGTGACCAAAAAATTGTTTTTGAAATTAGCTTTTCTTTCAGACCTATTTGAGCATTTAAATATTTTGAATAAAAGTTTTCTAGAGAAGAATGAAAATAAACTTACTTCAAAAGTCTCTACCTATATCTATAGTTTTAAAAACAAATTTGACTTTTGGTTATCCTATATAAATAAAACAAACAACCGAATAATTTTTGTCGACACAGTCTGTTAGGTATTGAAAAAGTCGAATATAAGATAAACACCAAGACATATGTAAATACATAATATAAAAATGATGTTAAATTATCTGAATAAAGAACTGGTTCAATAGGTCTTTCGGCAAGAGATATCGAAAAACACCAGATGGCTCTTAAATCCGTTTTTAACTGCAGCTCTAAATGACACATTGGGGAAGTAAGCTTAAAAAAATCTGCTAGTATTATCCGCCGATACGATGTTACACTTGGAATTTAGGTTTGTAAATTTGAATACATTTTGGTTAAAAAAAAAAACAGAATATCCAGAATTACCTAACAACTAAGGGCTTGAAGTGTTTGATTTTATTTGCCAACTTGTCTTTATGCGAGTTAACAGTTGTTATCAAATGACCAAATAAAAAGTAAGCAAAAAAATTGCTTAGATTTGGAATACAACTTAAGTTTCAATGTAGAGAAAAATGGATCTACGAGCCTTTGCATTAGGAAAGACAAGTAATAGTAGAATTTTTGTTATGTTGTTTCTATTCACATACAAATGTTTGAGTATATTCCTTTTGGTAAACATATTTTTAATGAATCTTTTTTTTTTCTTGAGTACTTCTTTTACTTAATCTCTCGACCTGTCGATCGCGACCCTCCTACAGAAGCTTCGCGACCCCACAGTGGGTCGCGACCTACAGTTTTTTTTATCTTTGGACAATCCACGAAGGCTGGAAGCCTAAATACTAACGTACCGTGGGTGTCTTAAGCAGGGTAAGAGGAAGTTTGTTAACACGGGACTTAAAAACTTGAAGATTTGGGGGGAAGGAAAGACCTCCGCTGGCAGTAGGTTCCACAGTCTAGAAACTCTAGGGATAAAAGAACGAAAGAAATGGGAAGTTCGGGGCCTGTCCAATGGAACCGTATAGGGATGCATACGCGCGGCACCACGAGTTTCTCTGTTGGGAGCTGCAAGAGGAGGGACTATACTGGATAATTCGTCGGAGCAGAAGCCGTAAAAGTATCTATAGAAGAGCGATAGATCTCCCACAGCTCGACGATGGGCAAGAGAAGGAAGTCTTTGAGTAAGTAAATGATCACTAATAAGACGAACAGCCACTTCTTTGAATGGCATCAAGAATGCTGAGGGTTGTAGGGGATGCCATTCCCCAGACACGAGAACAATATTTCAGAGAGGGTCGAATTTAGGACACATACAAAGTGTATAAATTGGAAGGAGAAAAATACTTTTGGCTCGGAAAAGAAATCCAAGATTTTTTGAAGCCGCGGTGGCTATAGATACAATGTGTTTATGCCAGTTAAGGTTATTCTCAAATGTGACGCCCACAAGGTTAAATGTGTCCCCGCTCTGCAAAACCTGGCCACTCATAAGCAAAGGATGAGTGTTTGATGATTTTTTCGCGACAAGGAACATGATTGTGTTTTGGATGCATTAAATTGAACGAGATTTTTGGCGCCCCAATCCAAGATCAAATTAAGATCCTGTAAAAGAGATATCTGCATCGCCCTGCGTTTGCTTTCCAAGTCGGGTTGAGAGATTGGTTTGGGAACCTGAAAAGTGGAGTGAAGGGTACTATCGTCAGCATAACTATGAATGGGATTAGTGTGGAAGAAAGAAGGTCGTTGATGTGAAGAAGAAACAAAGTTGGTGCTAGTACTGAACCCTGAGGCACTCCAGCATTAATTTCGTGAAAGCTTGAAGAGTGGCCATCAACAATGACTGATATACGTCGATTAGAAAGATAACTGAAGAGCCAAGAGCAGAGTTTAGTTGGAAGACCGTAGGAGGGAAGTTTATTAAGAAGTGCGTCATGCCAGACTTGGTCGAAAGCTTTAGATATATCAAGAGCAATGATCTAGGACTCACCTAGAAACTCAAGAGACTTGTTCCAGTTGTGTGAAACGAAGGAAAGAAGATCTGCTGTAGATCTCTTGTGACGAAATCCGTATTGCCTGTCATGTAAAATTTTATGTTTTTCTAAATACCTAAGAATTTGCGAGTTAATGGATTCCTCCATTACTTTACAAAGCATTGAGAGGAGTGAAATGGGTCTATAGTTGGATGGAAGAGATTTAGATCCTTTCTTGGGAATAGGCTGGACACGTGCAGCTCTCCAGCTGTCTGGAAAAATACCCGTGTCATAAGAAATTCGAAAGAGCCTGGTTAAAATAGGTGCAAGTTCAGGAGCACATTTTTTTAAAAGCATTGCTGGTATTCCATCTAGCCCAGACGATTTCTTGGTGTTAAGAGAAGAAAGGATACGCTTAATGTGTTTTACCTTAAAAATAATATTGGGCATTTTGTGAGAAACTGGGGGAATAGTTGGAATTGGATGATTGACAGGTGGGTGAAGGGTTGAATTGGCAGCAAATTGTTTAGCAAATAGTTCGGCCTTTCCCTTAGATGTAGAAATAATTTCATCTTCTAAAGTTAATGGTGGAAAAGAACTGGTACAGAAATTTCTACTGATGTTTTTGGCAAAGGACCAGAAGGATTTGCTGCCTTTTGAGCAAGAAAGTACTTTGTTTTTTATACGGTTATCAAAGGAGTCTTTGGCTTCTGAGATTGTTTGGTGGTAGTGGTTTCTTGCTTCAATGCTGGCCTGTCTGTTTTCTGGACTAGGATCCTGTAGAAACTTCTTGTGAGCTTGAACTTTTAAAATTCTAGCTTTGTCACATGTTTTAGTGAACCAAGGTTTGTGATTAGAGGGTTTGATGGTTTTCTTGGTGTGAGGTACATAGGTTTCAACGCCCAATATAATTGACTCGGTCAGTTGCTTACAGATTTTGGAAGGATCTTGGGAAGAAAAGCAGATAGTGTCCCAAGGATACGTGGCGAAAAAGTCCCTAAGGCCATCCCAGTCGGCTGAGTTGTAGTGCCATACGGTGCGTGGTGGCACGAATTCATTTACCTCAGGATGTACAGAGTAAGATACAGTAATCAAGCAATGATCTGAGCGACCTAGAGGGGCAGTAACAGATGCTTCATAGACTTCAGGGTTAGAAGTAAGAAAAATATCTAAGGGGTTGAAAAAGTTTGAAAAACACTGCCTTAAAACATAATAAAAATCTGAGAAACTCGGATTATGCTATAAAAAATAAAAATGTTTAGGGAAATTTAAATTTAGAACTTAATACCTGGTATATTTGGTTTTTCTTTCACGAACATATTCAATTTGATTGGGTCTATTGATTACACAAAATAAACTCAGGTTTTTGATAAATTAAAGAAAATAAAAAAACAACAATGGTAATAAGACATAAATATTTATTTAAAAAAGTACAAACATAACATTCTATTTGTAGCAATTAATTTAAAATAAAAAATTTAATATTCGTTTTATAAATAACAAATTTGTTGTGTAAAACTTACTATCGAGATCTCATAAAAAAAATGCCGAATACAATAAAATTTAAATTATAACGACAGACTTTAATATTTAAATTGTAAATTTATCTAGAATTTAAATATTAAAAAAAAGAAACAGGTGGAGCTTGCGGTGTTACATAAGGTCGATGAAGTTTGTACACTTGGGAACTAGAACCCTCAAATAAAATACACAAAAATCAGTGGTTGGCCCCGCTGTAGTAAATTTCTTTCAGTTTAGGTTCACACAATGATATCGGAGTTTATATAAAATTAATATTTCCATAACACCTGTATCATCGTTAATAAACTACGAATAGGTAAGTTAATTCACTCGACGACGCGGTTTCGATCAGGCCCCTCCTGCCCCGCCTTTCTTCCGACCACTTGCTGGCGAAAGCAAAGCCAGTCGTTCATTTCGAATGGTACACGGTGGCTCGCGTGTATCTGGACTGTTTGAAAGCCGCTTTTAAACGCGCCCCAAGAAAGTGAATTAACTTATAAGTAGTTTATGAACGATGCCTGTATTTTAGAGTCTCAGCTAAAACTGGACTATTTAATAAATAAATTAAAGAAATGTAAGACAGGAGAATGTCTATATTTAACGCTTAATAAATTATATACCGGGCGTTACAGAAAAGTTGTTTGATTTTCTTAAATCTTAATTTTTATTTGGACCATTTAATACAGATGTTTTTTGATTTAGGGCTAAACTAAAATATAAAAATACGCGATAGTATTACAGATGGAACTTTGCAAATTTTTTTCTAATAACTGTGCTACAATTTTGTAGAAAATTAGTTTTCAGCATGATAAAAAGCTTCTTTCAAAAAAAATCCACAAGAGTGTCTATTTTGAATATCTAAGACCATTTACGGTCGAAGGATGTATGGGTCACATAAAAACAAAACGATACAAAAAAAAGGTTGTCTGCAAAGTCGGTTTACTGACAATAGTTGAACGTGACAACGTCGAAAATTATCGTTGCTATAAACAATTGACACCACATTCACTTTTCATTACACACTCACACTAGTAGGAGGGAAACAGATGTCGAACGCTGCCGAACACGTAGATTGTGCCTCTTTGTCGCTCGTTCCGCGTTCTCGCTTGCACTTCAAGTCTTAAATGGAACTCGCGAGGTAACGCCGCACGAGTTATATTTTTTGGTGCGTGCAACCGGGTCCATCGAATTATAAGACGTTGTCACGAAAAAAACAAACAAAGCTTCTACTATCTTGGAGAACATTTCATTAAAATGGGACACCCTGTTAGAAAGATCTCAATTTTTAATACAGATTTAGACTTTATAAGAAAACAGATACCATTTTGTATTTTTTTTATTTGGCCCATTAATATAATTATTAAAAATAGGCCCAGGCGTATTTTGGACCATTGAGACTTTTATTCAGCATGCTAAAACATATTTTCCTGCGAAATTTTATCCCATTTGACTTTTTTTGTCATTGGTTTTGTTGTCAAGGTGCATAGTTCTAGAAAATGTCTCTAAAAGGTGCGAAAAAAGGTACCACAAGTTCCTGTGGTCAGAGGCGCATTTACACTACTTGCCGCCCGTAGGCTATTTTATTTTTGCCGCCCCTTTCTTTTTGGTGATTCCGTGAAAAATAATTTTGAAGAGCAAAAAAAAAAGTTTCTCACTTTCATTTCTTTCAATTGTACATACTAAATTAAATAAATTAAAATCGAAATCCACAAAATTATTTACAAGTACCAATTTTGCTGCCCCCTAAACAACTTCTGCCGCCCCCTAAAAACGCCGCCATAGGCTTCAGCCTACTCAGCCTTTTGGTAAATGCGCCACTGCCTGTGGTTTAAATATGACTATCTAACCAGAACTAACCGTACTTACCTCAGTCCAAAAGTGGATGATTTCGGAGATACGGGGTGTCAAATGTTCAAATTAGTATTAGTTTTTCATAAATAATTTTGTTATTAATTGGTATATTGTCACAAAATTTGGCTCTTATTTTTATAGTTTAATGTAGAGGGCGTCACCTGTAGTACCTTGCATGTGTTTAAACCGATAGCTTTTTGAGCTACTCTGTATTTGACTTTCAAATAAAAATTACGATTTCTTAACATAACAAAATTTATTAAAGTCAGATTCGGGTTATTTAAGTGTACTAACAAAAACTTTTTTTAAGGTTAGCACCCTCCCATAAACTTTCTTTTATATTTTTATGATGAAGAATTTCTTAACAACATTGTGCAACACTCTTACACAAAAAATTTGTTTGTTTGTCCAAATATTTTCCAGTTTCAATTTAATATTTAACTATATTGTAAAGTCTTGATTTGTATACTGTAATTATTTTATTTTAGTTTACAAAGGTGGGTTTCTTTGATTGGGGCGATGATTATTCACACTTCGAAACTTTGATTATAGTCCGTGTGATGTTGCACTTTAAACAAAATAACATTTTTCCCAAATTAAGTCCCACAAAAACCGGACATTCTGTTGTCCGGTTTGCTGAGATGTTTCTGACAGGGCAGTCATAAAAAACGGACTGTCCGGTCGAAAACCGGACATCTGGCAACCCTAGTGATCTATTCCGCACCTTTTAGAGAAACCCTGTATATTAAACATTATCACAAGTTTATTTACATACACGAAAATCGGTCTACTCGCACAAAATCGGCATCAAAACCAACCATAAGCATCACTGAATTTTCAAAATGATACTATGACTTAGAAAGAGTTACAGCATAGACACTTTATGGATAGATTTTAGGATGTATATGAAAACATTGCAATAGCTGGATCCTCCGTTTCATATGTAACAATAACCTCTCGAAATTTATCTAAGAGCTGCAATAATTGGCTTCTTCTTAAATTTTCCAGGTACATAATCTCCTCCACGTGGTGGTTGCCTTGAAAGTATCCTTTCCTGCATAACCTCGCAAACAGTTTCAGGTCTTCTGGAGTATTAGTAGCAGGAATCTAGAACAAACAGGGTGTTACAACATTTATTACAAATATTTTAGAACACCCTGTGGAGCGCAAAGTAAATACAGGGTGATTCAAAAATCGATCACAAAACTTAAGGGGTGATTCTACTTGACAAAATAAGGGTAGAGTCTTTCTTTTTGAGTTACAAGCCGTCAAAGTTTAATTTTTATTTTGGTTTTTTGCCATATTGCATTTATTTTTAATCAATCCAGTTAATATTTGGCACACAAATCGAGCTTTGCAGATTCTAAAATTTTAAGATAAAAGTACTCTTTTTAAATACCGCCAGAGGGCACTTTACCTAAAACTTAAAATTTATTTACATCATAACTTTTTTGTTTTGACAGATATCGCAAAGCTGGGGGCGCCATTTTATAAACAAAACAAAAATCACCGTTTAGGCATTGTCTTTAAAGACAATGGTTTAGGCACCAATAGACATCAAAAAGTTTTTTTTTAAATATTTAACACACCGTAGTTCAAAAACTAAGACGTTTGGGACATATGTTTATATTAAGCTTTTCTTAATTTTTGTTGTAGAATCGTTTGGTTAAGTTTGTAGGTTGAGTTACTGGACACCCTGTATGTATGTAGGTAATTTGATTGAAACTGATGAAAACTTTGATGTCTATTGGTGCCTAAACGGTGAGGTTTATCGACTTTATTAAGTATACCTTACTTTTTAAGTTTTTGTCTATTGTCTATAAAATGGCGTCCCTAGCTTTGCGAATATCTGTAAAAATAAAAATTTGATGATGTTATGATGTAAATAAATTTCAAGTGTAAGGTAAAGTAGCCTCTGGCGGTATTTAAAAAAGTACTTTTGTCTTAAAATTTTAGAATCTGTAAAGCTTGATTGGTGTGCCAAATATCAACTGAATTGGTTAAAAAAATGCAATATGGCGAAAAAACCAAAATAAAAATTGAACTTTGACGGCTTGTAACTCGAAAACGAATCGACATTTGAAAAAAAATATATGAAGCTCTACCCTTATTTTGTTAAGACGAATCACCCTCTTAAGTTTCGTGACTGATTTTTAAATCACCCTGTATATTATAAACAAGCTTACTTTAAATATTTGACTTCGTTCTTCATCTGGAAAATCTAAAAGCAGTTCTTCTTGGTAATCTTGTTTCTCGTCTTCAGTGGAAACAAAGCTCATATTTTCTAAACTAAAAATAAAAAGCACTTATGTTTTTTCTTTAAAATTACTATCAACGCAAAAAAACAGACTCACAAGCGATAAAAAAACAAACTATTTTACTTACTTTAAATGTTTCATAAAATCCGGGGCTTCAGACAGAGTTGAGGCTCCACTTTCGGACTCTGTTCTAGAAGGTTCTGGGAATGACGTTGACAGCACAGAACTTGTGCGTGGCGAGGGAGTCTTTAGGTATTTCTTAAAGCTTCAAAAAGGTTAGATTTCATATACAGGGTGATTTAAAAATCGATCATAAAACTTAAGGCAGAGATTATACAGTGAGGGTCATAAATGTTAAACCATATGGAAAACTTTTTTAATTTTGATTTCTCAAAAAAATGTATTCTTGATAAAATCCACTGCATACACAGAAACTCACAAAAACTGATTAAATTTTAAATAAATCATAGCATATACGTGGTAGGTGAAAATTAACAAATATGACATAAGAGAAAGCTACCTTTATTTTTAAACTTGAAGAAAAATATTATTTGGAAAACTTGTTGAGAATTAAAAGATATATCATATTTTAAAAGCAGAACCTCAAACAAACAAAAAACAATGACAACTGCTGTGATGGATTTCTCGGAAAGTAGGCTTTGGAAAATTAAAAAATTCCGTAACTTTATAAAGTCAGTGGGGGTCATGCAACTAAAATATATTGAAAGTTCTACCACTTCCGGTTATACCGGAAGTTAATGTCAAAGTTATTTTAAATGCAACACCCTATATATTATTATTTTTTTAGATTCTACGTAGACTTTTAAAAATAATTTATGATTTATGTAGTTCTATACCTAAGTCCAATCGTTTTTGACTTATTTTAAATTTTATGTCAAAAATTTTGTTTGCAAGCCTTTACATAACCATTAATTTTTTTAAACCAACGCGTTTAATATGAGTTGGGGTTGGGTTCTTGGTAGAGAAAGATCTTCTTTAGTAGACAGAATTGATACAACAATTTACAATTAATAAATTAATACAGAGTGGTTAAAAAAAATCGTAAAAATTATAACGACAAAACCTTAAAAGTCATTTTTCTTAAATGGAAAGCCCCATCTTATTTAACTTATCCTATTTAGGCATCAAAAAAGTAAGTTTTCAAAATATTATCAATTTAATATTTATCTGTTACCTTAGTTTGGCTTCTAGTTGGCCTTGACCACGAAATGCGACGTCATAGTCAACTACACCATACCTACCCGATAAATATTAAATGGTTAATATTTCGAAAACTATGAAAAAATTGGTGGTTATGTAATGGCTTGCAAACGTCATTTTTGACATAAAATTAAAAATAAGGTAAAAACGGTTGGACTTGGGTATACATAAATTATGTTTAGAATTTTATGCAGCATCTACAAAAAATAATATATGAGGTGTTCCATTTAAAAGAAGGAAGTTGAGATTAACTTCCGGGATAACCGGAAGTGGTAGAGCTGTCAAAATATTTTTGTTGTATGTACCCCACTGATTTTATAAAGTTACCAAATTTTCAAAATTTTCCAAAGCCTACTTTTTGAGAAATCGATCGCAGCAGTTTCCGGTGGAACACCCTGTATGAAGTTGTAGCACAATTTTATCATGTCGAATCACCGCCTTAAGTTTCGGGACCGACTTTTGAATCACACTGTATATCTACTTAGCTAAAATTGTAAATTAAAGAAAACCAAATTATCTTATTACAACTACCTTAGTTTAGAGTCAAAATTAGGTCTAGATATGGCTTACGGTTTGAAATTGGACGCTCCATTATCTGTAGGCATATACTGAACATAAGTGTGCAGTTGCAACAATAAATGGTGCTGCAACATCCAGATTATGCTCTGTACAAGTACTGACTGCTGGGACGGACGACATAAAGGGTTAATTTTTTCGCCCAGTGAGGTTGTTAACGAAAACTCGTTTATTGTCCTGAAATATGTATATAGTATACCATATATTTTGTTTTTTGCACTATGTATATGAGGGTTTTGTGGGAAGGTGATCACGAATCTGAATGAGATTTTTTTTCGAAACTTTACTTTTTGAAATATCCATCATCAAAGCTGAAAACTAACCTTATTGTCACCAGTAGTGGCTGCTGATGGCCAATTTGGTGGGTCAAGCAGCACCGTTGTTAAAAATGGTATTTTTTTTTAAATTGTTGATTATTACCAGAGGCGGCGGAGGGCGTGGGCAATACGGCTTCGCGCCCTAGATTTTGCATTAATAAAAGTAGGGCCTCGCAGGAATGGTAAAGACCTTTTTTTTGTTCATTAATTTTTCCCATGATACCATTTGTCGAGAAGGAGCCTCGCGGATATGAGGGCCTTGCAAAATGTATCTTGCCCACATAAAATTTTGATCTTGCGCCGCCACTGATTATTACAGTCTATAAAATCACTTTAAACCGTTATTTGTTTTACTATTTAACATACTATCGGTAAAAATGGATTCATTACTTTTAATAAGAGGCCTAAATAAAATTTTAACATTAATTTTTATCTATGGTGCGGTTTGACCCCCCATTCCCCCATAAAATACTTTATAACCACTTTTTAAAAACCAGTTTTTTAATTTATTTAACACCTTTTTTTTATTAAATCAGTTAAATAAAATATTATTATGCCCAATTAGTGTTATAACAAAAGTTGAGTTGAGTTGACATTTTAGAGAAACTCAAAGATGTGTAGGAGGCTCCATCTACAGAGTTAAATCATAAAAATAAATATAAAATCTAAATTTCACATATCAAAAAAACCTCTAGATATCCATCCAAAATAATTAAAATTAGTTACAAATATTTTGTAATATGTACCTTTCTTATTATTAACTGTTGAACATACTAGGAATGTTTATAGGTGCGCTTGTGGCTTGCCCCCGCGGGTCGGCCTTGTCGATCACCGGAGTAAAGCAGCGATGAGCGCGACCGCAACTTGGATGGGTGACCGGACCCTTGTCGGTTTTGGGCAACCGCACGCGGTGTGCTGCTCGAACGTAATCGACCGAGCAGCAACCATTCAAGTTATGGAATAAATGGTGTGTGAATGAGAAGGTGTTGGGGTCAGGGGTCAGGGCACAATAAGCCTTAAAGCTGCAGTGCACAACTTAAGTAGGTTTAGTTAGTTTTGCATAAGGAATTTGTAGTTTTTCTGTGTACCTTTAACTAGTGGACACTTAGTATATGATGTATGGTTATACTTACCGAAAAAGGTTGCACCCCGGAAATGCTTTACTAAATTTTTCTACCAGCGGAGAATTTAAATGTAATGGGGCGTTAGGAGAAACTACATATTTATTTGTGGACGCCACTGGAAATATTATAGTGGCTTTCGCCCAATATACCAAGTGAGCAGTCAATTCAAAAACCTTAAAAAAGTAGAGAAATTCTTATAAAATAAAAAAACAAGACAAAGTGTAGATATGTAGATAAACAAAAATTGTTGCTCTTGGCTAATGCTAAAGCTGTATATTTCTTGTTTCTATATTTATAATAAGAACAATACTAACATGTGACAATGTCAAATCCGAATCTGCTGCTAATGTCTGCAAATTTTTTAATGGAGAATACTGATTCAACATCCGAACCAAAGATGGTGAACTGTCCAAAGAAGTAAATTCAATCAGTTGCTGAGCTGGGTAAAGCAATAGAAGGCTATGATATGGTCTTAAAGCTAATAAACATCTAAAACACAATCAACATAGAGTGCATTTATTTAATGCCCCTCCCTCTTTTATTTTTTGAACGGATAAAAAAGAAGTAAAACTTTGGAATATAAAATTAATGCATAAATAATATATTTTAGAGTGAAATTAACAGATGAAAATTTTAAGATGGTGGCTGGACGCCATCTTGGGAAAAAAATTAAATGACAAAGTGGGCCTTGTTACGCATCATTTTAAATCTCCTGACGAGTACTGTATACCCCTAAAATATAAAGTCATACCTAACAATACAAAATGGCGGTACTTTAAAAATTACCTAAGTACCTGATTTGGGTGGCTATATCTCGGAAACTAATAAAGTTAGTTCTACTTAATATGGTATTTTCTCGCTCTAATAAAGATCTTTTTAATGGTAATATAATATACAGGGTGCTTCATTAAAAAATATATATACTTTTTTCCTACCCTGTATAATATCAACAGTATTGCTATTAAAAAGATATTTAAAAGAGCTTTGAGAAAACATTACATTAGGTACATCTAACTTAATTAGTTTCAGAAATATAGGCCACCCAAATCAGGTATTTGGGTAATTTTTAAAGTACCATCATTTTGTATTAGGTCAAGTGCTAAAGGTATTAACTTTATAATCTAGGTTTATAAAGTACTCGTCAGAATCTTTAAAATGATGTGCCACGAGACCCCGCTTTCAAATTAATATTTTTTCCAAGATGGGGCCCAGCTCCAATCTTGAAATTTTCATGTGTCAAATTTAGTCTAAAATATAGTCTTTATGCATCAATTTTATATTCCAAAGTTTTCTTTTGTAATTTGATCCGTTCAAAACATAAAAGGTTGGGACATTAAAGAAATGCACTGTATAAGGCCCGTTTTCCACAGGGCAAGACCGCAAAATGCAACGAAATTAAAATTGCGCAACAAATATTGAATTGCATTAGTGTTTACAAGAAGCAACAAACATTGCATTGAATCAGCTGATATTGACTGACAAGTTCACTAATAAAAGAAAAAAATCTTTCCACTACCCACACAGCTGATGCTTTTACTTACTAATTTTTTTAAACTACAGCTCATTTTCTTATAATAAATAAAAAAATTAAAAAACTGACACAAAACATCCCCTTTTAATAACAAAATCAATATAAAGTAACTTTTTCTTTAGTTGGTAACAGAAAATCCATTAAACATTTCACTTCCAATGCAAGAAAATTAGAACCGGTCCTAATTTAATGACATGCAATAAAGATTTCAACAGCTGACAAAAATAATACAATATAGGCATGCATGCAATAAAAGATGTGCAAAGACTTGCCCCGTGGGAAACAGGTGTAAAAAGAGAAGTACCTGTCAATATCTTCAGGCTCAACAATTTTCCCTCTTAAGTGCCACTGGTGTACTTTTTGAGGAAGGCAGAAACTCAGTGGTATCCATTTATTTAACCTAACATTAACTAGACCTGCAAAAAAATATAAGGTATAGAAACTAGATGTATTGTAAATATATTAGATTGTATTTTAAATTTGACCTTTAGCAAAGAGAGAGCATACAGTTTTTACTAATTTTAAAGCTCATCTGAAAACCTTTATTTTTCATATGGATTTTTTATAACTTTTTCTTTAAGTTAAAAGAACAAACTATGGCACACCTGTACTACATAAATCACTATACAACTTCTTAATATTATCAGCCAATGTACACTTTTCTAAAATGACTCTGAAAGCAGCACCATTATTATTTGAATAACCATCATCATGGGCAGTCATCATGGTTTGAATTTGTTCAGACACATAGCCACATCTTTTTTCTTCATGTCTTAAAATTATTCCTATTCTTTGGCTTAAGTCATGATAGCACCTAACTGCAAGAAATGTTTAAAATTATTTTTAAAAAATTACCAAATTTTCAGATAAAATGGAATCAGAAATATATAGAATATAAAAGCAAGTTTAGAAGTATACTGGTTGTTTCTTAGAGATGTTTTCTCTTTGAAGCATTTTTTTATTTTTTATAAATGTGCATTATTTGGCTAATTAACTTGTTTATTATTATTATTATTTAACTAAAAATTGAGTATATCTCTCTCTTACCAACAGAATGGCTGGCTAAAGCAGAAAGGGCAAAGACAATATTTATTAACAATATTCCAGAGTCATCCTTTTCTGACTGCTTGTTTCTTAGGCAAAGTAAAGTAGGATGGCTTACAAATCTTACATCATTAACCTAAAAAGTATAAACAGACATTTGGTTCATTTGTAAAAGTTTGATATAATATTATGTAAATATGTGGTAAGACATCAGTCAATCTTTACCGCCTAATAGGTTTAAGTATTTTCAGAAACTTTAACATAAATGTATTTTACATACCTTTAGTTCAAATTTTTTGTTACACAAATCAGTCTTTACGGCGAACAAAGACGATAAAACTTCGTCGCTGAACCCTGTCATAACTCCTTTCCAAATATTGGAAGACGACACTGTCGGACTTTGCAAAAGTTCTTCTACAATTGGTAAAGTGTAAGGATTCTTTCTAGATTTGTTAAAAGTCTCTTTCTTTTCTTCAACTTGAAATGGGTATCGAAACAGTAACCTATCGCCCTTACTGTCCGACTTTACAAGAATAACGCTTAAGGGACTTACTTCCATCTTGTTTATAAAAAGATTATATATCTAAAAGAACATCATTAATTCTGTAATTATTGTAATTAATAAAGTAAATTGAATTTGTTGATCTTTTAATTTTACATCCGTCAATTTAACCTAACCTCAATTATTGACAACTGTCATAAACAGCTGCCACAACAAAACCAACTAGGGATGGGCTTTAGGTTAGCGTGGTAAGTAAATCGAGCTGGTAATTAGCTGCGTAGCAACAACCAAAAACTGCCTTACCAAAAAAATCGCATACCGTTTGGGAGCGATGGTTTAGTTTAAGGAGATAAACTTTCTAAAAGGGAGCGCTCAATCCCATTTAGGCCTATGTTCTCTAAATTTTGTGACGTAATCTTTTCCCAAATTCTTCGTGTAAAATCGTACCGGAAGCTTTTTTCGCGGTTTTGGTGTTATTTTTTGCTTTTAAGTCACTGGACTTTTATATATGTTTAGTTTTTTTATTTATTTTATTTATTTACTTATTTAAAAATTACAATAATTTTTATTTATTTATAAAAATGTACCTTATTTAAAATACATCTTCTTTTTAACGTTGAAGCCTAGATATTGAAATATCTTTTTGCTTCCATGAAAACATATAAACCTTATACTAAATGTCTTGTTTTACTATTTATAGTTAAATTAAGTAGTTATTAGTGGTGCAGTTACAAAGAATTTTAAATCTGTCAACAGGGGTCCCTGATCCTTAGATATTTTTTAAAGGGAATTTACGTTAGAATTGTTATAAAGGGCAATATACTAATTTTTTTTAATGTTTTCTTTAAGTGATTTTATTTTATGCGAGTATCGGTTTATTTTGTCAGATATGGCCCTGCATTTGGTGTATTCCTTTTATGCTTTAGAACCGCCCAGAACAACACCGTAAGTATTCCTTTTATATTCAAATTGTTCTGCAGAACCGTTCTATTACCTCTCCCCTTGCCTCTCATGCACCATCATCGAAGGAGGTGCACGAAGTGTTCTGACACTAATGACATATGCCAAAGGGCAAATAGTAAATATACTTGGTTATATTTGAAAAATATCTGTAATAATTTATTGTGGTTAATTAATTACCCTAAAAAAATAATATAAACCACGGATGACTAAAATAAAAACCAAACAAAGAACAACAAATCTGTCAAATCTTATAAATGTCATGTCAACGGGCAAATCCCACAGTTTTTTAGTGTTCCTTTTAAAACTGTTTTGATCAGTTCTAAAGAACGGTTCTACAAGTTAAAAGGAATACACCAATTGTCGCCTTACGCCTGCTGTCCATGAGAGCGGTTTTCCGCTTGCGTATGATAATTCAGCGTTGTGATTGGCGGGAAAAGCATTTTAAATTTGCACTAACCAATCACAACACTGAATTATTATCCGCGAGCGGAAAACCGCTGTCATGGACGGTCGGCTTCACCCCTTCTTAAAGATTAACAGAAGGTAGAGCGACCCTTCTGACCTGATGATTTTTCCATCTGTTGAGGGTTTATTTAAAATCGCTTAGTAGTTTTCAACGCACGTCGTTATTTCTCGAAGACCAAAAAAGTCCATTGCAGATGAGCAGGCCCGTACGCAGAAATGATTTGGGGGGAGGGGAGGGGAAAAAAACAGGTCCTTACCTTTAAAAAGTATAAAACAGCAAAAAAAAAACAAAAAAGGTCCTAACCTTTCCACATACATTTATCTTTTGGTGGGGGAGGGGGGCAAAACGCCGAAAAATTAATGCTCTATTAACCTCTACTTCCGCGGAAAAACCTATTTACACCACTCCTTGGGGGCTGAGCATTAAATGAGTGGCTGGGTCAAAGAGAATGCAATAGGCTACTGCTATCTCACTTTTCAATTCAAATAGTTTATTAATTTTTTTATTTTCCAAATTATATTATGTCAATTTATCAACAATTGTGCACAAATTAATCGTTATCGTTATTGTTAAACTGCGTTGTTGTCGGATTGTAGAAATTTTATAATCAATTATTTAAGAAGGTTGAAATTTTAAAGCCGTATTTATTAAAATATCATTGATACATAGGCTCAAACTAACGAAAAGCCCATAGCAGTAAGAAAAATAAAATAATGTAAAGAAATTAAAACATACTTGCACTTTTAAGGATGTTTTTAATCAGTAATTAATTTACATGTTACAATTAGGCACACATGCTTTTTATTCTACTACCAAAGCTAACCCTAATTTTTGTGTTTTGCTTTTTTGCTTATACTGTATTGTTTACATCTAGCTTTAAAAAACGAAATCAAAAGAACTGTACTGTAAAGTACTTATTTTTCGTTAACTTTAAAATCGGTGAACCACAGGCAAAAATATGGTTATGGGTCGAAGGCGCAGATGCAAGATAAATTTCTTAAAAGAGGCTGCAAAATCTCTGCCCAAACTGCTGCCGTAATCGTTATGCTTAATAACGATAACCATAAGAAGGCTAAAAAAGTCTGTTATTTTAAGAGGTGCAAAATGTCTCTAATGATATTTAGCCTTATGCTGTAAATACATTGACTTGTTTCAACTTGAAATTATAAAGTAAAAATAACATTTGACAGAAAATTACACTTACCCATTTGTTTACTCGACAATTATCGCTACAGTGATAATTGAATATTTTCTATACCAGGGGCGGTCATAGGGGGCCATGGTCCCCCCTTGGATGCAGGGCCGTATTAACTGTATGAGGCGCCCTAGGTTAGAATTCCCAGCGCGCCTATTTTAAATTTTTTAGAAACCTCCCTGTCTACCGCCTATTTTTTTTCATGGCCCCCTAGGCTGTAGCCTAGTCAGCCTAATGGATAATACGGCACTGCTTGGATGCGACACCCTTTCTATTTTATTGTTTCATACACGTGTAATGGCAAATATGGGCATTTATTGAGGGTCCCCCAAGGTAAGGCTGATGATGAAATTGAAGAGTGAGGACCTTTTCAATTGCGTGGGAAGGAGGTTTTGTGTAATTTTATAAAAATAATGAAAGGTGAAAACAATAAAGAGGTTAGAGGACCTTTTTTTTTGCTCTTCAAAAAATTTGAACCTTCTTTAAAAATGTTTGTTTTTGCCACCTTACACACTTCTCTCGGCCCATGGCCCCCACTCAGAAAGTCGATATGACCGCCCCTGTTCTATACAGTAACAAATTCCAGTTAAGCTTTAAATTAAAATGTTTTTAATATTTAAATTTGTTACTGCCTAGCAAATATTAAATTATCTGTCAAATGTCATGTTTACTTCATAATTTCAAGCTTCAAGTCAATGTGTTTACAGCAAAGGCTGATTATTGCTAGAATTATACTAATAATTATGTTAAAATAATGTTTATTAATAATTTCACAAAATTCTCTATTTGTAAAAGACCCTAGGCAGTTAAGAATAAAAAAAACATTTATTTTTATAAAAAGTTTATTAGTTAATCAAATACCAACCTAAAGACAAAAAAGATTTCTTTAAACATCAACTAAGAACGGACAGGGTAAAGAGGAACAAAGCATTTGAAAAAATTATTTTATTATGCTATTGTCGGAGTATGACAAAAAATAAAAATGAACAATTACTTTATAACTTACAATATTTATAACACCTAAGATATAACAGCATTATCAGTTGCTCATTCATCAGACTTAACAAATTTGAAAGACACTACATACACAGTTATCCTATAAAAATATCAACATTATATTCCTTTCATTCATTAAAGATTTAAAAAAATTAATTTAAATCCAAAAAAATTTTACATAAAGGTGCTCAAGTTTTCATAAAATAAAAGTAGTTCTGGTTTTTCAGCCAGTACAAAACTAGCCAAGAGCAAATGAGATTGCTCTAAACACAGTTTTCAAGCAATCTGATTAGCACCGACTTAGTTTTGGTTTCTTGAATACCACTAAATTAAGTTTAAAAGGGTTATTTAAACAAACTCATTGGTTAAAGGTTTAAGTCTTTATAAAAAAATTACACCGAAAAATAAATTAGGTTTACAAATCTTCATCATCTTCTGGCAGGGCAGTTTCTTGGGCTTCTTTGAGGTCCTTTTCGATCTGTTGTTGCCAGTGGGGGTCCATTTGTACCTCTGGGGGTACGAGAGCTGGCATTGCTACAAATTCGAGGTTGGGGTCACCAATGAGTTTCCTGGCAAGCCACAGGAATGGTTTTTCAAAGTTGTAGTTTGATTTGGCAGAAATATCATAATACTGAAAAATAAAAATAAAAACATTTTATTGAGATACAAGAAAAGAGTTTAAATGAGATACAAGAAAAAGAGAAAAATTTTCCCAGTATTATGAAATTTGGTAGCTGGAAGAAATTGCAAATGTTAATTTTTTATGTCAGTGGAAATCTAGGTTTTGTATAATTTGTAATATTTTAGTAAATTTCGGTTACCTGCGCATTCGCCATTTTATTTGGCCACGACCACAAAATATTTTTACCTACAGCCGCGTCCAGACTTGCAACACTTCGCCGTGACGCTCCACGCAGTATACCCCGCCACATAGCTCGGACGTAGACAGAATTCACGTCATTTTAAGGGCTTGGCGAATGATTCACCGGTGATTCAGAGCTAGTAGTTTTTTAGCGTCAAAGTAGCGCGAAAACAGGTTGGTTAGTAGGGCCGGATGTTTGGCGAATTGTTGCAAGTTTGGACGCGGTTTAATTCTAATTCATAAAAACCATTTAGCCTTGTGAAGTTTTAGTAAATGATGGATACAATAGTTGCGCAGTGTCTTAATCAAAAATAAAATACACACAAACCAACAAATGTGATTCACTCAAATACAACACTTTAAAACTGATTTTCCTTAAGAAAGCAACACAAATAAAAATAAATAATATTTCAAAATTTTAAAGTATATTCCTTGTTATTTGATTTCTTTTGTAAATATGAAAAGCACAGTAATAAATCTTAATGGTGACTTATTCTTTATTTTTAGACATTGGACTTGCAATAAATAATTTTGAATTCTGTACTAAATTATGTTTTTTTTTTAAATAATAATCATGTATGTAAAAATAGAAATTCTGTAGGTGCATGAAAATAAAAGTTTATCAAATACTTAAATAATTTAAAAACACTTGTTAAATGATCTTTTATAAAAATACACAGATTTATCATGTTGTTCCTTAAAATAAATAGATGTACACTATAGTTTAAGAAATTTATTTAAATATAAGGGGGCTAGTTACAAAGTGTACAATGTCCAACATTACCAAATTTTATTTAAAAAAACCTTAAAATTGAATGTAATGCACTATTTTTTTGAATACACTGTTTTGAATGTAGACAGGCGTAGCAAGTTTTGAAATTTTATATGGGTACCATGTGTCAAAAACTTTTAAAGAGCAAAAAAAGTCCTTACACACTTACTCCATGTCTTCTTGCCTGGTAGCAGAAACTTTTTACAGTTTTAAAAGAAAAACAAAAAAATCAAGATTGTTCTTTTCTCATATGGGTGCAAAATGATCCCATATGAGAAAAGAACAATTATAATATTTTTTGGGTTTATCTTTTAAAACTATTCAAAAGTTTCTGCTATGAGGCAAGAAGAAATAAAGTTAAATGTATTGAGGACCTTTTTTTGATCTTAAGAGTTTTTGACACATTGCACCCATATAAAATATCAAAACTCGCAGCACCTGGATGTAGTCATAGCCAAAAAATTATTTTTTTATATTTAATAGTGAAAAATTATTGGAACAAGGCCCCTTAAATGTAGTAAGAAAACAGTATTTCCATTTTTTACATAAACATATTAGAGGAAAAAGTAATTTTTCCAAAGACCCATATTAACTTCTTGAATGCAATGCAAAACATAATTTGGTAAAAGTGCCAAATAGGGTTTTCTGCCGTTTTCATGATTTTATAAAAATAAATGATACTCACTGATTTTAGACCCTTTTCTTAATAAAACACCAGTAGCGCTAATCCAAATTATCCAGTTTTTAATTAATTATAACTTAACAAACTTCCAGGACCGGGATGTGAATAAGGATTCTGGGCAGGGTAAAATAAGTAAAATGAGTTAATATTCGTCAAAATCACGTCCGAAATTAAGTAAAAATCTTTTTTATGAATATTTTTGTTAAAAATGGAGAAATGTAACAGAAAATTAAAATGTATGTTTTATAACCTCAAACTAGCAAACAAGGTTAAAGAAACGTCATTTATTGAAAGTCAAATATGAAGAACATTTGGCAACATCAAAAATATGTCAAAGGGATATGAATTTTTTAAATTCCTTAAAAAAGCCAATTTAAAAAAAAAAGAGACTTGACTAACAAGAACTAACCTGACCGTGACTTCGGTCACGTTGAATTTTATTTAAAAAATCCTCTACATATAGAACTCGGATGCGTAAAGTTGCCGATGTTGCCAAATGTTCAAATTAAAAGTGACAAACTTTCGAAAAATCTAAATTTTTGTTTTTTACAAAAAAATACAAAACATTTTATAACAGCGCCATTATATTATGACGAAGAACAAATAGAAGATAACGTGTAAGCCAAAATATTTTTTAAAATGATAAAAACAGCAGAAAACCCTATACGGCATAATTACCCATAATTTATTGTAAAACATAAATAAAATATATGTAAATAGAATAATCTAACAAAGCTAAATAAACAATGGGGAAAAATTGTGTATATATATGTAAAAAAATAAACTTACAAAGAACAAGTTTTGTTGAACAAATTATAATTTTAAAACAAGTTTTTTTTTATTTTTCTTATGAAAATTTGGTAAGGGAAGGAAGGTATAAATTATTATTTTAATTATTTTCTCTTCTTATACAATTAAAATAGGATAACTTTATGAATAATTTGTTGTCTGGACCTATAGGTTTTGTCAAAAGGAATTTAAGACTGAAAAATTGAATATATCAATGTTTACATCTCCCAACTGTTGTATATTTTTGTAAATCTTGACCAAATCATAATATCAATTTTAGTTTCTAAGTAATTATTAGTTAAAGATGTTTTTCTAGCTTTATCAACCTGGGCAAAATCAATTCACTTTAATCCAAACAAAGCGATAAGTTTGCTAATGTTTACTTAACTAACTTCATGAAAAAAATAGGCAATTAATTTTAAGCACTAACTAGGGCAAAAATAAAAGACCCAGAAGTTAAATATACACTTATAATGGGTTTCAAATTAATATTAAAACGGGCGGGAAAACTAGATAAACATCTGTCAACCAATTAACCAAGAAAATAAAAAATTACCTGTAAATTCTTCTTTCTATGGAACACAATGCTTTTTGCTTTCACTTTCCTATCCTTAATATCTACTTTGTTTCCGCAAAGCACTATTGGGATGTTTTCACAAACTCTAACTAAATCACGATGCCAATTGGGTACATTTTTGTAGGTTACTCGAGATGTGACATCAAACATAATAATGGCACATTGTCCCTGGATATAATAACCATCACGGAGACCACCAAACTTTTCTTGTCCTGCGGTATCCCATACGTTAAATCTAATGGGGCCTCTGTTTGTGTGGAACACCAATGGGTGGACTTCGACTCCAAGGGTGGCTACATATTTCTTTTCAAATTCACCAGTTAAATGACGTTTTACGAATGTAGTTTTGCCTGTACCACCGTCTCCAACAAGTACACATTTGAATGTGGGCATTTCTTGTTCAGCAGCCATAATTTTTGTATGATTTCAAACAACCTGTAAATGAGTAATGTCAGTGATTCTGGAATTTTCTTTTAAAGGTTTGTTTACAATTTCGCATAAAAAGCGATTAATTTTTACAGAAAAACATGAAGCCCAACTAACTAGGGCCGAAAAATAACAGGATGAAACCTACCTAAAGACGTTAAGAACTATTTTTAATTTTGAAGTTGTTGGTATGGCGGTAAAAACGTCTCATAGGAATTTGACATTCAGGAACCGACTTCAACAATATTTATCTCGGAAAATAACAATGGAAACACGAAAATATCCACGGGAAAACGTTTGGCAGTAAATAAAGAACTTACCTTGGCAAGAAAAACGTCCAAACACTTGCGATGGCACAGAGATTCACCGATTACTTCTCCTATCTTGCAAAGTCGTTAGAGACCACAATGGCGTTCACAAGTATCTGAGAATGACTGGTTGCCGTCCTTGAATGATTTTAACTTATATTTCAAAGTTATACCAAAATTTGGTGTCAGTGGAAAGGTAAATTCAAAATTTGGACTGTTTTTAACTTAAAGTTTAAATTGGCTTATTATATTCAAAGAAATAAATTAAAAACTATAAAAATCTGTATGTGACGTCACAGAAAATCTGACGTCATTAGCACATGCGCTATACAGGGACGGCACTGCAGAACTCTATCGATTTTCGTGTGGTGGCCGTCCGCTCAAAGTTGGTGGATTTGTCGGGTCTAGTTCTCGTTGTCGTGTCGTTTGTGTAAAGTCATTTGAATGGGATTATTTTGCGAAACTCTTGTTTAGTGGAGTGTGATTAAAGTCGGATCAAAATGACCAAGGATAGATTAGCAGCCCTTGTTGCGGTAAGTCTACCGTAGTTTTTCCTGAGTTCCTGAACCTACTTACTTCATTCACACAGCAGGAAATTTAGCTTGAATGCAAAATCTATGGCAACAGCGGCAAAATATTGCTAAATTAAGCTTTATTTATAGATCAGAATTGGTTGCCGAAATTTTTAAATCACAATAAAAGGAAAAGTATCAATTTCAACTGTTGCTAAATTTCCTGAGAAATCAAGAGGTTAGGGAAAAAATTGGCAAATGTCATTTAATTCAAGCCCCACCCCTTGAACCTGTCACACTTTCTTTTATTTTGAATTTGTTTTGGGCTTCTGTGACTTATATTTTTGGCGGCCTTTTTAATTTTATGATTTTTTAGGCCCAGAGCGACGACGACGATGTTGGGCCAGACGACGTCGCTGTCACCGTCGAGGGTCGCGACGGATTTATGGACGCTTTCTTTCAAGAGGTAAATTTTATCCATTTCTGTTTAGGTTAAAAGTTATTTTTACTCCCGTTTATGTGCAAATCTTTAAATATTATTTATAAGTGAATTCATCTTTTAAATAAATTTTATCACACCTTATAATCATAAACTGATAAAGAGATATTACCTTAATAGTACTACTATGTATTGTTCTGCAGACAAAATAATTTGAGGGATGACATAATTAAAAACAAATGAATAAAACAATTCTTATTACACATTTATGTGAGTAAGAATGGTTTCTTGCTTTGTGGACCAATACTTAAGGAGGGATTTTATTCAACTGTTTCTACCTAAGTCATTATCTCAGCTTAGCCTGGCTACAGTACAGAGAAAAAACAATTGGATAGATATTTATCAGATTTAATTTATACTGAGTGAAAGGAAATGGTTTTATAAACTGTAAATTTATAACTTTGATGTAAAAATGAAAATGTATGCAAAATTTTCTGGGCTGAAGTTATGCAAATTTTACATAAAAATAATAAATAATATAGAACTGCCTTGTCAGAAGAAGAGAAACATGAAAGATATATGTCTTGCAATTACAATACAAATTTATGTAGGTTATGTTTAGAGTCTCGGAACAATTTGTGGTTTGTGGACTGAAAATTTAATGAATACCAATTTTTAGAGTAATATCAGTTAAACCTAAAATCATGGTTTTAAATAAACTAAATTACCTAGGTACTTCTTGGTCATAAAGTTCCTATGTGTTATATCCAATTTTAAATAGTATCGGAAATATGGCCATCCTCAAGAATTTGATAGTAAACTAGCATTTTTTAAATAGAACACCCTGTTATATTTTTGGAAATATGGCCATTTAAATCTAAAAAATAGAAGATATAGTGTCTATTTTTATCTTCAACACTAAACTTAGGGCTTATAGCTTGGAGCTGTAGAGATAGTGAAAATTTAACATCATTTTCAGATTTGGATGGCCATATTTCCAAAACTATAAGAGATAGACATAACAAATGTGGTATTTTTAAAGCTCTTTAAAATATCTATTTAATGAAGATGCAATATACAGGGTGTTCTATTTTCTATTTAAAAAATGCCAGTTTACTATCAAATTCTCGGGGATGGCCAGCAATAGTGTCGACTTAAAAATGATCACCCTGTATTTAAAATGCTAAGCCAAATTTTTCAGCTAATTTGTAAAAGAGTTTATTTTTATTTATTTATTTACTAATTAACGGGCATTGCCCAATTACAATTTTAAATAACAAGCATCTACATATATATGTAGTACTAAGCTTTTTAATTAACAAATATTCAGGATTAACATTTTATATTTTAGTTAACCACCAAAATACTTAAAAAGCAGTAAAAACAACAAGCAACTAATGATTAAGTAAGAAACAAGAAAACAACATCTAAAATTAAATTCAAAATATACACATTAAAAAATCTAACCTTAAAAATAAAACAACATGAAGCCTTAATCTATAAAACATTGGACTTCATAACCCTTCGAAGCCTATTTAGGGATAGATTAAATAAATCGTCCCCAAATTCATTGGCATGCTTCATCAATCTATTTATTGGGGAAAATTGCCCATACAACCTTTGGTGAAAATTTGTTTGAAAGGTAACAGAATGCCTTAATGTCCTTGAAGGAACATAGAAATTTATAGAAAAGAGCAGTTGTAGTTTTGTAGTTGTAGTTGTACTATTTCACTAGTTTAAATACTCTTTTTATCTTCTGGTTACTGGTTATGCCCAGTTTTACAATTGTGAGTTCAGTTTAGGTGCAGTTGTACTTAACTGGTACATGAACCTATCCATCTAAAATATATGGAGTAAAAGTGAGTAAAATTGTCAGATGAAAATTTTAAATTACCGTCTTTTTTGGCATTTACTTGACAGCAATATATTTTAAATGGACAGGTTCATGTACCAGTTGAGTTCAACTGAACCTAAACTGAACTACCAATTGTAAAACTGGGCCTTGGACCTCTCAACAATATACAGTATGTCTCAGGATAGGCGTTACAAGAGAACAAATGGACCTAAAGTTTTGAAATTTTTAAACATCCTTTTGGGAAAATTGGTCGCATGGTCCAAAACTGATAAATACAAAATTTTACTCCGATTGGTTATATACAATGTGAGTTATAACTAACAATATGAAAAGTGACCAGAAGTAAAATACCTTTATTTTTAAAAATAGGTCAAAAATGTATAACTATATATTGTAGAGAATTAAATTTCATGTCAAAATACAAAGTTAAAGAATTTAAATAAAAACAATATTTTTGTAATTTTTTTACATTGTTTTAACAGTATATGAGATACTTGGCTTAAAGCAGCGAATTTCTAAAAAATATTCAAAACCATTAAATTTTGTTTTATATTTTCCTTCTTCTTGTCCATTATTTAAGTTGTAATGCATTATGTAAAATATTGGTCATTACATTTTTTTGTACTCCTATGCTTTAACTTCAAATTTTGACATAAAATTCAATTCTCTACAACATTTACACTTATAAAATTTTGTTTTATTTTTAAAAATACAAGTGGTTAGCTCTTATGCATTTTTCATGTTTTTAGTTATAACTTGCCCTGTATAATACTACTTAATTGCGGAAAATTTTTGTATTTATTAGTTTTGGACCATAAGACCAGTTTTCCCAAAATTTCATTTTAAAACTCAAAAATGTTTGCTCTATTTGTCCTCTTGTAACACCTATCCTAAAACACACTGTATGTTTAATCTAAAATATCTCAAAAACGATTGCTCGCAGCAATATTTACCAAGTAACCCTTTGTTGTCAAAAATATCAGATAATAGAAATTCTTTATAAGAGCGATAATATACTGAGGCATAAAAAGTTTTGACATTTTGAATATAAGCAAAGGACAGCTACATTTTCCAACTAAAACATGAGCAGATTTTGATTACCCATCCTGAAAAACCCCCCAATACCTAATTTGATGTGATAATTTCTAATAATAAAAAAAAATCTAAATTAAAGTAGAAACTTTGACACCCTAAGTATGTATATCTTTTGGCCCAAGGTTTTTGGTAGGATTTTGTACAGACCTGTTTGAAGACAGCTTGTATAGACAAGTTGAGTTAAATCACCATACTTTTGGCCAAGGAAGTTGTGGTCATCCATTGTACAAGCCATTTTGGGACACTCTGTATATTTTTTTTACCTTACAGCTTTTTAGGCACACAAAAAATATCGTTACCTATGTGTATAACACCATACCTTTCAAGGTTTATTTTTTAAATAGCTGTTAAGTTTATTTCTGTTTATTAGGTATAAAACATATCTTTTGACAAATCATTTAATAATAACCCTTATTGACTTTTAAAGCTAAGCAACTTGGCAACGTTGTTAGCGCCCTTATCGTAATAATTTTGAACTATCTAGTGAAGAATGATATTTCATTTCATTAAAAATATATTTTTAAATAGGTTTTATGATTTATTGAATAAATGCAACAAAATATTATACAAACAGACTTAGTCTACATTAGCCTACAATTAGTACTAAGTGTTTTGGTAGTTGTCATCATGGATTCTGCTAAAAATTCTGCAATGAAGCAAAACATGCAATGTCGGATTTGTTGTGTCTGCAGTTCAAGTGTAAATATCATCAAATCAATGTTTTGTTTTCAATAGTGCTTGCTTCTAGCTAGACACTAGAGTTGGGTAGTATTTGAATACTCGGTATTCTGAGGCGTATTCAGAATTCATTGGGGTGGTATTCAAATAGTATTCGAATACATCTGTGTGTTTGGTATTCAGTATTTGGCAAAATACTGAAACCCAAATATTTGGGATTTTGTATTCAAAATACTGTTTTTGAATGATAGTATTCGAATGCTGGGATTTGAAGAATAGGAATACTGAGATTGTCAGTAGTATTCAAATACCAAAATGGTGAATATCAGTATTTTAAAAATATTAGGACCTTTTTTTTGTGCCTTTAAAATTTAAAGGAGTGAGAGTGTTCAAAACTTTTTTGCCCTTTCGATATTCATGAATACTAAGTATTCGAATAATTTTTTCTTGATATTCATATTTATTCAATATTCGAAAATATTTTTTTGACGGTATTTATATTCGAATACCGAATTTCAGTATTCGACCCAACTCTGCTAGACACAAACCAAAAATCGGGTAATTTCTGTAAATAGAGTAAATATTTTTCGCCATTTTGGATCTAGATACCCATTTTGGCAATGGAATAATTAAAAAATATGAACTATAACCTGTTAGAGCACCTTTTCTTTTTTCCCAGTATGCCATTTCTTTTCACATTAATTTAAAAATGTTTCTCGGTGGTCAATGTATTTTTTCAGTTAAAGAGGAAATTGCTGTATAAAAGTACCCATTAACCCATTAAAAAAAAGTAAAATATATTGTGGCTAAATTATGATTTTGATTATGACTCATACATAGATTATGTACATATAGTAAATAATACATATAACAATCTAGAGATAAATAGTTAGCAGATCACCAGTTTAGCTGATTAGATTTTTAAAGAACAAAAAAAGATAAAAAAAAGGTCCTCACTTCTTTTAATTTTCTTTCCTGTCTTTCCTGTCTCGCAATAATTTTTGAAGATTACAAAAAAAAGGACTCACTTTTATTCTACTCTCATGTTGTTTTTTGTTCCGTCACCACTATCTTATGTTTCGTTTTTACAGGGGAGGCCCACCAACTTTTTATGGGTGGCCAGCCATTTTTCAGGGGTGACCCACCCTTTCCCAGAAAAATCCTAGTTTCAAAAGCGAATCTCATTGTTGTATTTTCTTTCGTGAATTTAATTAAATTTTACCGACAAATTCTAAATTTTGCTAAGTTATTCATATTTAAACAAATAACTATAGTTAGTTGATTTTTTTTACTCTACAATTTTCTTATGAAAGACTTTCAAATACCTTTAATTAGAAGAAAAAGGCAGATATCTTAATTGACGAAAAAAAAATCAGATTCGTATTTCAAAATTTGGATTTTTTCTAGGTGGGAGAGGAAGTAAATAAAGAAATCAACATTTTTTCGCAAATTTCCAAATACAAGTATTCTTTACCAAAGTGTTTCTTTTAAGGCAATATCTAGTATACAGGGCGTTAAAATTTAAAATAAAAACTGAAAAATATCAAATACACTTATTTTAGTAAAAATTGTAAGACTAAATATATACCTTATTTATTGCTGTTATTTTTAGATAATTGCTAAAAAAAATATAAAACCCGATTTTTAAAAGAAAAAGTTCCAGCAGTGCTTCTTTTATGGTCTAAAAATATGCAATTAAGTGAATTTTATTCTTTTTCCCAAACTAAGCAATCTACGAAAAAAAAGGAAACATGAAAGCTGTATTTTTATTTGTTTAATCTAAATAAAGCATACAAATTTTACATGCTTATACATACATAGTCAGTGGCCTATCGTTTTTGTTAAAAATATTCCTTCATGTCGCTCGAGACGCTACTGGACTTATTAAATGTAATTAAACTAGTGATAAATTAAAAGATAATTGATTAGGAATATTTAACATATTAAAAAACCCATTTTTTTCAATTCTAACACCCTGTATTGCCAAGGCATGACAAATGTCCGTTCGTTCAAACGTTCTCTCATCGGCATCGTGTGTATCAGAGTTGGGTCGTATTCGAATACTCAGTATTCTGAATAGGATTCAGAATACATTTTGCCGGTATTCGAATACATTTGTGTGTTTGGTATTCGGTATTCGGCAGAATACTTTTTTGCTTAGTATTCGGAATTCTGTATTCGAATACTTTCTGAAGTATTCGACGAATATTTTTTTGAGTATCTGAATACCGGCAATCCGAGTATTCGAATACCGAATAAGGGAAAAAAAGGAGGTAAGGCCTTTTTTTTTGCTCTTCAAAGTTAGGTTACTTTTTTGTTTAGTAGTATTCGAATATTTTCGTTTCCAGTATTCGAATACCGATTTCAGGTATTCATGAATACCGAGTATTCGAATACTTTTTTCTTCGAAGTATTCAAATATTCGTATTCGAATACCGATTTTCAGTATTCTGCCCGACTCTGGTGTGTATGCAAAACATAAAGACAAAGCAAAGCCAACGTTAGGATACGGGAACGTTTGAAAAACGGACATTTTCCAAGCCTTGACATGTCGTCTTTAGTCGGCTTTAGGTACATACAAGATATTTGGTGAACATGATGAATATATTTGAAAAAATACAAAAAATCTACTTAAATAACGTAATTAATATTTTAACTGAAATCAAATAAGCTACAATAAAAACCTCGGCAAAAACCCGGAACCCGGGACGCATTGCACTTTAAAAGTAAATACTTAAAAATGAAAGATTTTCAACTTTCTAACTTACCCGTGAACGACAAAAAATGATTTGTACATAGTACAGTGTCTTATAATGGGGCGAATTCGTCTCCTCTGTATGGCTGCTATCCATTTTTCCTTAAGTGTTCCTCTTTAGGAAACACGTCTACATATGGACCACCCTCTTTAAATATATATTTTTTTTATTGCTACAACATCCAGGAAAAAATACACGCGGCTTTAAAAAAAAATAATTAGGTAACTTCAACCTAAATAAAAAAGTATCTTACACTAAAAACACGCACCTTGTTAAACTTACAAAACTAAGGTAAAAAACCAAAAAATCTTTTATGAAATTTATACTAAGAAATTGCAAAACACTAAAATTAACTAATTATTGTTCTATCAACGCCTATAAACAATCAAAGAATGCCAAAAACAAGCCTAAAATCAGTGCGATGACATTTTCTGGGGCGCTGATTTCGAATTTTCATAGTCAAAAACGACCCCCAAACACCCTGGTGCACCAGAAACCTAACCAATAACGTCATCTTCGTGGCTTTTCCTGACAGAATCGAAAAGAATGAACCGAAAATCATGGGAGGTTTTTGGGCGCCTTATCAAAATTTCACGTCAAAAACGATCCACCGGAGCACCTGGTGCAGCGCAACCTGGCCCTGAACGTCGCTTTCGCGGATTTTTTAGAAACACTAGTATACCTGTCTTGTTGATTCTAGTTAAATTATGTATGGAAAAGAAATAAAATTAATGGTCACTTTTTTCGATTGTGTCTGTAGAACTCTCGGACACGACGTTCAGGGTGAGGTTTCTGGCGCAGGTTTTCGGTGGATTGTTTTCGACGTGATATTTTGATTAAACGCCCCAAAAACCTCTATGACGATTTTCGGTTCGTCTTTTAAAATTTTGTCACGAAAAGCGACGGAGATGGCTTTCAGGGCCAGGTACCTTTGCACCAGGTGTTCGGGGGGGACCCAAACACCTGGTGCACTTCATGTCAGGAAAATTCTCGGGGATGACGTCCGCGTTTAGGTTAGGACGCAACAGGTGTCCGTGAGGTGTTCGCCAAGGCCATTTTGGAATTCAGCGACCCGAGCGCCGTGTTTCTCCTTTTCCACATGAATTTAGGTCCCGACGAAGATGACATTCTTGTGCTCCAGGTGTTCGGCGGGTCAGTTTGAACATCATAATCGTGATTAGCGACCTCAAAAATTCCTGGGTACTTGACTGGGGCCAGTTCTGACTCTTATTTACAAAGTTATTAAATTTTCCAAGGGCATCTCAAGAATAAGCATTTTCTGGATATCTTTTTGGTTGCAGCAATACAACTTCCGGTTTGTATAAGGCTAAAATTAGGTACAAATTTTATAAATAAATTTTTTGGAAGCGGATGCAAAAAACCACATTTTGACTCTATCGTCCTAAAAAATTCCGAACTTTTGCCCTTCTTATTGCTTTATTGCCTCGACTACAAGTAAAAATGAATCTTTACTATTTGTAATCATCGTTTATCCTTTTATCTAATATAAAAGTGTGGGTAAAGAATACACCTACACCTCGGATTAGTAAAGTCGATAAAGTTGAGTCAGCGGACGAAATTATGCAAAAGTAAAAATAAACAGGTGTCTAAAATGTTTTATCACATGACCTCAACTAAACAAATGAAGTGATAATATGCGTTTCCTATAAATTTTAATGTTTTTTCCGGGTAATTATGTACCAGAGCCGTACGAAGGGAGGGCAATGACGGAAATTGTCCCTAAGAGGGGGTGTGAATAGGCTTTTGGCTTGTATTGGTTTTTAATTCTTTTAAGGTTTTTTTTTTACTTTTTGCTCCCTCCCCAAATTGATTTCTATCTTTTTACGTAAAAGCTGCTATATATTTTATTTATTTATCTTATTTAAATATGTTTATTTTTCAGAAGAAATTATCGTATTTCCAAATTTTTTCCCGCTGATATAAGGTAAAATTACCTACCTACTAGGTAAAACCTACAACCTGCTGAATATCTGTTAGTGTCATACCAGTTATGTTTCAGAAAGAAAAGTCAAGTAATTAAATTAAAGTATTTATTAAAGGGAAATATTTATTAAAACGTTTAAAATGATTATTTACACTAAATTATACAAAAAATCAACAAAATCAGAAGTCTCAAGAATCTCGATTTATATATAATTTTAAACCGACAACAAATTGGCTATTTAACGAAAAAGTTTAATAAAATAAATGTCAATAATTGAGGCTTCCATACTGGTCACTAATAACTTAAATGTTGAATGTGTCCCCATTATTTTCAAAACAACATTGATACGCTCTCTGAAGTCGTTCTAAACTGGCCGCTAAATATGGTTTTCATCATTTAATCTACGAATCTATCGTTTACAATTTTGTCTCTTATTTCTTCAATATTTTCGTTTCTTTTATTGATGAGCTTTACCATTTAAGGCTAGCCCCAATGAGTCCCAGAAATTGGCTCTGGACTGTGATGACCCATTCGTCAATCAATCAGTCTATAACTCGTTAAATTAACGGCCTGAGCTGTGAATTATGTTGCGCAAATGTTGAACGGTAAGGTCAGAGCGGATAACTAAAGATTTTCATTCCAAAAATTATGTTGCCTTTGACAGTTCCGTGATATGTTGGACCCAAACTGATATTCACGCAGGCATTGTGTTTTGCTGCTATTTCAAAAATTTTCTGGGATTTTATTTTGGTGATGTTTGTATGGCGGTTAAGCTATGCCGAAGTTAACAGCTCATCCGTCCATAAGGCCGCAAAGGTGCGGGTGTTGCTGCTCTCCCGATCAGGAGGCTGCAACAGATACAAATCGATGACGGGCGAAGTAGTTATTTTTTATTGTATGGACTGTTCAAGCCAGCTTAACTGTAAAACACTGAACTGTCGAACTGCGTCGAAAATCGGTATTAGACTGTTAATAAATAATTTATAGAATTTCCCGTAATCGTCTTGGCGCAGTTTTTCTTGTCCTGTAGCCAGGTAATTTTTATTCTTAAAGTGTGTTTGTGTTTCAGAGCGACGTAAACTCTGGCGTTCTCTGGCATGTAAAATGAGGTAATATTTGTAGACGATTCTGTGGTATTTCATTTGGTAATTTTGACACAGGCAAATAATAAATATAGCTAGACGTGGTAAATACCCACACCAGTCTTACGAGTGTAAGAGTACTTCCTGACGGCAATGAGCGATAAGTTGGGCAATCAAAATATCTCTTAAAACTATCGACCGCACGCGAAAGCATCAAATAGCGTAAAGAAGGGGTTGCGCGAGGGAACTCATTGTGCGACCACTAGTGGTGACGCGGCGATCGAGAAAAAAGTATCCGTGCGCATTGTTTATTTTGTGATTAAAAAGTAATAACTGCAAGCCGCGACACTTTATCTGTGATAGTTAAATGTATTCCGTTCTCAATCAGGTAAGTGTTAATCTTAAGTAAACTTATTGCAGTTTTATTATGTGTAAAGATTTTGGATATAATTCTAACCGGTTTTTTTAATAAATTCACTTCTTCCTTTAAAATTTCAGGTTGGGGGTTAGTTGAGCCACAGCTGCCCAACTCAACCTCCCACGGTTTTAAGTATATAATGTCATTAATTTTTATTTTTTAGTATACGGACTTATAACAGTAAGACTACTAGAGTCTCCTCAAGATTTAAAGGAAGCTGCAACCCGAACTTTACAAGCAACAAGAAAACGAGCTGACCTATCTAACTTATAAATTTTCTCTGGAAATGAAGATAAGTTATATATTTTTAAAAAAAAATTTAAATAAAATTTCCTAACAAAAACACTTTTAAATAAAAATATAGAACAAAGTTATAATTTAAAAATTTAAAAAAAATTACAAACTAAAATTTTTAAAAAATTTGTAAGGCATTTCTTGCTATATAGATATTATAATCCAATAGTTAGGCTAAGCTAGGTACGTTGCTGTTTTATTTATGATATTTGTTGTTTGACTATAAGATTATAAATATAAAAAGAAAATTGTCAAAATGTATTTTTTGTAAACGTATCTAACATTCAAGCCATGATTTGACTATACTTTCTAAGTGCTCCACTAGCCCCATACCATTGCTCAACTTACCTCACCTATGGGGTACGTTGGGCATACTTGACTGTCTACAATAAAATAGATGTAGCTTCTAAATTCGACTTATTAAAGAAATTACTATGGACACTAAGGGATAAATTGCTAATCAATCAGTATGCATTATAAGCCCCTAAGACTTATTTTGAGGAGCTATAACTGATAAAGTAAAAAATTGCTCAACTAGCCCCGCCATACCCTCAAGGGAAGGTATGCCCCTTTTCAGATCGAAATCTATAGTAGTGCCAAGTTAAATTGTATTTTTAAAACATACATACCAACCATTTAAACCCTTTAATAAAAAAAAAAAATGTATTTACTAACATTATTAAAAAGTGTTTATGTGCAGGGGTGCAACTAACATTTTCAAATATTTATTTTATCTAAAACTGAAGCCTAAGATACACACCAAATGAATATACCAGTCCAGTGTTAAATCTTGTGACATTTTTTACCATGGGAAGTTAACCGCTTGTATGTATGTATGGATTATTTACTGTACATAACGTATGTATGTGAGCTCACCATCAAAATCATAAAGCTTTTCCACAATATATTTTACTTTTATGATTTTTTAATGAGTTTCGGTATTCAAAGGTGATGCAGGCTGGTTGATAACCTTCCTCAGATAAACCTGTACTATATTTTTTTTTTTCTATGGTGCTTAACGAGAAAATGCCTCTAGTCACTTCCTCAATTAAATACTTTTGAACATCTACATAGGTACATTTTACGGGGTAGACCAAAAACTTCCTCGGTCTAACAATTGTATTTCACATATTATTTGCAATTTTGGAGAAACTATTTTTTATTTCTTAAAACTAAAAAGAAACCGAAAAGTTGCCTCTAAGAAGCTTTATGTATACTATTTAATTATTCCGTTGCCAAAAATGGGTATCTAGATCCATAAAAATGGCGAAAAAAGCATACCATATTTGAAGTGAAACAGAAATTATACGATCTTTGGTTTGTGTACCTTGTGTACATTAAGAGCAAGTTTTTAATCACATCGATGGATACAGCGTATTAAGCGAAAAATTTATCAAAGAGTTTTTAAACTACCGGTGGAGAGCAAAATGAATTCATTAAAGCGTCTTTATAAAAATGCGCACTTTCGTTCAATTGCTTATCGGATCCATCGAACTCTTAAGACCAATGGAACCGATTGACATTTAGCATCTGTGCTAAAAAAGTAAGGTTAAGGTTTTAATGTCCTTTAAAATTTAAAGTACCAAATTTCATGTTAAAAATGGAGCTTGTGTTGTTATTACAACGACAGCAATAATAAAAACATAAAAATTATTACGGAAGGCAAGACAAAACAGTCAGCTGGGCATTAATAGTTGCAGAACAAACAGCAAACCGTTTTTAAAATTCGTTTTATCGGATTTATCGTAATATGCCGTGACGTTATTTGACATTTAGCGCATTAATTCAGCGTACTTTTTATCGTTAGAATTTAAAACTTGCGCCAATTTGATGCTATTTATAAGGGCGCTAACAACCGTTGCCAAGTCGCTTAATTTTAAAAGTCAATAAGTGGTTATTATTGAATGATTTGCCAAAAAAATATGTTTTATGCCTAAAAAACAGAAAGAAACTTAACAGCTGTCTGAAAAATAAACCTTGAAAATTATGTGACAGTATGCTAGGCGATGAGATAAACAATACGATTGTTGATGTAAAAAGTTAAAAATTGTATACAGCTGTCTCGCAAAAATTAAAAATTCATTTTTTTTTTAAAGAATAAAGTACCCTTATTTTAAAGTTTTCAACAAAATGCTACTTAGGGAAATTGTTTGAGATTATCATACATATCTTTTAGAATATTCATTTTTATAAGGTTTAGATAGTAATCAGTTTTTTGGTTTAAATTTACATTTCACTGCAAATATTCGTTGGTATACCGGGTGTCAACGAATCTATTAGATAAGCCTAGAGTATTAGACATATCAAAATATGACTTGGTATAAGTAAGTGGTATAGATAGAGGAGAGTTTTGCATATTTCTCGCTTTTGCTTACTTCCGGTTTAACCGCAAATGACTCCAATTTTAAAATGAAACACCCTGTATATTTTAACATTTTTAGTTTCGAGACAATTCTAAATAGCAATTTGAGATTTTAAAAAGTTTTTAAGCCTTACTTGATTTTTTTGAGAGCCATTTGTAGTTTTGCATCTAGGTGGCCATGATCCTTTATTTGTGACTTTATTTTTATTCCGATCGCAAATAAATTGGTATCGTTATATTCGTCAAAAAATCCTTTATTCGAAAAGTGCTTGTTCAAAAGGGTTGCCATTTGAAAATAACAGCTAAACACCGAAATGTCAATTTGCCAAATTGTTTTATTTCTTTATTTTATATTAGTCATTAAAACTTTGCGATTGTGTTTTTTTAACATAACCTAGGGTCGCTAGATTAATTTGCAACTCAATCATGGCCACCTAGATGCATTATTAATAATGGCTTTAAAAAATCAAATAGGCTTAAAAACTTTTTAAAATGTCACATTCTAACTTAGAATTGTCTCAGGAATCCAAAAATGTCAAAATATACCGGGTGTTCAATTTAAAAATTCAAAATTAAAGTCATTTCCGGTCAAACCGGACTGACGCTTATTCTTGAATCTCCGGGAGGGGAACACTCCTGGAACTTTTATGGAAAGGTTATAGAACGGCGGAACGAATTTTCTCCACCTCAAGAGGTAGAGAACTTTTAGTTCCCGGGAGTTGCTTGCTCACAGTGAACTTCTTTTTTTTAAGAATACTGTTTTGACAATATTTTCGTGAACTTTACTCACTTCCCGCAAAAGTTCTCCTCCCAGAGATTCAAGAATAAGGGTCCTGGAAGGTAAAAATATGCGAAAACTCTCCTCTTCCCATACTATTTACCCATACTATATATACTATACTAAGTCTTATTTTGATATGTCCAATGCTCTAGGAGGTAGGGCTTGTCTAATAAATTCGTTGACACCCGGTATACATATGTACCTTTGATTTTGTATACTGTTAAATATAACCTTTAAATAGGTACTTCGCAAATAAATTCTGTCAGGGTCAACCAAAAAAACCAAAGAAATTCTTTTAATTTAGATCTTATAAAGTAACTAACTTTTATTTTGAACGAAAATGGAGTTAGCCGATTTGCAAATTAGGGTATCTATATTTAATTTTCCTAATAAATGACTTGGATTTCGTAATTTCAGTTTTTAATGAAATTAATGAGAGAAAATTCAAAATTTGACAAACATTTTTAATGGAAGCACCCCTATTTTATTTTATTTTTTAATTCTACACTAAAGTTTTTTTTCAATGGCGTATCATAACATATTTTTTATTTTAAAGATGGCGGCCATAGATCATTTCTAAAGAAATCCGTTGGTCGGTAAATAAATGATCTATGACCGCCATCTTAAAAATAAATAATAGGTTGTGACACGTCATTGAAAAGAGATTTTAGTGTAAAAGTAAAATAGGCTGTTATTGTATTTTTTCAGCCTACTTAGAAAAAATATATTTAAAACAGTAATAATAAAGGCACTTGATTTCCTTTTAAACATCTTCTTCTGGCCACCATTTTAAAAATAGACACCATATATGATATATCATTTTTAAAATGAAATTTGATACAGAATACAAATATAAAAAAAGTAGGTGATTTAAAAAAATAAAGTTTATGGTACTTCCGGTTAAACCGGAAGAGATTTTGAGTGTAAAATTTCTATTAGTCTCTCTTAAAAAACTACAAAAAAGTTGGAGGGGGTAACAACATCCTGTGTCTCTCGGTATAATTTCGTTATGAATCATTTTTGATATTTGTTTACAAAGGAAAAAAACGTTTTTAATATTGGATAATATATTATTATTTTGGATCTCATTGCCTTGATTCTAATTTTATATTTTTGTACAGGTGGAAGAGATACGGGAGATGATAGATAAGATCCAGGCGAATGTCGAGGAAGTTAAGAAAAAACACAGTGCCATTTTGTCAGCACCTCAAAGCGATGACAGTAAGTAACATTTTAATCACTTGCTTTAAAACAAAATAAAAAAATATTTGGTTGTGTTCTAAATGTTGTTTTTTTCGAAAACATCTTTTTATTTTATCCATTTTGCAAATGAAACTACACAAAAAATATTTTTCTGTCACTGCTATAAAATGACCAATAAACCTACAGGAAACACAAGGCCTAAAACTGACTAATTTCATACACCTGTATAAGATATTTTCACACATTTTAAACTGTATGAAACATATGAACACTTGATATACAGGGTGTCTCACAGGGAATGGCTGCGATCGATTTCTTGAAAAGTAGGCCTTGAAAAATTTTGAAAACTTGAGAACATTATAAAGTCAGTGGGGGACATATAACAAAATAATAATAATAAAAAAGACAGTTCTACCACTTCCGGCTACAAAGGGAAGTTAATGCCAACTTCCTTATTTTAAATAGAACACCCTATAAATTATTTAGTTTTTAGATTCTGCGTGAAATTCTAAACATATTTTATGTATAGTGTTCTAAACTTAAGTCATACCGTTTTTGACTTATTTTAAATGTTATGTCAAAAATGATGTTTGCAAGCGAAAAGTTCAAAGGCCTGACCGTAGTTCAGTAGAACTGAGTTTAAACCTGCTTTGTGCAACTGGGCTTACATAACTATGTTTTTGTTCCAAACAAAAGCCATGAATTGTGGTTGGGTTCCTCGTAGAGAAAGAACTTCTTTAGTAGACTGTATTAATATTTTGACAAATAATAAATACAGGGTAGTCAAAAATATTCGTTAAAAATTATATTGACAAAACCATAAAAGTCAATTTTTTCAAATGGAAATTCCTATCTTTTATAACCTTATCCTTTTAAGCATTAAAAATGGAAATAATTTTGTACAAGGATGTCTATACCAAAAATGTATAGTTTTCGAAATATTTACCATTTAATATTTATCTATTCTAACAATGCGTTTAAGTACGGAGGTACGGTGTAGTTGGCCATGATGTCACATTACGCTGTCAGGGCGAACTAGAAGCCAAACTAAGCAGTACTTAAGTATTGCTAGATAAATATTAAATTGTAAATATTTCGAAAATTATATATTTTGGAATAAACATTCTTGTTCAAACTTACACCTATTTTTAATGCTTAAAAGGATAAGGTAATAAAAGATGGGGTATCCATTTAAAAAATTGACTTTTAAGGTTTTTGTCGATATAATTTTTAACGATTATTTTGGCTACTCTTTATTTCTTAATTGTCACAATATTAATAAAGTCTATTAAAGTAGTTCTTTCTCTACGAGGAACTCAACCACAATTTATATTAATGGCTTTTGTTTAGGAAAAATGAATAGGTATATAATGGCTTGAAAACGTCATTTTTGGCATACCATTTAAAATAATTCAAAAACGGTTAAACTTAGGTATAGAATACTATACATAAAATATGTTTAGAATTTCACGCAAAATCTAAAAAATAAATATTATATAGGGTGTTACATTTAAAATAAGGAAGCCGACATTAACTTCCGGTATAGCCGAAAGTGGTAGAACTGTCAAAATATTTTAGTTATATGTCCTCAACTGACTTTATGATGTTTTCAAATTTTCAAAATTTTCCAAGGCCTGTTTTTCGAAAAATCGATCGCAGCAGTTCCCCGTGGGACACCCTGTATACTGGGTGGCCCACACCATATTTGACACTGTTTATAGCTAGATAACAAAGGTTTTCAAAAAAACTAAATTGAAGAACATATAGAGGTTGAAAGAGGCCACAAAAAACATTTTTGCACCGAAGAAGTGTAACGTAGGTATCATAGATATATACATATTATAATAATTAAATAAAACACTGGACTTGAAAAAGCAGTTAATAAACTTTTCCATAGAAGTTTTGTTCTTTAAAGCGGATTTCCCGAACTGCCTCCATTTTTATGTTCCAAAGAAAATTGGGTTAGTTCTAGCACCATACACATAATCTTATTAGGTGGGCCCGGGTTATTTAATCCATAGGCTTTCTAGACCATTACTTTTACATTAGTGCCTTCCATTGCCTTTATTGATATTGGGCTTAGACAGGCTTCAGTTTGGAATAAATGCCGTACGTCTGACATGAAAAACCTTTTGTATTGTTTTGCTGGAATTTTGTTCTGTTTATTTAGTGTAACGGTTTTTTTGTCAAAGCAATAAAGAAGTAATTCCAGACAAGAGCTATTTTACACGTATAAGAATTATTGTAAAAATTATTGCCATAATTGCGTCGAAAATTTAATTCAACTTAGGCTGTACCTAAAGCAGTAACATTTATCAAGGAGCCAGTTTCGAGCTTGTGGAGTCTGAATAAAAGACCGGCTTGCAGAGTTGGGTCGTATTCGAATACTCAGTATTCTGAATAGTATTCAAAATACATTTTGCCGGTATTCGAATAGTATTCGAATACATTTGTGTATTCGGTATTCGGCAGAATACTATTTTGCTCATTATTCGGGATTGTGTATTCGAATACTTTAGAAGTATTCGACGAATATTTTTTCCAGTATTCGAATACCGGCGTTCCGAATATTCAAATACCGAAAAGTGTAAGTGGTATCCGAATACTAAAATTGTCATGATTTAAATAACAAAGGGAAGCAAAATAGGGAACAAAAGGGTAAGAACCTTTTTTTTTTGCTCTTTAATTTTGTCATAGGTTTTGTTTAGTAGTATTCGAATCCTTTTGCTTCCAGTATTCGAATACCGATTCCAGGTATTCACGTATTCGAATACTTTTTTGCTTCCAAGTATTCAAATATTCGGTATTCGAATACCGATTTTCAGTATTCTGTCCAACTCTGCCGGCTTGGATAGTGTGCTCTAACATAGGGATGGAGGACACGCAATAAACCTGAGCAGGTTGCAGTGTTAGAGGTTACAATCCAGCTTCAAGCTAATCTAATCTAGGCTCTACCTAGAGTTGGGTAGTATTCGAATACTCAGTATTCTAAATCCTATTCAGAATACATTTGGCTGGTTTGGTATATGGTATGCTGCAACCTTATTTTTTATTTTACGACAATAAAAAATAATCCTTTTGATGAGTTTTTTAGCGCTAATTGGGATAGAATAACCTAATGTTTTTAGATGTCCCCACTAAACTAAAACTGTTTTTGTGGAAAACGCTTTAATTTATTGACATCGAACAGGAGTACCGTCTTTTTACCTGAGGGTTTAATTCTATATCTAAAATAATGGACGTTATGAAAACTGATAAATTAACTTATTTTTTTATAGTTATTATGATTTTGTGGTTTTTTATTATCGTAAATTATTTAAAATATGTTTATTTTTTTACAGTACTAAAAAGGCAATTTAATTAAATTTAGAACCAGTTTTCACTTGCCGCCTATTCCCATTTAGGTAAGATTTTTGTGCTTACTGTCACCACTCCTAAAGACAATTTGATTGAAAACAAGTGTATAAAACAGGGGTCACCACCTACTTTCATTAGGTGTTCTTTTTTTAAAGTAACATGACCGTCACGGTCCAGAAAGAAAAAAGACCCCCAGGTCAAAACTCGGCGATGGCGCATACTCCTCCCACTCCTCGCTACCGTTCGCCTTCACTCGCCTCACCCCGCGATGACTATATGACGGACGATCTTGCGCTTCTCGCCAATTTGAATCGACTATAGCCCTCCCTTAAGAGCAGCCACTGATATAACCTCAAAAAAAAACGTCATATTCCGCAGTAATCAGTCTTCCAAATTATCCTAATGATAAGATCTCGCCCTCAGGTCAAGTTCCGAGACAACTTCGTCCTTATTAATGGCGGGCGGGCCAGGAATATCTGTGTAAGCGTTTATGGAAAATGAATGTGGCGTCATCATTCATCGCCATGACGTTAGCAGCGGTTAATTCAATTTGGGAAAAGACGAGCCGGCAATTTAGGCTGCCGATTATTGTCACTGCGGCCGGTGAGATAGGTCCGGGATTTTACAGGGGCATTGTTTCAATACGTTCGGATGCACATTCAAATATTGAGCCCGGGTTTGGTGGTTATGCTGGGATTTTCACAGACTAAGCAAGATCGCATACTAAAGTTCTGCTAAAGAATTTCTATAGATCGATGTAATTTTTGTCTACAGGATTCAATAGAGCTATGCCTATATCTGTCACTACTTTTATATCGAATAGTTGAAGCGAGCTTGAGTTAAAAGCGGCTTTTAAAAGTGGCTTGAAAAAGCGATATAAACGCGTTTGAAAGTGACTTGAATCGTTCAAGTCAAGCTTGAAAATAGGAGGGTTGACTTCACTGAAGCCGATTAGAAACACAATATAAACGATTCAGGCGGGCTTAATAACTGCTCAACTTCAGATGAATGCTTCCTCGAACGTCATCAGTGTCAATTTCATATATGATTTTGACATTTTTATAAAAATATGAGTTAGAAAACAGGTAAAAAAACTTTAAAACACGCTCACACCAACAACAGCATACAAAACGGGACGAATTAAAAAGTGTGGTTTGTTTTTCATTTGATGTCTACTGTGAAGTTGGATGCAAAACTGCCGCATGCATATGACGATGGCCTGAAATGTGCTTGACCTCAATTTTCAATCGACTTTCAAGCCACCGAAATAAACACGTAGACTTGGAAATCACTTCAAAGCCGCTTTGTTTTCAAGCCAGCTACAACTATTCGATATAAACGATTATAAAACGCAATCATGTTTCTTGTCACCAAAAAGTAATCTAACTTATGTATCTTTTAGAGTATAAAAACATAATCTTGTGGGCATCACATTTAAAAATAACCTCAACTGGCCTCAAAACATAATATATATAACTATGACATTCGATCTAGAAAGCATTTTCCCTTCTACTTCGTATACTTTATCTGCATAAGTATATCCCAAATTCAACAACTTGTAGAATATTCTTTCTCAGGGCTGAAAAATGGCGTCTCCCACAATTCTTAGGATTCTCGATTCCATTCAAAGAAGTACTTTTCGCCTTATTAATGATTTCGCTTTCCGGAAAGCATTCTTTCTTTGCTCATCGCCGTGCTGTAATGAATATATCACATTTTATAGATTTTTTTACGGCCGCTGCTCCCAGGGATTAACAACTATAATTCCCCTCTTGCAACTCCGAACAGAGAATGGCATAGTGCCACACTTAGGCATTCCTATACCGATCAACTAGATAGGCCAAGAAATTCCCACTTCGTCCATTTATTCATCCCTAGGGTGTCTAGGCTGCCTACTGTCCGCAAAATATTTTTTTCTCCTCCTAATCTTAAAATCCCGAATTAGCAAACTCCTGACCGTGCTTAAGATACTCACGGTACGTTAGTATATAGCAAGGAAAGTAAACGTTTTAATAAGGAGCGCTCGATTCCATTTAAGCCTATGTTCGCTAAATTTTGTGACGTAATCTTTCCCGTAATTCTTTGTTTACAATTGTACTGGAAGCTTTTTTCGAGGTTTTGATGTTATTTTTAGCTTTTTAGTCGTTGGAATTTTATATATGTGTAGTTTTTACTGTTTATAGTTAAATTGAGTAGTTATTAGTACTGCAGTTACAGAGAATTTTAAAACCTGTAAACAGGGGTCACTGGCCTTTGGATATTTTTTAAAGGGAATTTACGTTTAAATCGTTATTGGGTAAGATAATATTTTTTATGTTTTTTTACTTATTTTATTTTATGGTATGCAAGTATTGGTTTTTTTTCGCCCTTTCAGGTCATCCCACCTAGGCCGACGACCGCCCCCTAGGTGGTGCACTGCAGCCTGAAGGCTTATTGTACCTTGACCCCTACTCCTTCCCATTCACACACCATTGGTTTATTTTGTCAGATAAAAAATATTATGGCAAAATGGTGACGTCACAAGCATAACCTATATTTTCGGACAAATATAAAAATCGAGCGCTCCTTATTAAAAAGTGCATCTCCCTTGAGTATATACATAGGTTTTAAGCCTTTGTGGACTTTTGTTTTTGGATACGTTTCATTAAAAACATTTTGCATTTACTTTTAGTAACAACAAAATTGTTTAAATTGATTTACGTGTTTTTTCAAATTTTACGAGAAAAATATACATAAGATGACTATTTCAGTACTCGAGTGATGACCCTGTACCTAAGGTATGTGTTAAATACTCTATTTGTAATTTTTATGCTTCGTTTTGTTTATTTACCTTTTCTGATAAGATGAGTCACTATATGATTAGTGGAAATTAGTTCAATATATTTATAAGTGTTGAATAATTCTCAACTTAGTTAAAATAATGCAATATCGTAATTATAGCATTGTTTTATTTGTTGTTTTTCTATGTGATATTGGAAAGTTAGATTTTCCAAACAAAATTATATTTAATGATAATTACACTCTTAAGCGAAAATAAAACAAATACTTAATCTTAACAAAATGAAAACATTTCTTGACAGAAGGCGCATTTCGATGAGGGTTTTGTGTACTATACCAAGTTTTAATCAAATACAAAAACCAGAATTTAAAAATATTTCTCCAACACCCGGTATGGGGGAATGTCACGCGTCAGGTGTTTATATAAATTTCATGGCTTGAAATTAAGGTTGAAACTTTTAAAGAGTTAAAGTAAAAATGTATTTATTATTTAATGTTAAAAAATACCGATCAATAGGTAGGAAACTAATTAATTAGTTTAAATCGGGAAAAAATTATCAAGACAACACCTCCCCTCAGACAGTTTAAAAAACCATTGCAAAAATTTTATAATTATACTGCGAATTATTGCAATACCCACCATGTGCAACTGATTTAGCCCACCTTAACTTCTGACTCTGTTCATGCACCGAAAAATTCGTGGCTTTATTATTAAGCGACAAAAGTTAATCAAACCTCGTATAATTCTGGGCCACCTTTGAATCGCCCTCGTATTACAAAAACCAAAAAATCTTTACATTTGGTTACTAATTTAGAAACAATCTTGGATTTAAATTACTATTCCCATAAACTGTATCTCTTATTCTAAATTAATTTAGGGTTCAACCAATTCCGACAAAATGGTATTTAAACTCGGCAGACCTAGAAAGACGCAAACCCCAATACCGAGGGATACATATTAATAGATTAAGACTCGCATTGTGAGACAAATTCAATTTTCAAGGGATTTGTTAAGGGCTTTCCTTTATCCTATAATTTCTACCTTCCCTACAGAAGTCCTGAATGGAGTAATAAGGGATAACATCGTGAACTTTGATAGGGCAAGGTCTGTCCTAGTCGGTGTTTTGATGCCGAGATAAGATAGAGACATGGAACGTGCCAGATTTTTTTTTGTTAAGAATTGTGTAATATTCTTTAATTTGTTTATTTTGAGAATGACAATTAAAGAAAAAATGTGTCGTATTTGTTCAAAAGTCAGTTGGGTACATCCACCCCAGTTGTCAGATTTAGCTTCTTGGACTTCCCATTGCTCTCACATCTAAATATTGCGTCTCCTGTCATTAATGACACGCGTGCCATAGGTTTGCCATCACTGTCCTAGAATATAAGACTTAGTCTGGGTAAATGGTATGGGAAGAGGAGAATTTTCGCACATTTTTCCCTTTCCAGTCACTTCTGGTTTAACCGGAAATTGCTTCGCTTTCAAATATGTAAATGTAACACCCTGTATATTTGAACATTTTTGGATTCTTAAAGCAATTCGAAATAGGAATTTGATATCTTTTGCATCTAGGTAGCCATGATTATTTATTTATGCCCCTATTTTATATCTAATCGCAAATAAATTGGTATCTTTTGATTCGTAAAAAATCCCATTTTTAAAAAGTACTTGTAAAAAGGGTTGCCATTAAAAAGTTAAAAACGAAACTCACACACAAAACAACTTGTTTTATTCCTATTTTTTATACTAATCACTAAACCTTTGCGATTATATTTTTCTGCCATCACCTGGTGTGCTTAGATTAATTTGCGTTCAATCATAGCCATCTACAGACTGTCCACGAATGGGGTTAACAAGAGGACAAATGGACCAAAAATTTCATTTTTCAAAAAAATTTTGCTTGTTAAAAAATAGGATTCACGAAGAGAAAATGTTGATTTTGTATACAGGGTTTGCAAAGATTTAAAAAATATTATTTTTCTCCAAGAGTAAACTCCCTTTATTTTTCATTTTTTAGCAAAATATCATTTAGAATATTTATTAATAATAGCATTTTAAATCACTTTATTAATTTTACAGGGGTATTAAAAAGATTAAACTCATTTTAAAGTTATTAAAAATTAATTATTTTACTTTTTTTGTTCCCTCTGTCCTCTTGTTAACCCCATCCGTGGACAGTCTGTAGATGCAATTTTAAAAATGGCTCCAAGAATATCAAGTAGGCTCAAAATATTTTTAAAATGTCATATTCTGATTTAAAATTGTCTTAGAAATCCAAAAATAATAAAATACACAGGGTGTTCGATTAAAAAAAACAAAAGTAAAGCCATTTCCTATTAAACCAAAAGTGATTGGATAGTTAAAACTATGGAGAAAACTCTCCTCTTTCCATACCATTTATGTATACCAAGTCTCATTTTGATATATCTAATGTTCGAGAAGTAACGGCTTGTCTAATAAATTCGTTGACATCCGGTATATAAGTCGCATTGCCAGACCGGCCATAGCAAAACCATGTAAATTTTGATACTTTAAATATTGGCTCCCGTATTGATTTTACAACAAAATTGTATTAAGCCGCGTACAGACTTGCAAACATCCGTCCAAACTAACCAACTTGTTTGCGCGCTCCTTAAGCGCCAAAAAGCTCTGAATCACCGGCAAATCATTCGCTAAGCCCTTGAAACGACGTGAATTCCGTTCACGTCCACGTCCATGCTATGTGTCGCGGTATGCGGCGTGGAGCGGCACGTCGAATTGTTACAATTCAGGACGCGGCTTTTAGGCTTTGAGCCAGAGAGCATGTGCGGTCTAATATCTGGGGAGTAAGTGAAACCGACAAATTAAGATTCGTCATAAAGGTAGTAGTAAATGTTTGGTATGACACTTTAAAATTCGGTAGCTTAACGACGCTAGGACGTCACAGAAATGGCCGCCGGGCGAAAATCCTAATTAACCAGTTTTTTTTTTCATCTTATTGACATCCCACGAAGGTCTATGCCTAAATACCAGAGTACCGTGGGTGTCGGGTTATTAGATGTTTCACCCATCGTTCCCCTGTTCCGTCAACGTTGTCCAAGCACTGAAACATGCAGTTGCATTTCACAGCACCTTTTAGACAACGCGGTAGTGCCACCACGGTCGTTATTTTTTAATAATTACTACCTAAATATGTCTCCCCGCTAGGAATCGAACCGCCGACCTCTGGCTTCGAAGATCAAAGCTCTGTCCACTAGGCCACGGGGGAGACAAAGTTAGTCTAGTTTTATGAGAAAGGAGTAAAAGTACCATACATATTTTGATCAAGTATAGATCAGTGTGATGAAAAAGAGAAGATAAAGCATCTTTTTTATATACAGAATGTCTACTTAAGTTCGCACCGTATGGAAAACTTTTTTATTATTGATTTTACGAAAAAGTTTTTTTTATAAAAAGTTCTGTATAGCCCTAAACCTAAAATGCAATTATTAAATATTAATATTTTGCACTAGTATACGAGGTATGTCCAAAAATATAAATTTTGCTCAGAAAGAAAGTACCTATATTTTTCATAATATTATTTTTTTTTATATAAAATAAAGTTGTTTAGTATCAGAAATACTTTTTTAATATGCAATTGGTTTATTTAGGTGAAAAAACTTTTTTATTTTTTATTTCTGCAATAACAAGCATTTCTGTGATTTTTAGACAATTTTTAAGCTTCCCTTACACTTTAAATTTTAAAATAAAAATGAACTAATGTATAAATTTAAATTTTTATTGTTATCACACAAAAAATACACACGTTTGGATATTTAATAAGTATTTTAAATCTTAAACAAAAAAAATATTTTATTTAAAAATAATTAATGTTATAAATGTATAAAAAATATTAAATTATAAAATTGAATTTAAGTGTAATTTAGAAAATTTGTTTAGAATAAAGTTTTTAATTAATAAAAATAATAAATCAAAATTTTATCCAAGAGTTTTTTAGGCTACTTTATTATAAAAATTGAAAATAATTTATTCTTGACAACACCAAAATCGGTTTAATGAAACTTATAGATACGCCTGTAAAATTATTAAAGTAATTTAAAATGCTATTCTATATAATTTTTTAAATATTTTGCCTAAAAAATAAAAATAAAGTTAGTTTACTCTTGGAGACAAATCATGCTTTTAAGTTTTTTCGTACCCTGTATACAAAACCAACATTTTCTCTTTGTGAATAATATTTTGTTACAAGCAAAGTTTTTTTTATCAGGAACAACTTTTTCTCAAAGAATATTTTTTTATCCATTTGTCCTCTTGCAAACCCTATTTGTATAATAATTATATGTAATAATATGTAACAGTATATTTTGACTATCTGGCTCAACGCCTATTTAGACTATTTTCAAGACGTTAATAAGATAAGTTTGTACACTAAATTTGGTTATAAATAAAAAAAAATAAAAATAATAAAGAGTTATTTAAAAAAACTATTTTTAAAATCGTTGCATACCTGATAATACCATAATGAATCCACCAGTAATGAATATATAATACTAAATAGATAAGATATTTTATTTATTATTGGTGGATTTATTTAAGTATGTGCTAGGTATGCAACGATTTTACAACTAATTTTTCTTAAATAACATTAAATTGGTTTATTAGAAAATAGGGAGTCATTAAAGTGTTTTTGTATGTAGCCGAGGAAATTTTTCTACTATAAATTTAGCCAAATAATATTTTTGGGCGAATATAGATAAATAATGAAAATAGGCTATTTTAAAGCTGATTATTGCTTTATTAAAAAAAAACACTATAAATTGATAAAATAGAAAAAAACTCGTGATTTTTTTAAACACTGAACGCAACGGCAACATGGTTTATTAACGCCGACAATTTTGCAAGTTTTTATGGATGACTGCTTGTTTCTACTTTATTGTTACTACACTTTTATTTATAACTTACAACACCATGAATCAATGTCAGCAAACGTGGTTTTTACAGTGAAAATTTTTACATTATAAGGTGTAGGATATTACTAGGCCTGAAAATAAACAGCCTCGATATTCCACGAAAACTATTTAACTTTATTAATTTAAAGCAACTAAATTCAGAGTTTAATAAAATATGTATGAACTTAATGAGGACCAATTAGCACAATAATTACATAAATAAATATTTATTACAATCGGTATTAATTAGTATTTGCAAGTTCTGATTCATTAATACGTTTTTTCCACGCTTAACGTTTAAAAGCAAAACTGATTTTATATCTACAGAAAGTAGCAGAACTTCGCTAAAAGATTTGATGATCATGGAAATACCAGGTGGTGGATCGCCAGACTGGCCATAGGAAATCCTATTTAAAGTTTGATATCTTTAAATATTGGCTCCCCTATTGATTTAACAACAAAATATTATTAAACTATTTTGAAGCAATTGATAATATAAGCTTACACACTTAGTTTTTTTCTAATAAGCCATTTTATTATTATTTAAGAAAAACTATTTTGTAAAATAAAAAAATACAAGACATTGTATTCATTACTGGTGGATTCATTACGGTATGCATCGATTTTTCAAAGAGTTATTCTTAAATAATGATCTAATTTTATCAATGTCTTCAAAATAGTGTAATACATGTTTTTGTTTTTGTAAAATCAATATGGGAGTGAGTGTTCAAAGTTATAAAAATTTACATGGAATCCATTCTTATTAAATTTTAATGAATACAAAAACCAATAAGTGCAGTACCCTTGTGTTAGGTATGTTAACAATCTGTCTCGTAGAGATCATGTGAGTCAACATGTTGTGAAGCTATTTTGTTACAATATGACACAGAAGCGGCGCTATGTGCATAATATAAGCTGTCTGATACACAAAGTAATAATGCTAAGAGAGCCATGATATCTTACTGAACTAATAACTTATAGGAGAGACGCTCATCAAGTAAACTTTCTCTGCAATATGTGTAGAACTAACCAGAAAATAATTCTTTAAAAATCATGTTTCTTTTATTTTTTGCCTCAAATTTATAACTTATTGCCCCTAGGTTTTTAAGGCTTAAGTGTAACTGTTGTTGTTTTAGTTGTTGTATATTTCTAGTTTTCTTTATACATTGTTTAGTTAGTAAGTTTTCATCGGTGGTTATTGGCGGTACTTTCCACCCTTGTATGTGATTCCGTTTAGACCACATACATTATTTTAATTTTTTATTTTATTTCTTATGGCCAGTCGGACGATGTAGCATCTGGTATATTATTAAAACCATGTAAAAAGGTTTTTTAAAAAACAGGGTGATTCTCAACATGTACTCATAAACTTTGAAAATTATTGCTAAGATCAAACAATGACTAGGTATATGGAAATAATAAAAAAGTTAATAACGTAAATTCTGAGCATAAATAGTAACTAATAATGAAAAACAATATGTTCCAAGTTTATGCGTAAATATTAAAACCACCCTGTATATTTTAATAAAACATATTGGTGAAAAGTACACATTTACGTTTTTGTCGGGTTACTGACATTTAATCAATGCAAAGCAATTATCCATGTGAAATTTCAATGAATGGTCATTCACTGTATGAATACGATACAGTGTGTGATTATGAAATGTCTATTAAACTCTGGACAAATAAAACATGCTGAAAATTTTAAATGCATCTCTATTCAAGAATGCATTGTTTCGTAATTTATGCACGTTTATTAGTGTGACTAACAATTGACAAAGTTAGAAAATCAGCTGCTTACCGTAGAATAGTTAATAGATCGTTCGAACACATACTCTTTGCCTACACCACATAAGTATCGGTTATTTAAAAAATAATTGATTGCTAAATTTGTATTGTTTACTTTATTTTTGACTATTTTTTATTATGGCGATACTCATATTCATAGTCGCGTCCACTTTTTACAGGGTTCCCCATATTAGGCTAACCATTTTAATATTCGAGTTAATTTTTTTAGTTTACCAAACAAACTTTTTATTATACTAAATTATAGCCAACTCTTTGGTATTTATGATAACTAAAATATTTGGCTAATTTAATTCTTACTTTTAAAAATCACGTTTTCTAAATGACCTCCACCAATTTCAACACATTCAATACTAGCCTTCGAGGTCCCCCGACTTAACGACACCCGATTTTTTCCGGTGGGGATATTTAAAAGCCAAAGTGTTTGCGAGTCGTCTAGGTACGATCGAAGAACTCAAAGTCAAAATTCGTAAAAAAGTTGAAGGAGTAATCGAAGGTTTGCTACGCCATGTAATGAACCACTTTTTATCTAATATTGAAAAATTTGTTGGTGGAGGTCATTTAGAAGACTTGATTTTTAAAAGTTAGAATTAAATTAGTCTAATATTTATAAGTTATCATAAATTCCAAAGAGTTAGCTGTAATTTAGTATAATAAAAAGTTTGCTTGGTAAACTAAAAAAAATAATTTAAATAGATAATAAAATGGGTAGCCTATTATGGGGAACCCTGTATAAAGTTTATAATAACTAACACTGTATTTTTCTTCATTTTTTTTTCTTCAATCTTTTAGGATCTACCTATAAAGAAAGAGCCGAACATTTTGCCTTTTATAAACTTTGTTTTACATAATCATAGTAATGTCTTCCCCGGCGCAGAGGTCAGAGTACCTCGCGCGTACCCAAGTGGTCCGAGTACGAATCCCCAGCCTGGACGATATAGGTAGTAGTTATTTAGAAATACCTTCCGTCGTGGCACTACTGCCTTGTCTAAAAGGTGATAATATGTGACAACGTATTTTTCTGTAACCAAATACGTCGCCTGGGGTGCGCAACTCGGATGGGGTATTGGACACTTTAAACTCACTTTAAAAAATAAATAAAAAGAGATTATATTTCTGCACTAAATAAAATTACAATTTTACCAGTATAATAATATCAACATCTCCCTTTCTTCCCTTAAACTATTCGGACAATGGGAACACCCAGTATTTTTTCCGAAGTGAGGATTCTACTACCCCCTTCTTAAAATTTTGTTCTCTTTAAATATTAAATTTTTCAGTGTTTGTTTTGCGTTTCTAGACGCCCACGGTACTCTGGTACTTAAGCGTAAGCTTTCGTGGGCTGGCCTCAAAGTTAAAAAAATCATATGTAGAATCTGCCGTAAATTGAATTCACAAAAACATTCTGTAACACCCTTTACATTAATGGGACTGAACCGTTAATCTTTTACCAGTATGCAATAAAGACACTGGGGTATTTTGTTTAAAGTTGTTATGAAAAGAAAGGAACAGTTCCTAAAAACATGTTCAAAGGTAGCCTGTTCAGTGAACCGTTCTTTAAAGAGAACTGAACAGCCTGTTCTTTTCGAACTGAACGGGTGAGGAACAGACGCGCGTTTTAGTTTTTGTGTTATCTGTTCTCACTGGTTCTGTGATCTGCGTTCGGTCGAATGGACCATATTGGCTATTTCCGTTCATTTGGATCAAAGAAACTCGTACCAGGCTTTGAGCTTGAAGTGCTTGAAATGTTCACGCTAACGTTCGCGGTGCAATGTGGTTTATGGATGGCTTATGGTGCGTCATTTTTTTTAATGCATTTTTGGAATTGTTTGAATCGATAAGGGTGAACGGTGAACGGTGAATCAGGAGAAGAATGGATTAATGTCTAATATGTGCAGTCTCCACCTCATTATCAAGAACTTGTTAAAAAGAACAGATGAACAACTGAACAGGTTTACGGAACCTGTTTTCGGGTAGGAACGGAACTGTTCGAACCTGTTCAGCATTCATTTCTGTTCTTTAACGACCCTAATTTTTAGATATTTTGTACTTTGGCGGACACACTGTATAGTTGTTTAGGTTAATTTTTACTTTAATCTCTCAAGGACTAAAGAAGCAGTTTAATCTCTGAAACGAAAAGATTTTTTTTATGTTGGAATGTCCAAAAAGTGGGGTTTTTGGTTTGGAGAACATACCAACATTAAATTTTATTATTTATTACATTTAAGCAGTCAGCGGATGTAAATTTATTTGTTCTTTGTCTAATCGCTATCTGCTAGTGTTCAACACATTCAAATTCAATACAAAAATCCAGCTGTCACGATGTGTGACGTGTGTATTTGGAGTGGTTCCCATGTCTCATTTCTCAGTTTTTAGACCAAACAATTTTAAAATCGTAAGTACGGCCCTGCTTTAAAGGCATTTAAATTATCAGTTTTTACCATCTTTTGCTCATTTTCCTGCAAATACATCCATTATACAAGTCCCTCTTGGCTGACTAGTCGGTGTCTGGTCATTGAATAAAATATCGTTCGAATGGATGCGTTGTCCTGGACACCGGAACACTTTGTCGTTTTATTACCGAGAGATAACGTTGGAAAAGAGGACGTTTGTTTCACTTGACCGACAGTTATAGCGCCTGACATATTCCATATTTAAACTCTTGGTTTTTTGGTATCTGAACTATTTACTTCTACGATTTGTTTTTTTTTGTGAAAGGTGTCATAAAAACGCAATATTTTAATTTATTTTATCTATTTTAATAAAAGTTATAAACCTATAAAAAGTCGGGGAAAAACGAGATGGATGTCCATGAAGGGTGAATTCGAGAACTTACTTGTAAAACATTACTTTAAAATACATTTTTAGACAATATTTATGAAATACTAAAATAGACATTGGACAAACAGACATCATAAAACAAAATACGACAGTGTCAATAAATACTAAAAAAAACGATGTGAGTCTAGTGACTGAATAATATTTCTCCTTATTGCCTAGTTTTTGGGGTTAAAGGTATATTAATAAAATATAATAAAAACGTTATTATCCTGTAAAATTTTTATTTTTAATATTTCGAAAACAAGTTCTTCATAAAAATTTTTGCTTCGTCTATGCTAAAAGCTGCAGGATATACAGGGTGGTTTAAAATCGCGAAAATATTACTTTTTCTATTACTAGTAAAAAGTCAGAAACCCATATTTTTAAGACTACCTAATTAGACAGCGTAAAAAAATAATCAAACTTGTATAATACATTTTTTTGCCATTGGTTATGGTTTCCTAAGACAATTAAGGTTAATGTAACAAAAAAAATTAATCAAAAAATTTTTTTTTGAATTAAAGCGTTAAAAAGAAACCCTATAATATACCTTTTGTTATCTACCTATTTAAATAGCGTAAAAAATTAATAAAAAATTTAACTTTTGTGGAATAAATCGTTACTTGTTGTGTTACTACTTACATACACTTTAACTTTACTTTATATTCTATGCATATAAAAAGTAAAATTAATTATTTATAAAAAAAAACTTTTATTTTAGTTTATATCTATTTTTTTAAAGTAATAATTAGCGATAAGAAAAACATTGTAAAGGACTTTCTTAATTACTTTTTATACTTTCAAAAATATACTTTTTCAATGGTGTTTATTTTTTTTAATAATATTTTGAGCGATTTTCAAACACCCTATATAATATCATAGGGCAATTTTTATTGTAGCTTTTAACTTTTTAACGAAGCAAACATTATTATGAAGAACACCTTTTTTTCGAAATATAAAAAATAGGGATATATTTATATAATATATATTTAATGTAACATAATAATTAACCATATCTTTTACCTTAATTAATAGAACCAATTGGAGATTAAATTAGTAGAACAAGGCGAACAAAACGAAATCCATGATGATAACCACCAAAACACGTAGCACAAATTGTAGACTAATTCTTTTGTCTTTATTTTTTATGGAATTTATTCAATAAATCTTAAAAAAAAATTAAGATACGATTTTGATAGCAGCAAGCAAAACTTGACTATGAATTGACATTTTCCACTATGATAGTTTAAAATTATTCTGATGAGAGCGCTCACAACATTGCCAACTCGCTTAATTTTAAAAGCCATTTTTTTCTATTTGACTGGACGTTTTTTGATCTTGCCGGCATAAAAAAATGAGAATTGGTTTAGGAGCCAGAAGAAAGACAATTGACTTGAAATCGTTGTTCTTACTGCATCTTTTAGACGCGCAAAAGTAGGAACATGGTAAACGACAAGTCAGGAAGTGAGGGAGAATAGTCTAGGACTCGATTACATTTTTCCTAATTTTGCCCAATATGGAGCATGCCTTTCCAAATTGGTTACAGTGTTCCAAATACTACAGGGTGTCCCACCAGGAACTGCCGCGATCGATTTCTCGAAAAGTACATGATAAAAATACCAAACTCCAACTTATATTAAAGGCTTTTGTTTAGAAGAAATTGAAGGTTATGTAATGGCTTGCAAACGTCATTTTTGACATAAATTTAAAATAAGTCAAAAACGGTTGGCCTTGGGTATAGAATATTATACATAAATTATGTTTAGGATTTTACGCCGAATCTAAAAAATAAATAATATATAGGGTGTTCCATTTAAAATAAGGAAGTTGATATTTACTTCCGGTATAACCGGAAGTGGTAGAGCTGTCAAAATATTTTAGTGTATGTGCCCCATTGAGTTATGTTACTAAATTTTCAAAATTTTCCGTGTACTTTTTAGAAATTGATCGCGGCTGTTCCCGGTGGAACACCCTGTATAACTCATTTGTAAAACTGTATGGTCACTTTTTTTAAATTAATAGAATCAAAGAAGTTCATGCACCAAAAGTAAAAAAAGCAAGATTTTATATTTTCTATAAAATATCTTTTTTATAACTAGAACTCGGTGTTGCCATCTTTCTTTTTTCCCAGGTAGGTCAGTCGGCTATGGTGAATTTCTTAAGGCGAATCATAGGCTGGTCGACATTATTTGAAACACCCTGTACTTGTTTTTTAATATTGGCTCAATACCCTCTATATCACATACACTCTTTTAGTACAGCCTTTGCGGGGTTAATTTAAATTATAAAACTGTCCATTATGAATTCGAAAAAGGCTTTTAACTCGCAACCTATATTGTTCTAATTTTCAGTCGCGTAATTCGCATAATCGTATCATCCCCTGTGTACACGTGTTTATTTTGCCAAGGACACAGTTAATTAATTTCGACCTCGGGCTAATAATTCTTGTTAACATGGACCGATATTGGACGTTTGCCCGTGTATAGTTGATCATTTTGATTTTGCAATGATTGGCCGAGATAACATGGCCGAGTTATACTGAGTTGGTAAAAAGCAATGCAACTCTTAAATGTCTTTAAAACCGCTTAAGCTACATTTACCTAATTTGGTATCTGGAAGGTATCAGGTATGAAGAATTATATAGTAATATCCGCACCGTTGCCAGATTTCCCTGTTTTGTGCTACACGTACCTTTTTAGTTTTTCAAATGTCCGATTTATTTTTATTGCAATAAATTGCGCAGGCTAAATTTATTAAGTCCCAAAATTGTCAAAATTCCATTTTTACTAGCTGCTAAGATTTGACAAGTTCAGATGCGCTCAAATATCTTTAACACTCCTTAAGTTGCCCCTTTAGTGGCTTTAAATATATTTAGACCCTAAATTTTCTGCTGAAAGCATAGCATATATCTGAACAACTAATAGACAGAATTTTGAAAATTAAGAAACTTACTAAATTTGATCCGTCAAATTTAACGCAATAAAAATAAATGAAGCATTCCATTCAAAAACTGATAAAAATACGTGTAGCACAAAACTGGAAAATCTGGCAATTGTGCCAATATCACTATTTAATTCCACATGTCCAAAACACCCTATATACCAAATTTGGTAAATGTGCCAGTAGTGGTTTTAAAGATATTTCAAAGTTGCGGTACTTTTACTAACCCAGTATGTTTCAAATTTAAGAAATTTTATGCAAAATTACAAATGTGTAAGTTTTCATTTGTAGCAAAAACAATTAAAGACCTTAACTTCAAAAGGGTCTATGTCCCAAATATACAAAGCCTTACAAAATCTAAAAGGTAGGGATATTTATAGCGTATCTCATGTGCCATTATAGAGATTATTTAATGTTTTTTCTTATAACTTTTAAATAGGGGTGTGCGAATAATTCGAACTTACGAATTATTCAATTCGAGTTTCGAATCGAATATTGATATTCGATTCGGTACGAAATTCGAAAGCTCCCGAATAATTTGAAAAAATTTGAATTATTCGAGAAATTTTGAATAATTCTATTTTTTTCGTTTAATTCGAATTTTTTCGGATAATTCTATTTTTTTTAAATAATTTTTACGAGTTATTGAAGTAATCACGAATTTTCGAGGATATTGAATTTAGGATTTGTTATCTTTAATATTTAAATATAAATTTGACAAATAATATACATTTGAACCATTTCTTTCTTTCTTTCAAAAGCAAATTAAAATTAAAAATAAACCGTTTTAGCTTAATCAAGGCACTCTAGATTGATTTAAGAAAAAATAAAAATTAGTGCAGAAATGTCAAAAAATGACATGTGAGGTGTCATTGTAATCAGAATGTTACATTCTATTGAAATAAGATAAAACATACCGGTAGTGCCATTTAAAATTTAAAATAGCAGTCATTTCCGGTTAAACCGAAAGTAATAGAAATCAAGTGAATAGATCAATCAATTCAAAATTATGTCGAATAACGATATACAAAATTTCATTTTTCTTCCTTAAAAGGTAAATAAAGTTATAGATAGGAACCACTTGTGAGAAACACCCGGTATGGAAAATTTTATGCTAAACCCAATTCTGTAAAGAAAAATACTCCCGTGGTTATTAAAAGGGCGTATCTGCAATTTCTTTTAAAACTGACTTTTACCATTTAGCCAAAAATCATAGGTTTCTTTTTGTCTGTTAAATTTGAAAGCAAATATCTTTTACCAAAAGGATTTATACTAATTTAAAATATGGGCGTAATTGAAATTTGCTTTTGCTAGAGTGCTTTTCCAAAAATTGATACCAATGAATAACGTGTATTATTAATTGTTGTTTTTATGTTCTTTATTTCCAATTAAACAATATTATGGCAGACAAACTTTTGGTTTTTGGCGTTTATGTAATTATTTTTATATTTAAAATATTTTAAAAATTTAAACTTTGAAAACGTAGATAATAAAAAAAATAAAAGTCAATTTATCTCAAAATTAACTTTTTAGTAGTAAAAAGTAAATGCATCAAAAATATTATCCAAAAACCGAAATAGCGGAACTGAACAGCCATCTCATGTCTTACAACAGCCACTTTTCTCTTTAATTCCACATAGCAAAACAATATTTTGTGTCACTGTACATATTGTACACATCGTGTGTGTGATGTTTACTACAAAGAGGGAAGCGACAAGCCCTTATTGATTAATTACGCGCCCTTTAATGCAGCCACACATATAAACAAGAAGATGTTGGCTTTGTTGTAAATTATGACAGAGGACATGCGGACGAACTGAGGTTGGATGGTAATGTTTTGAGGGAAAGAAAATAAATAATTTATATAATTTAAAATGGTGAGGTTTACGTGGAAAGAATTTGCGCGCGTGATGAGAAACAAAACGTAAATAAAGTATTGGAGTGAGGACTTCAGGGTAATTTTGAAAAGTAATGTAAACAATATTAGTTTGGAGCGAGTGGGGATCTTTTTTGCTTTTCAATTATTTTTAGGGTGAAATTTTGTTTTTCCTAAATCAACGGGGCCCGTAACTTTTACTTGTACTGGGGTTCGGCGCAGCTCTCGGCTGATAGGCCAATGGTATCTGGTATACTGGGCTAGTAAAAAGTGCTACAACTCTTAAATATCTTTGAAATCGCTAAAGCTACATTTACCTTTGGTATCAAGGATGTTTTGGCCATGTGGAATTAAAAAGTGATATCACCCAAAGTCGGTCTATATAGTGCCGGAGATATACAGTTTATTGTATTAGTAGAAAAACCGTTTACACAACAGTTTTTAATTATTATTAAGTGGTAAATTCTTTTACTTTAAATAAAAAACATTTGGAATTACATCTTTCGACAAACATCACTTCCAAAACAATGCAAACTGAAATGCGCAAATTCTAGACGCCACTGGATTGACCATCAGATTTGATTTTACCCAGTCTTGCAAACTTTTCTCCGTGGAGTGCCCTTCCTTGCGTCCTCGACCTCGAACCGCCAAAAAGTTGAGGATTGTCGCAACCTTATAAATATAAACTAACCTTGATATCACCTAAATATCTCTAAAACAGCTAAAGCTGTGATTATAAAATTCTGTAGGGTTTTTAGGCATGCCTAATTGAACAGTAATATTGGCACTGTTGCCAGATTTTAATGAAAATGCATTGTTGTCATATCTAAGCAACAGGTAAAGACTGAATTTTGAAAATTTGGAATTTTACTAAAGTGGATACGCTCAATTCATTGCTATTTAGATAAACAGGGCATTCCATTTAAAATAACAAAAGTATTACGTGTAGCGCATGAATAAAAATCTGGCAACAATGCCAATATCACTGTTTAATTCTACCTGCCCAAAAACACCCAAATATCGAATTTGGTAAACGTATGTAGCTTAAGCGGTTTTTAGAGATATTTAAGCGCTTCTGTACTTTTTACCGAAAATGTGGTGTTGTCATACTTTAGCAACCAGTAAAAATAAATTAGATTATACAAATTTGTGACTTCATTAAGTTTGGTCTGCCCAATTTATTGCGATAAAAATTATTGGGGCATTCCATTTTCTCTGCTTTAGCACAAAATATCTATGGTTAGATAAGGCACGGTTTTTTCGAGCTAAAAAGCGACAAAGCTCATGTGTCAAAACCAGCCTTTACGATGGTGGCTTTCTGGCATTGCCAGTGTAAATCCACTAAGCAAAAACCGATGCAAATTGTTTTCTAACTGTTCTGCAACGTTTCAGAAATAATTTATAGGTGCAACATAAGGCGAGAGACGAGAGTTGCCAGAAGGTTGAACGAATGATCGATACCACGAGCTTGGCCTCAGACGAGGGTTAAACGCGTGGACGGAATTCTTGGCACATACGAGTTTATTTATGGGGTTTAAAATTAAATTTTCCAAGGGCTGCTATACATAATTTGTTAAATTTTTTTAGAAAACGATAATGTTTTTGCAAAAATTTGATTCTAAACAGAAAATACAGTTTTAATAACAATTCTGGACATGAAAAGCATGAGGCTAGATCAAAAATTCACCCAAAACGACTTTTTAACATTACGACTTTTTGTTTTTGCCCTCTGCCCTACACGTTTTGTCAAATGAGCCATTTTTAAGTAACACACGAAAAAAAAACTGGTAAATATTTATGTTTATTTATCCTACACAGTAACAATGTGTAGCACTATAGGCCCCAGGTTCACGTTGTAGTAAATCTCGCTCCGTTTTTGTAGCAAATAATGTGCAGTAGTATTTAATACTTTTGTAGCAGAACTTCATGTTACCATTTTCAATACTACTATAATGTACTCGAGATTCATATTTGGTTACTGTTGTTAGCTACTATCATTTACCTGCAAAACTTTAGGTCTCGTTGATTTTTATAACAGAAAATTATGACAAAAATTATACTTAGAACGTCAATAATAAACATATTTAACACAATTTTTGCGCTACACTCTTAAAGCGCACAACGCCAGGTCGCGCTTGTGGCTTGCTTCCGCGGGTCGGCCTTGTCGATCACCGGAAAATAGCAGCGAGGAGCGCGACCATAACTTGGATGGGTGACCGGGCCGTTGTCGGTTTTGGGCAACGGCACGCGGTGTTTTGCTCGGGCGTAATCGACCGAGCAGAAACCATCCAAGTTATGGAATGAATGATGTGTGAATGAGAAGGAGTAGGCGTCAGGGCACAATAAGCATTAAGTGCACCACCTAGGAGGGGCGACAGTCGAAACTTGGGTGGGAATTTGGTATCTGAAAGGTATTGCACATGAATTAAATTTAATTGCATTATTGGCCCTGGGATTTCCCAGTTTTGGCTATGTATCTTTTTGTTTTTTAGATGAAATGCCCCATTTATTTTTATAGTAATAAATAGCGCAGGCCAAATTTAATAATTCCACAAATTTCTAAAATTTCATTATTACTAGATGCTAAGATATGACAACACCACATTTTAGGTAAAAAGTTTAGAAGTGCAAATATCTCCAAAATCGCTTAAGCTGCGTTTATAAATTTCGGTGTTTAACGGTTTCTGGACAAGTAGAATCGAACAGTGATATCGTTATTGTTGCCAGATTTTTCAGTTTTGCGCAATACGTAATATTTTTCGGATTTTAAATAAATAGCTCTATTTATTTTAATTGTCATAAACAGAGCGTGCCAACTTTACAAAGATTTAAAATGTTCAAAGTTTAAAATATGTACCGCAAGTTTGACAATAATGCTGATATCATTAGCATGCCTAAAAATCACCAAATACCAAATTTTTAAACACAGTTTTAGCGGTTTTAAAGATATACAGAATCAGCTAAATAAAGTCGTTTATAAGCAATGTGTGGAAAGGAGACAGTCTAACGCGAATACCGGCATGTAAACATTTCGGATTGGGTGACCAATAGTGCTTGTTTTGTTATTAAATTACTGACCTATATAACTTTACAAACAGCTGAAGTGATATAGGTGCTAACGTATTTTTTTCTGAAAGTATAGTGTATCATATCTCGGTAACTAATAAAGACATATTTTATAAATGTATTTATTTATTATTCATTTATTAAGGGGATTTGTAAAAATAATATATTTTAGAGACTTAGCAAATTTGATCCACCCATTTTAAGGTAATAAAAATAAATGGGGCATTCCATTCCACGGGATTTGTAAAAATATATTTTAGATACTTACCAAATTTGGTCCACCCAATTTAAAAAAATAAATACGTATAGCACAAAGCTGGGAAATCTGACAACATATCACTATTTAATTCCACTTGTCCAAAAAACCGTAAATACCAAATTGTGTGAATGTAGCTTTAGCGGTTTTAAAGATATTTAAGAGTTGCAGTACTTTTTACAAATCCAGTATAACAAAATTTGTATAGTACGACACAAATCATAAAAACATTTTTCTATTTTATTTTTTATGAAAAGAAATAAAAAATATTAAATTTGCACGGTCTTTTTGAACCTTTATGTTAAAAGCTGTTATTGTGTTGGTGATTTAAAAAAATCATGCATTCTCCAAGTCTTATGATATATATATATATATATATATATATATATATATATATATATATATATATATATATATATATATATATAACGGTAGAGGGTAGTCTCGACTGACTAGTTAAACAGCAGGTTGTTTATTGGGGAAACAGTCAGGTGTATTAGGGCTTAGAAAAACTCTTTTTGAATCACCAAGCTTTCGAAATAATTTATTTCTTTTTCAAGGCTACAATATGGAGACAAAGTTATTGATATTAATAATTTATAATGTAAAATGATTATAAACTTACGTGTATAAGTGAGTTAGTGTAAAATGATTATAAACTTACGTGTATAAGTAGTTAGGAATATAAAGCTGCAAAATAGTTTTCCTTTCTATAGTAAATTATTTAAAGTTTTATAACCACATTTCAAATTAATTAACATGTGAACGGGTTGTAGCCATTTTGTTAACTACTTTCTCGAAAATGGTAATGTCCCTGAAGCGTGTATCTCACTCCCTCCCATTTACAACAATGACGAAGAGAAGAGAGTCGATAAAATTGATTGACATTTATCGGTTTCATTGACCATGCGTCGTCCTTCTCGTACTTTGACGAGACAAGTTGAAACAACATTTCTTTTCACAAAATGGCGGCTGTTTGAAAAAAAATTGTAATCACACAGCTTTGTTGCGCTATATGCTCGTATCTCAGAGCGGTCAATCCGAAGGTTGTTCGATTAGTTCTGGCCGAGCCAGTTTGAATGTCGCGTCCTCAAAATACTTATATAACTTCAAAAATAATTTTAATTTTGAAAAATCCTCTTGTAGGCAAAAAGGGTCGTTTTATTATTATTATTTTTTAAATTATACACCAGGTTAAATAAGAATTATAAAATAATAAAAAAGGGGAAAAAAGAAGTTTCCGTTGATTTTTAAATTGTAAGTCGCTACAAATTTAAAATAAAACGTTACAGAGCTAAGGCAAGGCGTGCACTGAAGTGGCAAACAAGTAAAATGAAGGTGAGGTGGTAAGCTAGTAAAATCTTTAAAGCCATCGAAAATTAAATATTTTGGAAACTAGTGGTACCCAACTGACGGCACACACTTGTCAAACCCATTCCACAGCCATTCTACTTTAATGGGCGCTTCTTTATTTATTTACGAGGTTTTTAAATCCTCTAACTGACACTCACTCACCACCTGGCTGTCACATCATTTGATTACCATTTTAGTGCGCGCCTTGCCACCTGTTAAAGAAACATTTGGGAAAAATTAGAAATAATTTTACGGTTTCCCTTGACCTTGTACTATCAATATAAACATAAAAAATATTGTCTCGCTTTAGAATCCTTTCCATGCTTTGGCAACAATAGCCCATGAACGTTTTGAAGTGGCACGAAGTGTATATGTTAAGGTATGATTCCGGACACCGCAGCAGACAGCAAACCGACGACGCAAGCGCCAGAATGTTATACTTAATTCGCTTTCGCCTTGGGGAGTAACAAGTAGCGTTGCTGTTAATATGAATGGCTCTGGAGCTTGCGTCGGCGGTTTGCGGCCTGCCGCGGTTCTTGGAATTGTACCTTTACTAAAATATATTATTAAAGTTAACCGAAATCCGTAAGGTCAAATATCAATCGGTAACACCAACGTTAAACCATATTGGAGCCTTAAACATTCATCTATACGTTTACACGAGCGCTTTAATGCACATTATGCAAATGCGAATTTAAATAAAACGCATGTGTAAACGCTCTTAAACCGTTTTTAAATTCGTAAGCGTTTACACATGCGTTTTATTTAAATGCGCATTAAAGGGCTTTTATAAACTTAGTATTAGATTGTCCTAAAATAAACAAAATGTAAAGAAATAATATTTCCATGACCTTAATATAATTCGATCAAAATCCTTCAAAATTATTGTTTAGCATAAAAAGCGCATTTAGATGAAATGATTTTCAGGCCTCAAGCGTTTCAAATTATTAGAAATTCTCGGTTTGGTTTTATTTCATTTTCTTTGTCGCATAATAAGGCATTTTCCTCTGCGGGTGCTCGCTCGTGCTGCGGTTTTGAAAGAAGCAAATTTATTTTGTTAATATCTTTCATTATTTTAAATGAATGAGTAACGAATGACTACTATTATTTCCGTGAAAATTAGGTAATGATATTGACTGAAACATTTATGTCATTATTCAGTGGAGGGCGTAATTTATGGAAAATATTTGTATTGCTTATTCGAGTTAAAATCTTATACCGTTCAGCTAAGCGAAAAGGTATACCGGATCAGCTAAATACCATAACACATAGGTAATGTGAGGAAAAGAGACACAGCCGGCATAAATACATTTCGGATTGGATGGCTCACGTATATCCTTTGTTTTTGCTTTACTGGCCGATATACCTTCACCTATTGCTTATACAGTATAGGCTAGTAAAGCAACAAAGTGAGTCCGATGCGCAGTCCATTGAGCCTTAGGGATTTCGGGACAAAATAATAGTATTTTCCTCTTGAGCTAAATTCACATTTTTTTGAGATACCTCGTATACGAGTACCGCTCGTATGTGTTTTTTTAGGAAAAATGTTTATTGTATTCCCGATTATTGATTCTTAGTTTTTGGTAAAAATGGTAAGAAAAGCTAGAATGATATTAAATTAAACATTGCCTAGAACCTACGTCAGGATAGGACCTACATGTTAAATATGCAAGTTTATATATCGAAATTTAGTGCCCAAGAATTATTAAAAACTGCATGAGAACACTTTTAAGTATGTGTATTCAAAGTTTTAAAAAATCATAAGAAAAGTGTTTTTTGAGAAACGTCATAGGAGTAGCCAGGTACCGGCAGGGGGGCAGCTGCCCCTCTCAGCCATGGACAAAATTATTAATTAGTTTGTGGATGAAAAAAAAGTTCATATAAACGTAGGTCCGGAAATGCATTGATTCCAAGATAGCATGTTTAGCTTTTAAGAAAAAAACGTCTTTTTATTAATATCCTTAATATTGCTTTACAACGGTTAATAAAATTTGATAGTGCTGTAGTAAAAAAGGGCTAAATTAACCCGTGGTGTCTCGAGCGGCACTTTTCGGAATATTTCTGACAAAATTGTTTGGCACTGACATTCGTGTATTTATTATATTTTATTTTAATTGGCCTCATATTACTTTTTTTTCATTTCTTGCGTAGTTTTAAAGGAAAAAAACTTTCTATTGCATATTTCTGGACCACCCAAGAAACAAAACAAATTTTGGAAACTCTTGATTTAGTATTTTTTGAAATGGTATTATTGTTTAGTTCTGCAATTGTTGGTATTGGTACATCATATTAAATAAATATTATTAAAAAAATCATATGTTTTATGTGCCTCGCTAGGTTCCACTAGAGATACCAGTAAACTTAATAAATTTAATTAAATTAAGGCTACATAATGTACTGACAAAGTTTATAATAATCGCATAAGAAGTAATATAATATATTAATAAAAGTTTCTCACACCCTGTATCTAGGAAACAATGAATTTCGAATTTCGGACCTGGGTTTACACATAGGCACCCTTTTTTTTATAGAATTAGCTCGACAACACGCACTTATTTTATTCACCACCATAAGGAAACTCCCTGTATAATAAATTTACAGTGTGTACACGGATGGACTACACCTGTAATTTTTTAATTTTTAATATTAAAAAAATACATTCTTCATAAAAAATGTTTTCCTTTAAAATGCTTTAAACTATACTAAAAATCGCCAGAGGATATACAGGGTGATTCAAAACAGCAAATATATTGCTTTGAAAAATACTGGGAATCAAAAAAATAATTTTTGAGACTACGTCATCAAAAAGTATAAAGAAGTAATCAAAAGTGTTTAATATTGTTTTTCTATTGGTTATGATTTCTAGGGAGAATTAAGGTTACTGTTAAAAAAAACTTAAAAAAATATTTTTACAATTCCAGTAAATTTTTTTTTTTTTGAATAAAAGCGTTAAAATAAATCGCCTTATGATATCCAGAGCGATTTTAAAATTACAAAAATAGCAGTCATTTTCAGGTTAACAATGTCGCCGGCAATATCACGAAGTGGCGTATCTTAAAAATTAAGAAAATTGACTGGAGCTGATATTATTGCTTAAAAAAGTTGCCCCTTAATATCACGAATTGGCACAAGCTAGATTTTGATAGCCTAAAAGTTATAGAAATGAAATATGATAATTAAGATATTTTATTTTACTAAGAATCACCCCGTATATTATTAGTTTTTTCACTGCCTGCTCCTCCCCCCACCGTAAACAACATCCTGGTTATGTCCATGAGGAACGTCCTTAACTTGTTATGAAAATAATAATTTTGGCGTCAACTTGTTTAAATTCCAAAACTTATTTAATCTCTACCGTTTGGTATTCTACACGCAAGAACGTCTTTATTTCACGCATTGCACACAGCAGATTTTTGTTATTGGTTTCACATAATTAAAACAGATTTTCTTAGTTTATTGACGACTTTTAGGTTTTTGCTTCCTATATTTTTTTTACCGAGTCTGGCATGATGCGTTTTTGAAAAAAAACATTTGTTTTGATGTAACACTTCAATTTTGCTTAGTTTTTTTAAATATACACGTCGTGCCAAGTCGATTTATTTAATTGACTTTTAATGTGTAGAACACTAGCAGCTGTATTTAAATTTAAAAAATAACCATAAATTTTTTTGTAATATCCTGTATAGTGGCAACCCCTATTTTTTCAATACATTTTAAGGCTAGTTATTAAATTATGTATTTTTAAACAATACAGAATGTACTAAAAAATAGAAATAATTTTAATGAATTTTAAATTTAAACAATTTTCCATAGCTTTTTTCATAAAATTGAAGAGAAAAAAATAGTTAGTTTTTATCCGGTAAACAGATGGGAGCAGGTTGCTTCCTATTCGGATCTTAGACTACTAAAGCATAATTCACTTAAGAAGTTTCTCTTTATTTTTAAATTGTAAGTACCTACAATTAAAAATACACGTTACACAGCTTCAGACCGTCTTCTTTGACGCCTTGGCAAAGTTGCCCAGGAAGTTTTTTGCGACGTGTAAATCAAAAAGATTTAAATTTATTTGCAGAAAATAAAGTTAAGCCGTCTAGCATCCAAGGTAAACGGTTAAATTATATCAACATTACGAAACTTGTGGTATTTCCCTGTAGAAAAAATATTTATTGTAGTGTTGGCCTGTTAAAGAAAAACGACAAAAATTAGTTCCGTTTAAACTTTTATAAGGTTTCGGTCGTTACCGAATGGCTTTCCTCACTCTGTTCAAGAACGGTTCACCTTAATGGAGAAGTTCGATTCAAAAGGAATGTTTTCCTTTGCCAAAGGCATTTCGTATTTTTAGCTCGAGTTCTGCAAATACAATGGAACGTACTTTAGGTTTAGATGTTGGTATAAATGTAACCAGCAATATGAATTTAAAATGAAAATTCAGGTAGGAAAGCCGGAAGTGGCGGAAAGTTGGTAAATAGGCGACAGATGTCTAGGCAGGCCGGGTCGCAACAGACTTTTAAACAAATTTACGATTATAATAAAAGTGCAAAAAGCATATTTGACGATACCGAGTACCATATTGATTTTAAGCCATATGGAAAATTAAAAATTAAGCAACTTGGCCACGTTGCAATTACAATTAGGCGCTTTCATTAAAAATTTGTTGAACTATTTTTGTGCTCTATGATAGAGGAGAAGGTCCGAATATGAGCCGCTTTTTGTTTTTTTAATACATCTTCTTATTTTTGACTACTAGAATACATATTTGGTAACAAATAATTAGTTACGTTATGTGTATTTTACAAGTAGCAAAAATATATTTTTTAAATTTGTCATTATAAAAAGGATCCAAAGCCGTATTTATACTCGTAACAAGCATGCTTGAAATATAGGCCACCTAATTAAAATGCAAAAACTTGTTATCAAAAAGTAACAAAAGATTTGTATTTAACAATAATTGCAAATACTGCTTAAGCAGGTAGGTATTGGGATATCGTCGAATAAAGCAACAAAAAAGGATGTATGTGACTAATCCAATCAGATGTGTTTACATGCAGGTATTCACGTTAAATTGTCTCTTTTCTTATCTTATGTTATTTAACTGATTCTGTTTATTTGGTGTTCTCAGTGTTCGCACAGGCTTCGTGCGCCCAACTCTCGCCCATAACGCATTGCACCCATATCTTGCCTTGGACATTATTAGAAAACAGCCCATATATTTTTGGATATTCGAGGTATTGTTATCTTTAAAATAAACGTATTTTTAGCTTGAGTTTCGTAAATACAATGAAAAGTACTTTAGGTTTAGGTTTCGGTTTAAATGTAGCCTGCAATATGAGTATAAAATGGAAATTCGGAAAAGAAAGCCGGAAGTGGCGAAAAGTTGGTAAATAGACACGAAGGAATGTCTAGGCTGGCCGGGTCGCAAGAGACTTTTTAACAAACTTGTGTTTTTATTAAAAGTGGTCAAGAGCATATTTGACGATATGAAAATTTTGGGAAAAAGTGTTTTTATCTTTTCCGTAGTTCAGGCTATAGCGACATTACTCTAGATCAATAAATATTCTTTGTTATTTTATTTTTTTGAATTACCGAGAGAGTTGGAATTGTGGGCATGGTCACGTGCCAATTTTTTGATCCTCTTTATTAGCTGCTAATTTGTTGAATTTTTAACTTTTTTCTTATTTCTTTTTTCTGTTTTCTTAAAATGCTTAAAAAAATGTAAAGTAAAAATATTGATTGCCCTTTTTACGGCACTTCAGTGTACAGTGTGTCCGGATTTCGTTGTAACTGCAAGGTACCTTTATTATTATTATTATTAGAGATAGCGAATTAAGGTTTTTGCAAACTGTTGCTACTTTTTGATTAAACCAAAGATGATATAGTTCTGAAAAGCTCTTATCCTATTTAATTTAAATAATAAAAATATACAGGGTGTTCTATATAAGAAAAATAATATGTTTGGTTTATATCTCGATAAATGTAAACTTTTTAAAAAAATCTAGCCACACCACTGGATTCTACGTAAAAATATATACTAAAAACAGATTTTACTTTTGTTGTAAGTTACAAGACAAATGAAATACGAGGGGCGTCCAAAAAAATATTGAATGTCGCCCGGTATGTCAAAAAGTAAGGGAGCCATAATTTTTTTTCAAATATATCGAATAAAGTAATTTTAACGTCGATTACCGTTCGAAGAAGTGAATTTATTAAAAAATGTTGTAGTGCATCTTATTTTTTTAAAATGTATATTGAAATTATCTAAATATTAATATTTGTAGTAGTTACAAAATTTAAAAAAAAGTTCAGTGTTCAAAGCCCGATTACATGGAAACGGCTTATTTGACGACAATATACGAGGAGAGCTTTTTGTAGGAAATATAATTTTCCACACAATGCTAAACAAAAATCGTCCACACATTCTATTGGTAATTTACTTTCTTTCTTGGTATTGAAATATTTAAAAAAATAGTCAATGTTCCTTCTAATAACTGTACTTAACCTAAATGTATGTTCTATTCTCAACTAAACCAACAAGGCAAAGTCAGCGTTTTTGGAAAGCTGTGCCGAGCACACAGACTTTCCATTGTATGCGAAACAGCTTACACACGTTTTGTATTGATCCGGACCGCGGCTATTGTATGAAGAAATTACGATGAGCTGTTTTGTGGTTTCGAAAGTTTTTGCCAATTAAATAAATAGGTTTTTCGGAAGTTGTATAGGGCTGGAAGTCTACAAACTTTCACGAATTTACTCTGTTTGGATCATTGTGACTTGGGCAGGTATAGTTCTTTTCACGATCTAAGAAAGTGACTGGACCTGAGATGGGATAATGACATGGAATAAAGCCATAAAGGTATTAGCCGTGACAGAGCCGTATTTATTTTGTTGTTGACGAAAAATAAATTATTACCTTAAAACTGAAGACTTTTGGGTCATTTTTATTACTTTATTTTATTGCAATGTATTATTTGCGGGTGGTCAAGAAATACCGGCAATAATGGCAATTTATACTTGATAATAATTTATAAGTACAAAAGAAATCTTTATTTCGACCCATTCTAAAATAAAGTCGTTATTAAGTTCCAATAAAAACACGCTTTTATATGCAACCGAACTAAAAATTAGAAAATAATTTTTCATTACAAAGAGTTTGTCAGTCACTTCAGAGTAAAAAGCGTGGGGTGCTTAATATATTAAATGTTATAATTATTCTATTTGCAAATATCTATGAGGGAAAAGTTATGAAAAATAGTAAAATGCACCCCACGCTTTTTACTCTGAAGTGACTGACAAACTCTTTGTAATGAAAATTATTTTCTAATTTTTAGTTCGGTTGCATATAAAAGCGTGTTTTTTTAGTTTTTTAAACTATTATTTATTTTTCATTTTTTAGTTCGATATATCAATTAGTTTTTTAAAATAAATGCTCCAGTTTATTCACTAAAAATTTCTTCGCCATGCATTCTTGATTTAAAGCTAAAGTGGCCACATAATTTTCACCTTTTAGAACTCCGTATTTCTATGTATTTTACACCTTTTATTATAAAATTGAAAAAGTCAATTAACAAAAACGCAGCAAGTTATGCATCAATTGCCCTTGCGCATTCGCCATAATTAAAAACGATTATTAAGGAATTTATTTATCCTGGCGATGGCGGTCCTAAAATCAGGATAACGGAATACTGTTTTTAAATTATTGCATTGTCATCGGTCCTTGATGCGTGTGCTAAGTTTCAAAGAAATTGAAAACTAACCAGAACTAACCAGTTCACAGTATTCCTCCTTCTTTTTTTTGCACACAATTCTTGATTTTTCATTTTTTAGTTCGATATATCAATTAGTTTTCTGCGGTCATGTGATATTGAAATGTTTCACGAACTATTTCGTAATCTAATCATTTCATTTAAAGCTTCACTGTTGCATGGGGTTTCAGAACGCAACTACTCCGAACAAGTTTCAGATTGGTCTACATGTAACGGGGTTTGTACCTGTTTAACGGGGGTTCTTGTTAACCCCATGGTCTTCCTGTCGTTTGCCGAGGGGTTGCGTCCTATGGGTGGACGCACGCTTGTTTAACTAAGGTGTTGCAACCTTATCCTGGTCCCCAACCCGTCGGCAAATGTTGTCAAGTTCGATTATTCAATTGTCTAATCTGGCGCATCCGCCAGAACGTACGATTTTTCACTTTTCCGGTTTTCCTGGAAAATGCTGGAACTTAACGGGATACTGTTTTTAAATTATTGCATTGTCATCGGTCCTTGATACGTGTGCAAAGTTTCAAAGAAATTGAATAGCTGGAAGTTGGTAAAAATTAGGCTCAAAGATTCCGTTACATAGATAGATAGATGATGGATAGCCAAAAACATTTTGGATTTCAGCTTAGAGTACCACTGCGATACAACTGCTGAAGTTTTTGGGGACAGGTTTTAAAACAAATTGTTACCTAATATACCACCAAAAAGCAGTATTGTGATGGATAATGCATCCTACCATAATCGCCAGTTGAATAAAGTGCCAAGTTCTACCAGCAGAAAGAAAGAAATACAAGACTTTTTGTCTGACTGTGACATATATTTGCAGGAGAGTTATAATATTAGGGAATTGTTAGAGGTTTTAAAATATTACAATTTTCAAAAAGAATATGTTTGCAATAAACTTGCAGAGGTAGCAGGTCACAGAATAATTCAGCGTCTTCCATATTACTGAATTTTCAATTCGTTCGAGTTGATGTGGCATAAACTTAAGTCTAATATTCGCGCGCACAATAAGAAGTATAATTCTACTGATAAAGACAGAAGTCGAAAATGTAACAGTTAAAAACTAGGGAAACTGTACTGAATAGCGTTCACGTTAAAAATTAAACTTTTATCGCTCTATGTGAATAAATGTAAATAGCCTAGAACCTATAAAAGGGGATTATTATCAATTTGGAAGATATTCGTGATAGCGAAATTTACTTAGAGCATATATGGGTAACGGCCGGCCCGCAAGCCGGATCCGGTCCGCTGTATAATTTGATCCGGCCCGCGACGAGACAATTCTAATAATTTAATTTAAAAAAAATCTATATATAATTTTATTTTGTTCTTAAATGTAGGTATTATACATAAACTGTTAAAATATAGTATTTCTGCAAATTATTGTTTGTTTTTGTTTCTTTCCCAACCAACTTTCCCATTAGTACATCTTCATCAGGGATAGTGCGGCCCTGCTGCTGTAAAATGCAAAAACTGCATGTTTGAGTGCTTGAACAACGTTGATGGAACAGTAGAAAAGATGTGTTAAACATGACTCTTCGTTGGGTGAACATGAAAGATGAAAAAATACCCAATAATACACGAACGGTAGCGGCAATAGCACCGTAACAACAACGCCAACAAAACGTCAAAATACCAGTTAAGTGTTAATTAAATGTTTAAGCAGTCCATTAACAATAATGTTAGTTACGAGAATAAAGGTCGGGCTACACATAACCGCACCGAGCCCGGATTCACGGTGATAAAGGAAAGTGGGGAAAATTAATCCAGAAAAGTTCAAAAACACCTTAAAATATAAATAGGTATTTTTGTACCCAGGGGCGTAAAATAGCACTTTTACGCCCGCGGCTGAAAGTTGTTACCCGAGCTCCGCAAGGGCAACAATTGGCTGTGGGAGCAAAAGCGCTTTACGCCAGAGGTGCAAACAATATATTATGTACGATTAAAATTAATGCCCCAGCTTTCTTTGTAGTTTATTTTTCCTTTATTTTTGTTGTATATAAATTAATATTATACACCAAAGAGAACCGGTAGGAAAAAATTTGCCAGCTTTTAATTTTTCAAATTTTAATCAGTGTACTTTTACCATGTGTTTAATTAAATAAATTGTTATTTTCCAAAGATTTATTTTATGGTCAGGTGTAATTTTGAAGCGTGGTATAATTGACTCATATTACTGCAGTTTGATTAAACACAAAACTTGTTGCACCGCATCCCTCTACATTTCACCAGGAAAACGCACGGCCACGGTCTCGTTCATGTGAGGCCCAACCTTAACTTGTGCTGTCTTTTACCTCAGTTTTTAATATTTATATCCATTAAATGGAAGGAACGAAAAAAACCTTTAACATTTCAAATGTTATTAATTTTTTATCGTGTAGTATTCCCATATGTTTCAGATTGATACGTGCGCAAAATACATATAGGCTGTATATGCAAAATATGAATATGATATTGGGTTATTTGTTATCTTCCACCCACAGGAGTCTAGTATATTTTGGGTATTGCGAAACTCAGTATACATGGTAGCCGCACCACAAACGTCATGGTGTCGTCTGTTATATTTTAGTACAGGGTGGGGCTTTTCGTTGACCTTTCAGGGTATAGCGAAAACTAAAAAGGATAGAACAAATTTGATTGCACTATGTCAATTTAATTTTTGAAACAAATTTAAAGAAAAAAGTAAATCATTGTTAGATTGATTCGTTTGAAGATACATACATAGTGTTTTTAGATTTTGTCAATTTGGCCTTGGCACTTGTAACTTGCTTGATATTAGAGATAAAAAAATGTAAATAGAAAAGTTTTAGGGATTTTCAAGTAAAGTTATAATACCAAGTTATTTTTGTAATGTATATTTTATTTCCAATAGAAAGGTCTGCTTAAGAGTCGTTAAAAAATACCATGTTTGATATCTTTAATTTGTCATAGTTGTGGAAATATAGCCTTGGTCAGGAGTTCGATAATAAAATGGCATTTTTTAAATAAAACACTCTGTATATTGTGTCATCATAAAAAGACATTTAAGAATTTACCACATTTAAAATGGATTTCTCTAATAATTTAGAAAATATTCTAACTAACTTCCAAATCTTAGTGCCTATATCTATTTTTAGATTTAGATGATTATATTTCCAAAACTGCGAAAGATAAACATATCAAAAGTGACAATTTGTTAAACCTTTTTAAAAAATCTTTACAACGGTAATGTAATATACAGGGTGTTTAATTTTAAAAAATCCCAATGATGATAGCCATATTTCCAAAAATATTTAAAAATATATATAGATATATCAAATGGGCTATTTCTTATAGCTTTTAAAGATACCTTTAGACTGATGAAAAAATATACAGGGTGTTCTAATAATGATAAAAAACAACTCTGTGTTATATCTTTAAATTAAGAGGCAATGAAAAAATATACGCTACTGAATTCCGCCCTGAAAATTCCTTTGCTATTTATGATTTTTTTCTGTCTCTACTGTCAAGTCAATAACAAGTGCCTCCCAAATTGACAAAATTTGAAAGTTCAAGATTCAAAAATTAAAATCGAGATCGTACAAGCAGATTTGTTCTATCTTTTTTAGTTTTCGCTATATCCTGCAAGGTTAACAAAAGGGCGCCATCCTGTACATTGTTTAACTTGTAGAAAAAGCGACGATGGGGGAATTTGCTGAACGAGGCGTTAGCCGAGGCCAGCAACCAACAAGAGTTAAAGCATTTTGGCTAAAGGCCCTAATTTAATGGTGGTGAAAGTTAAATTGTATATTCGGTTATCACGGTCTTGATGCTCACAAAAATCTTTTTGGGTTTCACCTGTTTTTATGCTGTTCTTTCTTTACTAAATACCTCAGCAGTACTAATGTCCTAAATTTCAAATGTCATTGGATTAAACCTTGTTTTAATTTGTTTTGAAGGAGAAGATTTGATGCAGAGTCACTGTTTAAAATATTTAATTTTAAAAGTTTTTAATAACTTTTTGGCAAAATTTTGTAAATGGATGTATCTGGTTTTGCATTTAATCCAAAATAAAACAAATAAAGAAAGCCTTATATTTAATCTATTAAGTAATCCGTTTTAAAGGTTTTTCTTATTTTATTACATTTATCTTTTATTTTACACAAATAATGTCCATGGCTAATCTCCAATTAATTGAAATAGGAAAATTTCCCCGTCCCCCAGGAAAATAGCGCTGACTACTTCGGTTTAATTTTCCAGTCGTCTATGCCTAGATACGGTCGAAAATATTAATCCGCCGGTAGTAATAGGTAAAGACACCATTCCAGAAAGAAAAATGGCGGGTTAAATAGGAAGTGGAGGAAATGGAGGTGCATTATAAGCGCAGAACGGAAGTGCCGCGACCGAAACGGGCATCAAAAAAGCCCGATTGAGGGAAACGCCGGGGATGAGCTTTAACAGAGCGTGAATTAATTTTAATTGCACCTTAAATAGGAAATGTGTTAGAGCGGTCTTTTGGCGAAAATGAGATTTAAAATTAATAAAGGTGCTGGCAAAATGACCGTCGGCGGTTTTGTTCAATTATAAGAAGAGAACCACCGTCCGGCGGTTTTATCTGTTTACGTATATAAAAATTGCCGAAAATATTAATTAATTGTTAGTACCTGCGGTTTTTACTTATTTTATCGGTAGATGCAGCCGTCCGGCGGTTTTGTTTATAAAAACTTTGGAAAACCGCAGAATAATAGTTAAAGGTAACCTAATTTTAGTAATTATTTGTTTTATTGTTTAATATTATTTTTATTATTGATCAATAAACAAAAATTAAACTGGGAGACACGTTCGACACCTACGAAGATTTTGTCGAAGCTCTTAATAAGTTAAAAAATATGTATGTTCATCTTTTAGAAAAAAAAGCCAGGGGTATTTTAGCAGCAAGAAAACAAACTAATCGTTTCATGGAACCAAAACTAAAGTATTGCCAATTAGGGTGTGCATGTATTGAGGGTGGAACTAACTTTAAAATTCTCAGAAAAAGGAAAAAGTTACAAGATAAATAATTTATAACTACGGCCCTTTTCTTTAATCATATTATCAAGATTTAAAAAATGTATTTTAAGTTGTCCCATAGCTACAGGGTTACGAGTGTCGACCCGTAAGACACAGGTCTCGAGTTCGATTCCGGAGAGGTAAATATTTTTTTCTTTTTATTTTTTTATAATTGTTATATATTTTTTCTTATTTTTATTTTTTATTGTTCATAATTAAATTTTTACACAAATAATTTTAATGCTTACGATGACGTCCTGATAAGTTATTTCTTCGCCTTTCCAGACAATATTTTTTCAAAGTGTTTTTTGGTGTTGTAAATTATTGGGTCCATGTGACGAAATGGTTTTGTAATGTGTCTTTTTAAATTATAGGCCGCGATAAAGTGGCAATCCAGCCACGAAACCTTAGTTTAAATACAATAGTGGTTTTAATAGCCTGTCCCCATTCCACTATACTACTCCAATTTGTTTTTCCAAAGAAAACCAGAACTAAACTACAATATTGAACAATAAAACCACAAAAAAACTAAACGCTTACGGCTTAGCAAAATAAATAATTATTAAGGTTAGATTACCTTTAACTATTTTTCGGCTGTTTTTAATAATTTTTATAAGCAAAACAGTCGGACGGCGGCTAGTGTTGATAAAATAGGTAAAAACGGTCGGTAATAAATTAATTATAATTTTCGGCGGTTTTCATATACGTAGATATGAATTCTTCTTATCATTGAGCAAAACCGCCGGCGGTCGTTTAGCCAGTGCCATTAATAAAACGAATAAAACGAGTAGTGTCGTTAGGAATAGTTTTTCCGTCCGCTCAACGTCAAAGTCAATCAACAGGGGTGGCTGTTGCAATAATTTCTACTTTTTTCACGGATAATTGTAATAGAAAACTTTTCTTTAGGATTTATTTATAAAAGAATTTCTTTATCACATATTTAAAGCACAATGTCACGTAGGTTAAAAGTAACCCATATTTTGTGTTGGGCCCGTTCAGTCCCTAAGGAACAATAAAAATAAATGAGGGTGTATGAAACTGTAAGTAAAAAATGGTTGGGCACTCAACAATATTTGGTTTGTCCTAAAAGGAAATCCATGATCGCGATAAAAAGTTAATGCGATTTTGGTGTTTTAGTTTGCCGCTTTATCAGCTTGTGGCTTGAGATAATGACTGAATCAGCTGTTGTGTTGATATTGTTATACTAAAAAAATAGAAAGTAGACAGTTAAAATATTTTAAATGTTTTAATTGGAAATCATGGTTTTGCATGTCTGCTTATGGGTGGTATGAATAAAAATGAAGTAGGTTCTAATACTCCAAGTATTAGCATTTACTTCGAAGTACATATTTACTTTAAAACTGAAGTAGGTTCTATACAGGGTGTAAATTAAGTGATGACTTTAATTTTAAGGGATAATTCCTTGGAATTTATCAAATTAAAAAAGTTTATATAAACATATGTCCGAAGACGCTTCGTTTTCGAGATATAGGGCGTTAATGTTTTTAAAAAGTCGTTTTTTAATACTTAAAAACGCTTCCACTGATTTGGATGCATTGTAATACACTTATTTAAGGTAATAGGGCGCCTGTAAAGCTCTACTTAGATTAAGATTATTGGGTGGAGTCTCAGTGGGCACCACAGCCAATATTATTAAGAAAAAAGGTACGCCACTGACTTTATAAAGTTTTATTATTTTTTTTTATTAATTAATTAAAAGTGCAACTTTTTAGTTTCTTGTATTTTCTTCGTATCTTGCTTTGTTTTCCATAAAAAATGAAGCCACTTTAAGTGATACTAAAAAGTATCGTAAAGAGCTTAAAATAAAATCCAAATTTAAAAAATAAGTAATTTTGACCTTAGTAAAAAGAAAAATGACGATTTCCGATAAAATACACCACTGCTCATTTATTTTAAGGCAAATAATTGTTAATTTTTTTATTTTGGTTTGTTAACCATCTTGTCTATGGGAACTTTTTAAAAGAAATTAATGTGGATTTAATTTTTTTCTTGAAAACGAAGGTATATAGATACGAATAATATTTAAGAGACTAAAAAGTTGCATTTTTAATTGCTGAATAGGATAAAAATATAAACATTTTGTTAAAAGTCAGTGGCGTACTTTTTCTCAATAATATTGGCTGTGGTGCCCACTGGACCCAACAATCTTAATCTAGGTAGAGCTTTACAGGAGTCTATTACCTTAAATGAGTGTACCAAACATCCAAATCGGTTAAAGCGTTTTTAAAATAATTAAAAAACACGGACTCTTTAAAAAAAATTAACCCCTGTATCTCGAAAACGAAGCGTTTTTGGACATACGTTTATATACACTTTTTACTTGATAAATTACAAGGAATTATCCCTTAAAATTAAAGTCATTACTTCATTTTCACCCTGTATTAGAAGCATCTACTTAGATTTTTCCTTACTAAGGCTTATGGGTAGTTGTTACTTCGACTTGTAGTAGGCAGAGTTGGGTCGAAAACTGAAAATCGGTATTCGAATATTCGGTATTTACGAACACCCAAAATCGGTATTCGAATACTGGAAAAAAAGAATCGAATTCTAGATTAAGAAAAAACCAATCATCAAAAAAAAGTTTTCATCTTATTTTTCCTTGCTTTTGCTTGCTTTTGGTATTGTACTCCTGACAATTTTGGTATTCGAATACTCAAAAAAGTATTCGTCGAATTCTTCCAAAGTATTCGAATACAGAATCCCAAATACCAATGAAAAAAGTAATCTACCGGATACCAAACACACAAATGTATTCGAATACTGGCAAAATGTATTCTGAATACTATTCAGAATACTGAGTATTCGAATACGACCCAACTCTGGTAGTAGGTACTTTTATTTGAAGTAAATACTGCAAAGTAAATGCTTATACTTGTAGTGTGAACACCTACTTCATTTTTATTCATACGACCCTATGACTAAGACCACGTACTTTAACTTTCCTCAGGATGAGAAAATAATTGTAAATTGTTAAAAACCATATTTTTGTAAATGTAGTCACGTAAAGTTTTTTCTATGTGACATAAATTTTCTACGGGGCATCTTATGTCATCGAACTATTACCATATGGGCACTATCTTCTGGGACATTGGGACTGGTATCTGTACCGACCTAGCCAGAACTTAGATTTTTTTTTGTTAGAATTTTCACCTAACTTCATTTTTACAATTTATCGTCTAATGACCTAAATCTCTGTGTATAAATACCCAGTTTTGTTTAAAAGTGCTTGATCCAATATATTCAGCCCTGGCTTTGTTTTAGTTATGATTTGCTTGCTGACTTTAAAATTGTTTAAGTTTTAAATATTTCTTTTTGTAATTTATTGTTTTTGTTTTATTTAGGATTTGGTTTTGCAATGTTTGAATGCTCCTATTCAATTTCATATACAGGCTGTTGTGTGTGTGTGCTTCGAGGAACACCATTGGGATCTTGGGAACGGTAAGATATACAGGGTTGGTTAAACTAGGGCAAAGTTGCGTATTTTTGTGCTTAACAATATTCTGTTTTATACATTTAAAAGTTTGCAGCCGTTCCGGAATTATCCGGCAAAAAAACGAAATTTTGAAAAATAGATTTTATTTTTTTCTTGGTTTATTTGAAAAGATATTTTAAAACAAATGACACATTAACATTGCCACTTTTTCTGTTCTATAAAATGATGTTACTAAATTTAAGATCCGACGTTTCGTGTTTAAGCCACCATTATCAACTTTGTTTTTTTTAAATGGGAGGAATATTTGGTTTTGGGCTTAGCAAACTCGCAATTTAATTCTAAAACCAACGATATATCACACTTTACAATTATGCGACGTTTCGAACCCAAAAACCATCATCATTCACCATTTCGCCATTACAATAACGATTTTCCACCAAACCTCATACTTACCTGCAAAATTTTTTGTTTGCATCATTTTTTTAGGAAGGGCTACAATAAAGTTAACAGAGACGTATGATTAAATGCTTTATTTATTACGTATAACTAAATGTATGTAAATTACCTTAATTCTTATAGCTGGTTAGGTTAATTATGAATAAATAAATTATTGAAAAAAATAATAACAAGAAGTAAGGGGGCGTCCATAAATAACGTAAGATTTTCTTTAACCCCCTCCTTCCTATCTAATCTCATCTGAGATTTATGATGGGAATACCAAACTCTCAATTTCTCGAACCGAAATTGATTTTGTCCACAAAAGAATTTTTAAAAAACAAAGAAAAAAACGGGCCTCCATCCAAAAAAGCAACAATACATCACATTTTCCTGGGGGAAGGCCTGCCACAAAATTTATTTTTCCCCTTTCTACCTACACAAAAATAATGTGAGATTTTTTATCTATTGTGACCTTTAACCATTTTTTAAGATATATGCTTTAATTTGTGTGGCTTCAGTTAGGTTAAAGTGCAAATTTAAAAGATTTTCCTCGGACCCCCTCCCCCTAAAATGCCTCACGTGATTTATGGACACCCCCTAACAGAAATTAATGGATGCATACTTACCTTTAAATAAATATTTACAAAAATTTTTGAAATAAAAACGTAATATTTGATGGAAAAATAGTGAATATTGGTCGCACAAATGTGCAGTGTGATATATCGTTGTATTTAGAATTAAAATATGAGTGTATTAAGTTTAAAACCAAATATTCGGCCCATTTAAAAAAACAAAGTTATTGACGGTGGCTCAAAGGCGATTGTTGGATCTTAAATTTAGTGACATAATTTTCTAGAACAGAAAAAGTGGAAATGTTAATGTGTCCTTGGTTTTAAAATATCTCTTTAAATAAACAAAGAAAAAAATAAAAACTCTTTCGCAAAACTTCGGTTTTTGCCGGATAATTCCGGAACGGATGCAAATTTGTAAATTTTTAAAACGGAATATTGTTAAGGATAAGAATGCACAACTTTGCCTCAGTTTAATCAACCCTGTATCTCTAACCGTTTTCGAGATCCTAATGGTGTTTCTCGAATTTGTACCAGCCTGTATACTTTTCTATTCTGGGTGTTTACAATTTCCAATCAAGATTCAAGTTTTAAGATCCTTAGAGTATGAAAACATGGCTTTAATATTTTTTCAAATTGTCGGTTTGTCTGTTAATGCCATAAATAAACTCCCGAACAAAGTGCGATACGAAGTTTATGTAATACTTATGAAGATAGGATAAACGACTTATTCACTTCTCCAAGAAATTAACGCACCAGCCTGATTTTCTCCATAAACTTCAATACAAAAATGCTTTAATTTAAATGGCTATAACACATTTAATAATTATGTTATCAAGGCAATTAAAAAAGATAATGTTATGGAATTGTAAAGCTATAACTTACGTTGTTATTTACTGTTAACAATATATTGTACCGGGTGATTAAAAGTTTTTGAAAAAATAAATTATTTTTAATCTCTCTGTATGATGTGCTGTTAAAAAAGAGTAAATAAATTTGTGATGATAAAACAGAACAAACAGAAATAAGCAAGGGTATAATATATTCGCAAATAAGATTACTGCCTTTCAACAGCACATCACACAGGGCGATTAAAAATTATTTATTTTTGCTAAAAACCTTTATTCACCCTGTAAGATGTATTGTTAACAGTAAATAACATCTGTTACGCCAAAGTTATAGCTTTACCTTTCCTAAACATTTTCCTTTTTAATTTTCTTAATACCTTAAATATTAAAAGAGACATGGCCATTTAAATTAAAGCATTTTTGTATTAAAGTTTATGGAAAAAATCGGACTGGTGCGTTAATTTCTTGGAGAAGTGTAGTTTTGAAGAATATAGCTTTAAGGAAAAGGGGTGAGAGAAAAATATATTTATATTTGTGTATTTTCTTTTTACAATTATTAAAATTAGGTAACTTTATGAATTATTTGGTTCTTAGACCTAGTATATAGTTGAAAGCCAAGACCTTTTTACTGCGTCAAAATAATTCTTTTAAACTTGTTATAGATATTTTTACTTTGGGGGTACAAAAAAGGAAATATATATTTTCTAAAGCTTTTCATAGATCTTTCGTGATAAAATAAACAAACGTTTTTTTAATGATTTTTTATTCTGTAACTGAACAACTCAATTTTCAAAGATTTTTCTAATCTTTAATCTTAAAATGTGTTGGGTGTGTTTCCTGGGACAGCCGAATTGGTGTATATTGTTGTCAAACAGTTTTAGTATAAGTAAAGACGACTGTGATCCTGTCTTTAGTTTAGGATTTACTCAAGGAAGATCAACTTTTTAATAAGGAGCGCTCGATTTTTTATATTTGTCCGAAAATATAGGTTAAGTTTGTAACGTCACCTTTTTGCCATAATATTTTTTTATCTGACAAAATAAACCAATACTTGCATACCATAAAATAAAATCACTAAGAAAACATAAAAAAATTGTATCTTACCCTTAATTAACGATTTAAACGTAAATTCCCTGTAACTGCAGTACTAATAACTACTTAATTTAACTATAAACAGCAAAAACTAAACATATTTAAAAGTCTAATGACTAAAAGGCAAAAAAATAACACCAAAACCTCAAAAAACCTTCCAGTACGATTGTAAACAAAGAATTACGGGAAAAGATTACGTCACAAAATTTAGCGAACATAGGCTTAAATATGATCGAGCGCTCCTTATTAAAAAGTTTATTTTCCTTGGGATTTACTAACATTGTTGTTTAACCCTAAAAATAAATATTGGTTATTTATTATTTTTATGAAAACACAAATTAAAGAATCTCCAGTTCTAAAAAGCGTTAATAGAACTGTCAGATTTACTGGGCGAATCCATATTTCCGCAATAAAAAGAATCGTCTAAAAGAAAACGACTTTTTAATAATGCCAGAAAACCCACAAAAAACCATTTATCTAGTTTCTAAATAACAAGGCCATTTTTAGGCGTTTTAGCTATGGCGAGGTTATTTCCAACAAAAGATTCGGGAAATACGGGAATGGCTGCCAGAAGAATTGCGGGAACAAAGAATAAAAAATAAATTTGTCTAGACCCTCGACAGTAACAAATTTGCGAGAAACTGATTTAACTTTGAGGGGGTCTGAGCTGTAAATGGTAAGACGATTTAAGTTGGTTTAAAAAATTTAAAATGAAAATGATGCTATTTTTTATACAGGGTGTCCGAAATGGTCATGTCGTAAATGATAAGGCTGATAAAGTGATTCAAAATAATGTTAGTACTTGGGCAACTTAATTAACTAATGCTTCTTTTCATAGCTAAACGACTGCTTAGTAACTCGAGATTATACCGGGTGGGACGATGTTTTTCCGTTTATAGTGCATTTTTGATAGAAGTGAGAAATTTGACATTTTGCTTGTATGCATTTGATTCCCTCGTCTTTTTCTATAAAAAAGTATACCTAAGTACCCTATTCTAAAAGATATCTTGTACCGTTCTTTATAAAGTCGCATTTATATTAGCACATAAAAAATTTCGATTGTTATAACAAAATAATAAAAAAAGGTGTTAAGTTTATTATTAATAACTGTGAAAATAATAATATTCAAGAAATTTTTAAGAAAGATTCTAATAGTCAAGGAAATTTCCAATAAAATAGTCCTAACTCCAGAAACTCTATCTTCATTATTTATATTTTTTTAATGCTGAAAATGGGGCTTCGCGACACTTAAACGAAAAAAGATCGGTAATCTTTTTTCAAATTTTTCATAAAGTTTTCCCTTTGCTAATTAACTATTTTTCTGCTAGCGTACGAAAAAGTTCACTTTTTTAAACTGCTTTACCACACTAGTGCGGAAAAGTACAAAAATATCGAACCATATATTATTAGCGAGTGGCAATGAAGGATTTTCATGAACTACATGTTTAAAAGAAAATTTTGCCTTGGTCAAACGAACTCAAGAGGTGGAAGAAGCACATTCCACAACAAAAAAAACTTTTTCCATTCGCTATTAACCTGCAAAATGCTTCAAATTGTACATTTACCATCAATATTAATAAGTACAAGAATAAATAATAATATTGTTTTTTTAGGTTTTCCTTACGCTCGTAGAAAAAATAGCGTTCTTAACACGTGCCGAAAGTTCCTTTTCCGCAGAATCACTGCTTGACCGAACTCCACTACGCGTCGTTCCGTCAACTGCAGTCGAGTGCGAAAACTTGGTACTTTCAGCACTAGTTAGGAAATATAATATTTTTACAATTTCTGTTTTTATAAATTACGATATAAAAGTTTAAATAATTGATCTATACATTTTTCGCTTCGTGGCGCTCTTCCTATTTAGGTACTTAATAAAGTTATCCAAAAATGGACTTTTAAAGTTTATTATTTTGTTAATTAGAATTTTTTAAACAAAAAGTTAAATTTTGTTGACATAATGTTAACTTAAAAAATTTTGATGGAATGTTGCGGCAGCCCTTTTCAGAATTATCGTTACCTTTCGGACAGCCGATATACATTTTTAATGAGACATTTATTACCATTTTCCATGACCACATATGAAAATGACATAAAACGCACTCCTTGATCCTTTAGAAAACGAATAATATTTTCAACCCTGGTGTTGAAAAGTACATAATATGACAGATTCTTAAATTCCGTTAAAAGATATTTACAGTATATTTTTAACAAACTGAAGGTTTTGACTTACCAGTGCTAACACACAATATCTTTTTTAATTATATTGATTCTAATTTTATGTTAAAGGGTTTGTTAGTTTATAGACATTATTTGATAGCAGGAGCTTTTAATACTAGGCAACTCATTAAACACATGGAAGTGTCTAAAGCTGCGAATGCCAAGTAGGGATCATGATTAGTAAAATTTTAACCTAACCACAAAATGCCAGGTGGTTTTCTTTTTTGTCCTAAATAATGCATATCTTGTTAGAAAAAAGCTAAGATCTGGTAAGATAAAAATGGAATTGCACATTAAACCAGAGTTGAAATTAAATTTATTCCATTCGGGACTGTAAGCTCTACTTATTATTATTCAGAAATGTATATTTATTTAGTGTTTTTATTTTAGTGATGAGGTGTTTTTGCGCAATTTAAAAAACTTAATTAAAAAATAACAGTGCATGCGCTTTTGTAAGGTAACTAAATGAAAATTTTAAAATACATGCTTTTACATATGTACAATTAAAGGTAATTTCTTTATTTGGATTTTATGGCACTGATATTGATTTACGTCTAATGTTTTGTCAAATTATCTTGTCTGTATTAAAATTAATGATATAAAAAAACAACTTGGAATTTTTGATATGTAAATATTTTTGGTCGTAGGAAAAATATTGTACATGACTCGTGCCAAAAGTGATTTTCACACTCAGGGTATTGTCGAACTCGGCTATCGCCTCGTGCGACAACATTCCCACTCGTGTGAAATATATCACTTTCCACACTTGTTATGTAATATACTATTGTTGAGGCTTTTTATATGAAAGGAAATCATCGATAGTACACTAGAGCGCTTTAATCCCGACCTTATCCCGATCGATCGACCGGATCCCCGGATGATAACCGATCCTGGGCGAGGGTGATAAGGAGGCGTAAAAACGACGTCGGGCCACGACGGAATTGGAACGACGGTGGCGGCGCGACGCCGACTGTGAATGACATAAAAACGTGACTCAGATCTTCGAGGCGGCCGATATGAGGCGGCATTCATTCATCTCGCGTTTCAGAGACCGAGGTCAAAATATTATACAAGAATATTTTTAATGCAATTAGAGATGTGATGACCCATTTTTTGGGGAGTTATGGGTTTCTTTTATGGATGTGATGGAATGATTTTTTTATATCGTGGGTCATTTCACGGGAGTATAAAACCTTATTACTAATGTACTGGGTTCTCCAAAAAAGTAAAATATTCTTTATACAGGGTGTTTCCTGTTTGCAGTAAGAAAATTTAAGGACGTATTCTTGGGCTAAACACAAAAAAGCTGTATTTTTGGATGTTTTATCCGAAAAAAATATAAAAGTTGCAAGAAAAGTCAGTGCCGTACATTTTTTCTGTCAATATTATTAGTTAGGATGCGTCCCGCGCTACCACTGGTCCTACTAATTAAAATTAGTTTAGGTATAAATTAACTTTTCATTTTAATAAATGCCACAGCCAAATTATATTAAAATCGGATAAGATATATTTAAGATATTACTAAAAACCCGGTTTTCATTTTAAAGTTTAAAACCCTGTATTTTGGAAACGAAGCAGTTTTAAACCCATGTTTATAAAAACTTTTTTCATGGAATTGACTCAGGAATACGCCCTTAAATTTTATTACCGCAATTAGGAAACCCCATGTATACGTCGAGCCAGCTCAATACGTTCCATTTAGATTTAGTGTGTTAAATACTAGCTGATAGAGATTAGACAGGGAACGCAAGATTCAGAAACTTGCACCATAGGTTGATGCGTCCGTCTCGCTTTGTCGTTGCTTTTTGCAAAAAATTGTTAATACAAAAATTGTGTGGTTAATTATAAAGATTTATAGTATCTAAAATAGAAAACAATTGAACAATAAATCCATAATTAGGATACAACAAAAAGAAAATATTTTTTGGCTATTTTAAATAAACATCTATGTTTTTATGTATTTTATAGAATCTTAAGGAAATGTTGGACCGACATTGTATATTACATTATAAAGCTATCTGTAAAAAAAATAACTTTAGGAGACCCTACAAAAAATGAAAATCAACTTTAAAAAAAATGATGTAGGGCCTTTTAAAAAGCGCGAATATTCTGTAAAAAATTATAGTGATAAATACTATAGCTTATAACCCGGCCAATATATAAGAATTTAAAGAAAAAGATTATTAAAAATACACGCTTTTTAAATAAGAAAAATTTAAAATTATTAATAAAGTATTTAAAATTAAGATTAATGGCTTAAACTCTTAAGGATTTTTTATTCGATTTAAAAAAGAATTTTTTATGTGTTCGCGAAGAAAAACAAACTGAGTCTGTGGGCCAAAGTTAATCCAGGTTGTTTCAGCGATTTTTGTAATACTGTCTATACAACCGGTTGTACAACAGGATGCATGGTCTGTGGACCATTTTAGTTGCTTCAGTAATGGCGAGATTTCCAGCTAGACTAGGGCGACAATTTATTCAACATTTTTTTATGAATCAATATTTATCAAGTTAAATTTATTTAAACAATTAAAAATAAGCAGTTAGGCCCAACTTTACCATTTAAATAATGTATGGAAATATGAAAAATTTTACATGATGTATTTATTTATGGAATCCTCGAACTTTTTGTAGCAATTGTAGAGTAAGCGATTTGACAATTTTGAATTTTAAGATATTGTTTTTGATTTCTTAAAACAAAGTGTATTTTCGTGTTTTTAATCCCCAAAAATCTTTTTACTGTTCCTGTATATTATGGTCTCCATATAAACAGCGCCCAGATCGACCTAGTGTATTCTAAGGTTACGTCGACTACTCGACAACTATCTTAAGGTGTCGCGGCTAAGGTAGTTGTGGTGGTAACCTTGGAATACACTATACGCTATTCACTATATATTGAGAAAACTTAATAGGTATTTATTATCAATTTATAGTGGCCAAAGAATAGTATATTAAAGTGCAAAGATTTTGAAGTATAAAAACAAGAAAATACACTTTGTTACAAAAAATCTAGGAATTTAAAATCGTCAAATCGCTTACTCCACAATTGTTACAAAAGATGATTTCATAAAAAATACATCATGTAAATTTTATATTTTCATATATTATAAATTTTAATTGTAAAGTTGTGGCTAATTTTTAATTGTTTAAATGAATATAACTTGATAAATATTAATTTTTTGAAAAATGTAAAGAGTCGTTTTTGGTGAAAAACTAGTTAAAAAATTAAATAAAATTTTATTTGATGCAAAAAATCCCAATTGTTAAAACAATTGCGGTTTACAAAAATCTAACCAGAGTTCGAGCTGGTATCATAAAACTGCTCAAAATAAAAGTCACCAAATATTATCGCATACAAAATGTCATTTCAGAAACCACCAGATATTCTAGTTACTTTGTAGGTGTTGTAGTTAGTAGTTATGTTGGTTTTCCTTTTATGACAATATCAGTCGAATTTGTCTGAAATTTTTTATATAGTAATACAAAAATTGAAAAAAAGGCTGAAGATCATAACACGTTTGCCTTATAAATCTAAATTATTTTTTCCTGCTCACCTTTGTCCCATAAATAATAACAAAAAAGACTCGCAGATCCCCGCAGTATTGTTAAGGGCGATTTATTCACCTCCCGTGGTACAAAATCCAGGACGTCAAAAATATTTTTCTTACGGTTGATGCATCTCTTTTAGGCGTGAGCAAAATAAAAATGTTATCGGGTAACAAAGCAGAAGAAATAAATGGCAAAAAATAATGTTGGGTGTGATGAAATGACTTGTAAATATGATTTTTGTTATGTAAAAGTAACAATTAACCACTGTTTTAATATACGAAAATGTGTTAATAATAAAATTAATGTTGAAAATTATAATGTTTACGAAATAATAATGTGAAATACCCATCATGTGTTTGTTTCCGTGGTTGAAGGTCGCTTTTAATTCATATCCCGTATTATTATTTATTGGTTTGGTTTTTTGACAGCCTACCATTTTTTTCAATCCTTGTTAATTCAAAAAATTGCTTTTGCAGAAAAAAACCAGAAAAAAATGTTATCAATATGTTTTAATTGTTAAACCATGAAATTCTTTAGAATAATTATACTTATGAAATTTTGAGAATAACACTCAAAATTAAAAATAATTTTAGTCAAAGCAAAAATCGTTTTAGAATGCTAAAACCTAGTAAAGCATAAGCACAAGTAGTTTTTTCCACGACCGTTAAAAAAATCTGTTTTTTTTAATCCTCACCATAAAGTTAAAGTACTCCATTCTAGTACACTGCATAAAGTGGTAAAAAAGTAACTGTTTTTAACACTTCAAACCTTTTTTTTCACACTTTGAAGTGTTTTGTTTGAAAGCCCACTACAATAAACTTAAATATCAATTTATGCAATGTAACAGTAAACGCGACATCAACTGAACCAAACGGCTAAGTTACCTTTGATTTCGTCATTATTTCTTTTAGTTCATGTGTCACTAGTTTTAAAATTTGACAGTTTGCAAATAAATTTAGTAGTAATTATTGAAAATTAATAGTAATAATGAATTTGAATGACTAAGAAATTGAAAAGGAATACTATTTTGGTTTAAAGTAAGTACATACAATTTTCTGAAATTAAATAATAAATGCATAGTTATGAAGAGGATAAATTGTCTCCTTAAAAAATAAGGTGGCTATGATTTTTTGTTGCAATATAATGGCTTTACTGCAAAAATTAAAATTAATAATTTCAGATAAATAAAATATGTATAAAATGGTATTTTGGGAAATATTTATAACGATCGTGGAAAAAATATAGTATGTAACACATGCAAAAGTGTACTTTTTTACTCATGGTATTGCCGCACTCGCCTAACGGCTCGTGCTGTCAAACTTCCCATTTGTAAAAAAAAGTATAACTTTATGCACTTGTTACATAAACTACTATTATACCCACAGTGGTTAAAAATAGCAGGTTTATGGCTCGGTTTATGGGAATGTTTTTACATTTTCTAGTATATTAAGTATATAGCGGCATTATTAACCGACTTCAGAAAAAGTAGGTTATATATGTTCGACACTGTGTTTTTTTCATGTATGCACACCGATTACTCCGTCAATTGTGGACCGATTTTAAAAATTTTTGTTATTGGAAGAGTGCACTTCCGCTGTGTCCCCATAGGAAAACCCAGTCAGAATCGCGAAAGACAAAGGTACTAGACTTATTTTTAGACAAAGCTGCCTCTAGTGGATATATGCTAACTTATGCTGGATGTTTGAACAATCAAGGTAGTAAATGTAATATCAAAATATTTTTATTTGTCATGTCGTTATCATTTATAATAGTCCGTAGTTTTAAATATTTTTAATGTGTTATTAAGTGTATTTTATTTTTGTGGGTCAGGTGTTTCCATTTGTACCCAACTTATTTATACCTATTAGGGGTAGCATTGCCTTTTTGTGCGAAGAGTTTACGTTAGAGAAAAAGGTACTAGTACTGTTTTTAGTGGATGGTCACCGATTCAGTGTTTAATGCAAAACTAAAAGAGAAAAATAAATATATAAAAAAAAATAAACCGACTTTAAAAGATAAATAAAACTTACTAAAAATTTAAAAATAATGATAAACAAAAAATATAAAAAAGTCGGGTAATAACATTCCGCTAAACTAAAGACACAAAAGATTTTTATACTTTAATACCATATGTTATTACCCGACTTCATTTTTCTAAAAAAAATTATTCATTATTTTTAAATTTTTAGTGAGTTTTATTTATCTTTTAGAGTCGGTTTAATTTTTAAAATATTTATTTGTCATATTTTATTCATACAAGCAACTTGGGTAAATTGGTTACTGTTTATAAGTTCTACAAGCTGGTAAAATGAGTGTCTCAATCTTAAGAAAACCTCGAAATTATGGTACCCTTTTTTATTTATTTTTTAAATAATATTCTTGTGACAGCCCACGAGGGCTTATGTCTAAGTACCAACATACCGTGGGTTGTCGGATTATTAGATGTTTAATCCATCTTTCCCCTGTTCGGCCAACGTTGTTCAAGCACAGAAACATGCAATTTTTGCATTTTACAGCACCTTTTAGACAACGCGGTAGTACCCCACGAACAATATTTAAATAACTACCACCTAAAAATGCACCGGCTGGGGATCAAGCCCAAGTTATCTGGGTTAGAGATCAAAGATTCTGTTTAGAAAAAAAATTACATCGCAAAATTGTTCTAAATTGATTTTCGCCAATTTTTTCCAATATCCTTTGTAAAATAATATTTGATATGATTATTATATAAAATGTTAGTTTGAACTGAACAAAAATGTTATTTCTAAAAGTAATAAATTTGAATAAATACTAATTTTAGTAGTAGCATTTTTTCACCTGTGTCCAATAATTTCTAATATTTATGATTTTTTTTTCAGGTAAGTGTCCTAACATGAAGTTTAGCGACTTTTTTACGTAAGTAGAAATCGCAGAGTTGGCTGGCATAACTTTTCTGAGGTAATATAACAAAGAGGCATTTGGGTCGAGATAAGCACTAAGGGTCACGAAGGTATAAGTCGTCTACAGGACGAGATCTGATTTTTATCCAAAAGCAATAAAAAATTAAGGGCAGAGGTAGGACATGGATAAGTGCTCTCTATGCGTTAAAAACAAATCCTAGTATTGTTTGAATTAACTGGTAATGTGATAATTTTATTATTAACAACAAAACACAAATTGAAGAAGACGCTTCTTTTAACATTTATTAAGCATTTTAAAAGTAAAGGATGATCCAATTAGTGAATTAAGATTTTATAATTAAATTTAATACAAAAAATGTTTTAATTTTATTCGAACGATTATAATTATGATTTAATAATAATATGTCCTCCACAACGTTGTTGACAATATCGAATTCGATCAGTCCAATTAAGCATAACGTTATCACACATTTGGGCCAGTATCTCACAGGAAGAAGTCGCATGGCGTCAAATCACATAATCGTACGAGATAATTCAATGGACCATGTCGTGATATCACATTATCACCAAAATGCCTTTGCAATAACGCGATGGTTTCGTTCGTTCTTTCTTCCTTTACGTGAAATCGAAGGTTTATGCTATAACAATCCAAAAACTATTAGATGAAACAAGTAAGAAACTGGTAGATTTGAAAACAAACATCAGAAATGTTATTTGTGAGATACCGGCCCAAATACGTGAAAACGTTATGCTAAATTGGACTGATCAAATTCGCTATTGTTAACAAGGTCGTTGAGGACATTATAAGGCCGATAGTTAAATTTTAAATCATAATTGTAATTAATTGGTCTTTCGAATAAAATAAAAAATATTTTGGCCATTTAGCAATGATTGTGTATAATTTAATTTTAAAATGCTAAAGCACTAATTGAATCGCCCTTTAAACGAACTACAGCTGATGTATGTCTTTTAAGAAGTACGCATTATACGGAAATTATTAAAATTATATAATTTACTTAAGCATTTCCCAACTGAATTTTATTACTGATTTGTTACTGCCAAACTTGGACTTGGACCAAAATTATACGCCAGATACCAAACAACAATCAAGACGGTGGACAGTCAGAAATGAAGTGATTCCGAAGGAAGCAATGGGTACGTTCATCCGACATCAGCAGCTTTTGTAAGCACAAAGCGATTCAGCGGTAAAACGACCCAGCAGTTGGCAAGTCTCTGAACGCTTTGCTTATTAGTTCGACATTTCAGTTAAAAATATAGCCAAAATTTGACAAATGACTAACAGAACTTCCCAAAGGTCGACATTTGCGCAAGCCCAAATAAATGCTGAGTTTGGTTAGCATAAATAACGACCGCTTTGTAAACTGGACATCTGCTGAGTTCAAGCAGCTTGTCATCCGGTCGGGTGAACGCGACCGCTTACCAAGCAACTTAGCTGCTGAAGTCGGCTGAACGTACCCAATGTCAATTTTATCGGCAAAAAGATTATGGCAACAATTTTTATAGACTTTTAGATTTTAATAAAGAAAAGACTATACATTTTAAGTTTGCGCCAATTTGCTTAACCAGTTTAGCCAAAATATTCACGGGAAACGTCCTAGTTAAGCAAAAAGGAATATTCTGTTTCACCAGGACAAAACACCTCGCCACAAATCGTAAGCTGTCGGCAAAAAACTCATCAGTCATGCTTCGAGCTGGTTTCTCCCTTATTTACCAGATTTGTCACCATCGGATTTCCATTTGGGTCGGATTTGAAATAAATTCTTGCTGGTAAAAAAGCTTCAAATTTAGATTTTATTGTTGCTGCAAGCACCTGTGCTCGCGATGCCAAAAAGGGTCTCGTCTTGAACATCAATGAAATAAGTGTGTTTAGCTACACGGAAACTTTAAATAAATATAAATTGCTTTTGAAAAAAAAATAGATATTGTCTTAATGAAGAGGAAAATAAAGTATCCGGCAGTAGACGGTTTTTTACATATCTTTGTTCTATAAAAAGAAAAGAAGGGTAGTCGGGTCTGACTAGTTAAGCAAAATACTTTAAAAGTTTTGTAAGGATGCAGACCTAAAATTATATAACTTATATCATAGATAGACATGGGCTAATACAGATTTTGCTTTCAATGGCGTAAAGCTTAGTTCATATACTTACGAAATGCGATTTGCGAATTGTGGAACGTGTTATAATTGGTCAACTTCGACTGAGTCTTTTAAAATTGACTTAAACACGTTTCGCAAATCGTATTTCATAAGTATATGAACTAGGCTTTACGCGAGTCGGTCGGCGTTCGGTAGGCAAAATTTACGCTATTGGAAGCGGAATCTGTCCGCGTAACGTATGTTCATCTATGCTTAAGTGTTCGTTGATATTCTTAAGGTGTCAGCAATCAAGTTTCATAGCATGAATTATTTTATTCTATCTGGTTACCAATTGTTGTTGCAAACCGCACCGCCCAATTCCGTTGCGTCTGGATTAAGATTGGCGTAGCTAAACCCTCAGTCAAATTTATTTAGGCCAAATTAAGGATTTAGAACGCCCGGCTTAGCGGGAGGGATACATTTAAATGCTTGGCTTAATTCTATTCAGACTACGCTGGTAAGCGTAGATTTATTTATCACCACCAACAATGAAGTGCTTAATAAAAGATTGACTTATTATGTAAATAGAATGATTTTTGTTGAGAAACATATTAAATTATTAAGGGACTGTTCGTATAGTAATTGCTATTAATTTAAGTAACGTCGCATTGCATTCAGCTCCCTCATTACAAACTTTTTGAAACCCTTGTGGAGTTCTATGAAATTTGTTTGTTATATTTTGCTTGCTGTTATCATTTTTTTATTATATTTTTATGCTTTATTGTATGAATTTAATATAATCTCAAAAATTTTTAGTTTAGCATTTGTGTTAAGTATTTTAGTGGTAATCATCGTGCATGCGGATAGGTACAGCCCCGTGTATATCGATTTATAAGCATTTGCCATGACATAACCACAAATTTGGTGGAGTTCTTTTTAAGATTTTGACCGGTTGTGTTTTCAACACTTTATCATAGATAAATTATATTGTATATGTATGTGAAACAATGTATTGTATTTTTGTTTTGAGTAGCGGATGCTCCAAAAATGCATTGTAAAAAGAATGGCGACATATGGTAGTGAATGTGCAATTGAGGTTAAATTAGGGAATTAAAAACAGATTAACTAACCAAAATTTTTAACTTAGCATGGATATACGCTAAAAAGGTGTAATACAGTGTGGCTAATAAAGTATGAACCATATAAAAACTTTTTATTATTTATTTTACAAAAAAGTTATTCTTTATAAAAAGTTCTGCATGATCCAAAAACTAAAAGGCAACCATCAGATATTAAATTGTAGTTGTTGTCTCTGGGGCTAAAGGGCTGTAATCAAAAACTGGCAAAAACCTCTGGAGATATTGATGTTACTTTAATAATGACCTATAATTAAATGCGAAAAAAATGATAACCGTAATCACACACCTCTAAACTTTTTATAATTTTGCATCTGTTCATTGACCACCCTGTATACCATGAACATTTGATTATTTTTCAAAATCATTTTGCGCCATGTCATCTAGACGAAATGGGCTTTAACATACCGAAATCCGCAGCTAAAAATATTTTTTATTTCCAAAGTTACTACAAGTTAAATACGGTGCTAAAAATTGCTTGTCCCGATTTTTTTGGCGAGCATTTTATTTTAAGCGTCATATTGACAAGACAAAAGATAAAAGCTGTTCTTGTTCATTGCTTAATATTTCTTTTAGAATTAACTTAACGTTATTAAGAATATTTTTTTGTTTATTTATGCTAATAAAAATACGTTTTTTTTATCTAAATTAACAGTAAAATTTTCGATATTTCCCAAAACAAATGTAATTCTACTATCCTTTTAAAAACCAATACCAAATGGAAAAACACGTTTTAATTTGTATCGATTTTCCATTAGAAGCTTATTTGTAAACGATGTGACAGTATCATGTCGACTGTAACAAGCGTGAATATTAATAAAAAGAGTATTTTCATTCAGCGTTTAGTTCTGGTTAGGTGATGTAATCGTTTAAGAGTATACAGTGGGTTTAAAATTTGTAGGGAATGTATAAGGATCTAAAAACTGCAACAGAGAGATAAAAAATAAAGTTGTAGGCAATTTAATTGGTAAATTAATGCTGTTTTGGTGACGGCCCTATGTTGTTTCGTTTTTAAGATATCGACTTTTATTTCCTGTGATCGTTTAGAATAAAATTTTTCCGGCGTTATGACGATATTACACATTACACTGTGTATTTATTCTAAATTTAAAAAATGTTTCTTTTAGTAGATATACAAGATGGTACGACTTTTGACCTCTCTATAACTTAAACCTATTTAACGTAAACACATGGAACTACGTGTGTTTATTTTGTGTGTGTGTCCAAATTTCATGAAGCTACCTCAAACAGTTGTAAAGATATGAAGGTCCAAAAGTCGTCAATTTTCCACTGACTGATTGACTTACTAATTGACTGACTGACGTATAGATGAAAAACCTAACCCACTTCCAAATGACCTGACCTAAAAGATGAAATTTGGAATCAATGTTGGTAGTTGTGTGTAAGCGTAGAAAAAAAAAAACAGAAAACAAAAAAAGTTAAAAAATAGGTGGGTTAGAGGGGTCTTTATACAATTTTTTTTTAATTGTAGCGTTTGAACGTTACAAGTAGATATGTGAACTATCCCAGTATTATTATATTTAATGTGTGTCGTCGGCGGCGCCAGATCGTTATATCGCCCGGACTAACCGGCTAATTTATTCATAAACAGGAAGCGTGTTACAAAGGTAGCAGATAATGAATTTGCAATGCGCTCTGTTATTTCTAACTTTTAAGAACATGTAGACAACTAAAAACTATGCAGCAGAAACGCAAGAAAAATATTTAAACTAAATACCTGCTTACTTTTCTTTACAAAAGTAGTAATATCCCACCAAAAACATAACTGTTAAAAAGGTGAGCCAAGTTTAATACTAAAATTATGCTTAACTGTGGGCTTAGCCGCAAAAAAAAATGGAGATCTAAATGAGTGCCAAGTTTTGTACACAGTCCAAATATGTTAAAGTAGGTAAGATTTAACTTGGCCAGTTTTTATCAGAAATAAAAAAATATTTAAATAGGTTGAATAACTTTATAAAATGACTGATGTAATGAGAACTGGTCAAGGTAAATCTAACTTTCTTTAATAACTCATACATGTTTCGATTTTGTACAGCAATTGGCACTCATTCAGATCCCTATTTTTTGCGGCGCAGCCCACAGTCAAGCATAATTTAAGTATTGAATAGGGTGTGCGAATATCGTTCGAATCAAATCGAATCAAATATTAATATTTAATACAATAATATTTCGAATTTTCGAATTATTATTGATATTATTAAAATATTCGGAAAATTTCGAATAATTCGAAAAGTTTCGAATAATTTAAACCATTTCAAATAATTCCAAAAATTTCAAATAATTTGTTTTTTTATAATTCACGAATAATGCGATTTATTCACTAATTATCAAAATATGAATGGATTCTCTATTTTATCCAGTTAAGATTCCATAACATCGGGTATCAAAATATTCTACTGACCCATCCTTTGATTAAAAATTAATTATCCGAAAAAGACAATTGCTCAATTTTAATATGTATTTATCTCAGTCAGAAACAACAAAAGGTACTATTAATAAAATCGAATTATTGGAAATTTCGCGAATTATTCGAATTTTTTCGAATTATTCAGGAACTTTTGAATAATTCGAATTTACGAATTCGATTCGAGTTTCCAATCCAACATTGGTGTTTGATTCGATATGAATAATTCATAAGTTCGAATTATTCGCACATTAGTATTGAACTTGGTTCACCTTTTTTACATGTATGTATGTTTTTGGTGGGATCTTACATTTATTGAAAATCTGTTATTAAAGTTAATTTTGGTAAATACAAATTTATTATTGAAGGGCACATTTGCATACACAACATAGTTTTATAGAATGCTTATATCAGTGACGTTCGTACCGGCAAGTCTTTGTAATTAGATGGACGTCACTGGTTTTTGCAAAAGAAAGTTTGCTAAAACCTGATTATTTCTGGTAAACAAGTGCTTTTAATATTATTACATTTCTTGTAACTTTTTAAAAAACAATGTAATAAATTCTAAGTTTTAATTTAAGGGTGGAAATAGGTTTTCTGTTTTGGTTAGTGTAGATGTGACCTTTAATAGTACATTTGCGTTTACCCAAAATAATCTTACAGTTTTAACAGGTTTTTGGATAAATGTAAAATAAGGTATTAAAGAGGAAAAATTTTAAATATCCTGTATCATGGTTTATTTGGTGAAAGTGGGGGTGTAAATATAGCATTATTCGTCTTTTTTGGTGTTTTGCTCCCCCCGCGCAGAAGAGGAATATATGTTGAAAGGTTAGGATTTTTTTAGATAATAGAATGTAGAATCTATGTTACATTTTTACAACAAAATTTTGTAACAGCCTGCACGGGTAAGTTATTAATAAAACGTTAAAAAATCATGAAACTTCAATTTATGATTTACATGAATTTTAAATCGGCTAAACCCTGTGGAAACCTCATTGATAACACTTAACTTTATTACCTGTGTTTCCAAAGACTTAAAAACATAAATTTCATTTAAAGTTTCCTAAAATCACTACCTCACAACTTCTGCTCCGCAGTAAATTGCCCAACTTTTCCCAACACATACATGTTGATTGCGTATAATTAGATTTTAGAATAGAGCCGATGATAAAGGCCTTGAGTTTGCGAAGTTGTGTAGGCAACTGCATAGAGCGTCGAATGCAAGAGACAGGTTTCCGGATTACACCGAGTAGTAGAGAGATCTACTTTTGTCATACACAATACGAGGGACAATTTAAAAATTTTCTGCTGCTTTCATAAGAAAAGCTTATATACATGGTGACTCAAAACAAATGCGAAAAACTCATCAGCAGATTGGGAGAGGCGCAAATTTATGGTAAAAAGGAAAGTAAATATTGCTTTTCTTGTTGGTTATACTGGTTTAATTTGAATTATACATGAGAAGGAGCGCAAAGTAAAGGAAAAGAGCGAAAATTTTAACTTGAAGACCTGATTGGGTCGTTAAGTCTACCATATGGAAGATTGGCAGTGATTGCGGTACATATGTATATAGCGTATTTTATAAACAAAAAGCTTTAGAATAATGAATTTTTTAAATATTACTGTTATGACAACACATTTTCTGCATTTTTCATATTCTTTTAGAACTTGTAAGTGGGGTTGAAATACACTATCATTATTTTCGACTACAGAAACCTTACGCAGTGCCTGAAAAAATTAATTTAGGCAGCCTGCTTTTTTTTTTGAAAATTTTAATTTTTTTGTTGTTCCACTATCTTTGTATAGATGGGTCCTCATTTAATTCATTCTGAAAGTAATACCGCAAAGTACACAACAAATGATAAAGTAAATAAACCCTTTTGTGAACAATGATTTATTGCAGCAAAAATATTCAACCCGACGAGTTTCTAGTTCCACGCCACGTGCCACCGGTTTTATGGCAAGACAGAGGCGAAATAAGAGGATGTTTTTAAGTACGTGACACATGTAAAAATAGGAAATCAGGCTCTGTTAGCGCTATGTGCCTTCGAAAAGGTTTGTTTACTTTATCATTTTTTGTGTACTTGGCGGTATTGCTTTCAGAATAAAATAATTGTAGACCCATCTATACCGCTATATGACCCTAATGCGGGATTTACACGGGTCGATTATAGCCCTGCGTTTAGGCTGCACGGCTAATATTGCCTGTGTAAATGCAGATTGCGTGCGATTTTGATCGAATGTCTAAATGAATTTGGCTTTGTGGCTAGTGTACCGGCGATTAATCGCACGGAGAAAATTGACCCGTGTAAATCCCTGCATAATGGTTAACTTTTGACTCATCATTTATACAACAAAGTACTCAGTATTTTAAACAAGGAGTCAGCTTCTTAAGAATTTGGCATTTGTTTTAAAACACTCTATTTTTATGGTCGCAGAAAGTGTCACAAATGTTTCATGCGTAGCGCATGATGCGCTATTTTTTTACCTAATCTACGACAATACTGCCGTCCCCGGAAAAAACCGGATGTTATGTGGATTATTATATGCATATACGGTGTTTACCGTTTTAAAATGTAAGAAATTACAAAATCTTAAATAATATCTGGAAAAAATGCAAGTATGTGATTGTTTATTTTCCTGGTATTAATAACAACCCTATTAAAAAGGGAACAGCACTTGCAACGTTTCAAATATTGGAAAAGAAGAAACGATATTTTTAAAATTTGTTTTTATTTTCTCCTGCTTTATTTTCAAAGGTAAAATTTATTTTAGTTCAACACCACCGTTTATTTCAATAAGTAAACTTTCTCCATTATGTTGTTTTGGCACGCGCTTTTAAAAATTATTTTGAAACGTTATTGGTGATATAAAACAGTTTTAAAATAATAGATTGTGCTACACCACTGGATTGAACTATTGGAACTATTATAAATCACAATTTTTTTCTTTTTTTGCTTGTTATTTGCTAAATTTTTTGTAGCAAGATCAATAATTTAAAATGACATGTATTTTTACTGAAAAAAAATCAAAACAGCACCGCTTATGATAAGTTCACTACACTCTGTATAATTAATCAATTTAAAGTAAACATAATTTATTTCTATATTGTGTTGGAAAAACTTGTTAGCTGGTAGATTATCTCAGTAACCGTTTAATATAATTGAAACCAAATTTTGTATCACGGGAAAACTGGACATGAAGAATTTTAAAAATGTATTTCCGAGGTTGTCAAGTTTATAGCTTTTTCTCTAGGTTGGGAAATTTTAAAATTTTAAATGGAATACCTCATTTTTATTATTGTAAAATAGGGTATTCCATTTAAAATTTCAAAATTCCCCAGCCTACAGATGGAATTATAAAGTTGGCAACCTTGTAAATATAATTTTTTAATTCTTCATATTCAGTTATCCCTTGGCACAAAATTTGGTTTATTCATGTTTGATGGTTGCTGAGATAATCCACCGTTCCAGTTTTTTTCTACTAACCCTGAATTGTCTAAGTTTAAAAATCAATATTTTAAATGAAAATTAATATTGAAATAATTGAGCTAATTAAATAAAATTAGAGTTTCAAAAATATTTCAATAGTGAAATTTTTATTTAGTAAAACACAAGTGTTTTTTAACAACGTTACGAAACTTCATGCGTGTGATTCCTTAGGATATTTTATGAAAAAAGTTCCTATAAACATATGTCCGGAGTTGCTTCCTTACTGAGATACAGAGCGTTAAAATTTAAGAAAAAAATATTTTTTTTCTAAATATTTATAATAATATATGCTTAAGCTGATTTGGATAAAATTTGGTACGTTTATTTAAAGTAATTAGGCGCTTATTTACCTCTAACCAGATTGTTATTATTGGGGCGTCTTAGTGGGCACCTGCAACTTATATCTTTGAGAAAAAAGTACACCACGGACTTTTATTGACGTTTTTATATATATTTTTTATTATTAAGCAATTAATAATACACCTTTTAAGTGTCTTGTATTTTCTTCGTAGCTCGCTTTGTTATCGAGAAAAAAATTAAGCCACTTTAAGTGATACTAAAAAGCATTAAATAAAATCCAAAATTAAAAATAAATTTTGACCTTAGTAGATAAAGGAAATGACGATAAAATTCACGGCTGCTTATTTATTTTAAAGTAAATGTTGACCTTTTTAATTTGGTTTTTTGTCGTCTATATGTAGTTTTTAGAAGTGGCTTAAATCTTTTTTCTGGAAAACGAAGCTACAAAAAATGCAAGAGACAAAAAGTTGTATTATTAATTGCTTAATTTTAAGAATATAAAAATGTCAAAAAAGTCAGTGGCGCACTTTTTTCCAATAATATAAGTTGCGGTGCCCACTAAGACGCCACCGGAACCAATAGAAACATTCTGATTAGGCATATTAGGCAATATATTAGTTTAAATAAATGTACCAAATCTTATCCAAATCGGCTCTAAGCATATCAAAAATATTTAGAAAAAGCTGATTTGTTTCTTAAATTTTCACGCCCTGTATCTCAGTAAGAAGCAACTCTGGACATATGTTTATAAATTATTTTTTTATATAAAATAACATAAATAATTACACCTTAAAATTTCGTACTGTTGTTAGAAAACACCCTGTATTTATTAGTAACCATTTTAAAACCTTAATTTAAACTCAAGTTATTTGCCTCAGGTTCAAAATTCGATAAAAGTTTTCGCTTTAAGCCGACTAGACATCCTGAGATTTTCACATAGATGCAGGAAAAACTGGGGCGTCTTTAATTAAAACTATAATTTTCTTAGCTCATCGTAAAATGCCGCTATAAAAAAATAATTGTTTGAAGCTCTCGGACATTTTTTCTAAAACTGTATTGGCTGGAATTTTGTGGAAAAATTGAGGATAAAGCCTATGTATACAAGGTGTTTATTAGGTACATTTAGCTAGGACAACGAAATAAAACATGTTTGCTTATTTCATGGCCTCTCTTCTACAACGCTTCTACTTAATACCAATAATAAATAACATAATATGCAATATCTCAAAAAAGGTTTAAAAGAAATACAAAGTGTGACTTATTGTGTTTTGTTTAAAATTTAAAAATGAAAAGCATTTTTGCAAAAATGACAGCTTTTACCAGAAAGTTTGACTTAAAATTTGAGCCTCAAAAACGGGGTCAGTTTTGTGTTAAACATGGGTAACACAACTTATGTTAATATCTCAACGGGCTTTCGATACATGTAAAATAAACTATTTAAGACAGAATGAGATAAGCCACAACGAAGCATTTTCGGACCCACGTTTATATTTGTGGGGAGCCCACGAGGGGATTTCGGGATTTACTACAGCGGGTCAGAATATTGTATTTAAAAGGATACCATCTACCCGCGGTTAAGTACCTTCACCAAATGTGAGACCCGTATACAAAAATTATCGAACGCGTCAGATTAAGAGAGGGTGAGTCGAGCGTGTCTATTTTTCTGAAGAAAATAATAATTTAGGTATAACGAAAAATATATTATCCGATACTATCCGAATGATTTCCACAAGCCGAAATAATAACAACATTTTTTTGACATATTTATCTATAAATCTATAGCCGCTTCCCCCACCAATGAAAATGTATACATTATAAATCATTTTTGTCTTCTTATTATCTAAGTTTGCAAGCCAATAGGTCTCTTTGACGCTCCACAGAGGAGTACACAGTAACTGTGGCAGGTCAAAATCATTTAGACACTGCTATGGTGTCACAACTACTTTAAATTATTATTTAAGCAGTACTGTGGGTAAATTATTTAATAAAACCACGTGAAAAAGTTTACAGCGATTGAAAACTAATAATTTCTTAACCTTAGGCATTAAACAATGCTTTGTTAATCTAAGTTACAATAGCTATGTTTTCCAAACAAGGGAAGGATGAAATGTATAAAATTCGGGGAAATATAAATGCCGTATTTTTAAAAACACCCTTATCATCAACCCTTTAAGATGCACCCCAGTCAATTAGAAGTTTTTAAATGGTAACACCCCTTATGTCGGACCTCTCTGGAAAGCTTATAAAAATGCTTTGCACTGGTTATGGAAAAGTTGGGGAAAAATCAAATACTACCCTTAAATTTTAGAAAAATCATATTTTATTACGTATTTATAAAAATACCGGAATAAAATCTAATTAAATTAATTTAAAAGTTATTAAAAATATATAATAAATTAAAATAATACTCTCTGTGGAGCTAAGCCGCCATCATAGAAAGTTTTGGTTTTACTGTTCATGAATTTTGCGAGAATAAAGTTATAGCAACTGGTCTTGGTTGTTAAGCGCTTGTGCACAGAAGTAACCAGAACTAACCAGAATTTTTATAGGGACAGGTTATTTCTACAGGGAGTATTATTTTAATTCATTATAGGTTTTTAATTAAATTTATCTTAATTTAATTGGATATTTTCTTGTATTCCTTATAAATAATAACATATGATTTTCCAAAATTTAAGGGTACTATTTTATTTTACCTCACCTTTTTACGACCTCTGAAAAGCATTTCTTATCAGCTTTCCAGAGAGGTGCCACATAAGGGGTGTTGCTAATTAAGATTTTTAAGTGCCTAGGGGTGCAGCTTAAGGGGTTGATAAAGGTGTTTTGAAAAATACGTCATAGATTTACTAAAGGTTTTTGCTGGTCGTACTGGCAATTTGGAGGCTTGAATTGTGATAGTAGGTATTTAAAAATACCATTTTAGCCATGTTTCATGGTTTCAACTAAAAATATTCCAAGTTCTATTTGAATCTGTCCATTTTTGCTTAAACTGTGCCTTTAATTGGCACATATTATGTTTAAACTTTTGAAGCTGCTGCCCTGTAAAGTTTTCACTTGTCAACAAAGACCTGTGGGCATACTCAAGTTTTTCATTAATGGTTTTATATTGATACTGTTGCATCATGTTCAAAATTTTACTCCGGGACATCATTTTACCCCTAAGGGTCTTGCTGCTGTAAACGAAAGTAACAAAATATCGCATAAAATACACCTAACTACGAGAAAAAGTAATGAATGCATTATTATTACAAATACTACCTAATGTATATTTTATTCCGTATAAGATAATGCATCGTAATAATAATAATGTTTACGAAGGAAATGATTGATTGTATTAATTGTTAATAGGCAAAAATGGGCAACCAAATTTGTATTGGTTATAAAGTTGGAACATCATTCTTTTAAAAGAAATTGAAAGGTTCGGGGAGAACGCGAAGATTTTTTTCGACTTTTTAATTTTCAATCTGTTTTATTTTTTCTACTCTTAAAATGTAACACATACTGCTAAAATAACCTAGAATAAACTAACCTTTTTTTTAAATAAACCGTTATACATACCTTTTTCAGAAAACTCCATATCATTTTTTTTTTTAAACTTTTTAATTTTTTAAACAAAATAAATATATATATATATATATATATATATATATATATATATATATATATTTGTTAGACCCGTAAAATCGCCAAGGTAACTATAGGTTTTAAACTGAGCTGCAGGTTAGAGAAATCATGCGAATTTATTATCAATATAAATTTTTGCTAGAGACATTCCTACATATATCTGATAAAATTTTCACGATTGTAGTATCAATTTTAAATTTTTGACTTTATGACCCGCTAATTTGAGAAAGTACTTCTCTGTGCGCTCGAGTAAATCCCATTTAGCATCGTGGGCGTGGCCCTACTAAATAAACTTTTTTACATTTTCAGATGTAGAGTTTACCCTTAAATTTTCTCAACCAAATTTTATAACACCCCGTATGCGTAAATATAACTAAATGTTTCCTAAATGAGGAGTCTATTCTATAACATCACAATACCTAGCCTCAGTCCTAGTTTTCTTGTGAATTAATATAACAAAGGTATTTACTATTATTAGAATATTACTTTAACAGATAATTATTTTGAATTCTATTAAAGCGTTTCGATGAAAACGGAGTAAAGGAAATGAATGTTGATACTTATGTGACAATTTAACAACCAAAACTTTACAAGTGATGTGGCAATAGACCTGTTAGTTTATAAATGGGACACGAAGGAGGATTTATAGTACAGTAAATGAAGTTCTAAAAAGGTAAACCTGGCAATTCTTGGTCCTGCATGGTTTGACTTGAAATTTTAACGGAAGGTAGGGAATAGCTTAAGGATCAAAACCTATATTGAACCATATGGCACCAAAACCCTGGGGGTGGATGCCACCGCCCCTAGAGGGTGGAAATTTTGTATTGCATTTTAACCACAAAAGTCAGTTAGCAGTTAGCAAAAAATTTCCTACATTTTTTCATAAGGCTAATATTTTTCAAGTTATTTGCGATTACAAAATAACAATTTTTTGACGAAAAGATCGACAGTTTAATTGGTTTTTCGCAAATAACTCGAAAATTATGCATTTAATTTAAAAAAACTGTGGAAAGCAAAATTGGAGGTTTTAAAAAGACAAACAATTTTTATCATAACTTTTCTACGACCAATACGAACTGAGATACGGAGTGTTAATTGTTAGCTTTTTTGCCAAATGAAAAATTTGATGGATTAAAAGTCAAGTAACGGGAAAATTCTGCATTTTTCGAGGAAATTTTATTAACCTTTTTTAAAGCACATATTCAGACTTTTCTTTAAAAGAAAAGTCTCTAGCATGAAAATTAAGTGAGGAAGGAGAAAAATAGAATCAATAACTAATGTTTGCTGCGAAAAAATCAATAAAAACAACCCCCTTACTACCCCCAATTTAAAGTTGACCTTTACTTTTTTACAACTCTTTTTATACATGTAAAAATAATACGTTTAAGACGGTTAACCAATTTTAAATGCATAATTTAAAAATATTATGTAGATTATTATGTTCCGCAGTGGCCTATTCGAATTTTTCGAAGAAAAATTGATTGGTTTTTTAATGTATCTCCTTCATTTTTATTGATAGAAAGTTTTTTTTTAACAGTTTTTTTTTGGGTTTTTTAAGGGCTACAAGTCTCTTTAAGTAAAATTCCTCAAGATCCCTTGGTTTTTAAATGGGGTTAGTTTTAAGGGCTAGAAATGGGTGGTGCTCGTTTGTAAATAGAGGTTTTAAACCACTACAGCTCGCCAAATATTCACTGTACAGAAAACCTAAGCACTGAAAAATTTTAGTCACCAAAAAGCTGCAATTTAAAACTTTATCATGTTTTTCTTATTTCCAGTGTTTTTGGAGTTATTTAGAAAAAAGGGGTGAAAATATGAAATTGTAAAAATCGTTTTTTACTTTAAGCACACATTTTCCTGAAATTAGGCATTTATTGGTTAAACTTCTTGGACGTAGTATTAGTGCATGTATAAGGAAAAATGTAAAAGGGTAAAGGTCAATTTTAATTGGGGGTAGTTAGGGGTTGTCTTAATTGATTTTTTCGTAAAAAAATAAGATACTAACCTAATTTTTATCATAACTCACTTAATTTTCATGCTAGAACCTTCTTTTAATAATAAAAAAGGCCTAATTAGGTGCTTCAAAAAAATTCTCTGAGTTTTTCTCAAAATAATGCAGCATTTTCCCGTTATTTGACTTTTAATTTATTAAATTTTACTTTCAAGGAAAAAAGCTTTAACCATTAACACGCTGTATCTTGGTTCGTATTGGTCGTAGAAAAATTATAATAAAACAATTTGTGTTGGTTTTTAAAACCTACAATTTTGCTTACAGTTTTTTTATTAAAATGCATAATTTTTGTCGATAAATTATTACTTTTATTCGCGAATAACTTGAAAAGTATTAGTTTCACGAAAAAATATAAAGAAGGTTTATTGGTTAGAATCACTTTTTCAATCGATTTCTGTTATTAAATTGTAATAAAAAATGTCCACCTCCTAGGGGGTAGCAACCACCCACAAGGTTTTGGCGCCCTTTGGTTCGATATAGGTTTTGATCCTTGGGCCATACCCTACCTTCTGTTAACATTTCAGGTCAATCCATGCAGGAGCAAAAATTGCCAGGTGAAATGCTTCATTTCCTGTACTATTCGTCTAATGAGAATACAAAAAGGAGAGAGAAGTTCTCATACGGCAATCCATTGAAAAATGGCTCACACATGCCACTTGTGATACGTTGAGCCACCGCTCAAGCTTGTTAAATTTTGATGTTTATTTTGTTTAAAAACACGAATTTGCAGGGTAAGGGATTATTTTATTTATAGGTAATAAAATATCCATTATCCAACACTTTCGGTATAATAAGTTTGTGTGTCGTTTATTATTAAAGCAACATTGGATTTGGGGCCATGCTCACTTAACAAATTTTGCCATTTTTCTTATGCGCATGACGTGAAATCCTAAAACGAGGGTTCAATTTGTGCCACTTTTTGTATTAGAAATTGATTCTCTCTCCTTCTCTATTCTCTTTGACTTAGTCGCTTTAACAATGCGTACTATACGCCTAAAAGGTATTATTTTTTGACAAATAACTACTTCTCTAATAACTCAACCGACAAACTTTAACGGGTATTTCTACAATAAAAATTATATAAAAAAACTTCATATGAACCGGCCTTGAACGTCTTAGTTTTTTAAAAATTGTTAAAAATTCAGATATTTTTAAAAAGTCTTGGGACGCCTCCTATGCATCAGAAGAATTTTTTAGCACACAAGAAACAAAATAACCAGTGTCATGAATAAGGGGTTTAAGGTAAATATTAAAAAAAAAAATGGTACGCTACAGCATTTTTCTAAAATATGTATTTTTTAAATTCCCATTTAGTTTGGAAAAGATTTCACTTTTTTAATTTAATGTACGGGTTTTGCCTAAATATAAAAAAAAACATTTATTAGCATAGTCGAATCCTTATCTTATTAAATAAATAAAATAATAAAAGTGATTTTTTACTGTAGAATTTAATAAAAGCGATACGAAATGACCATGCCGAGAAATGGTTTTTATGTATTTATGCGAAAACCGTACATCAAATAAAAAAGTCGAAAGAGCAAATTTGTTCCAAACTAAATGGTAATTTTAGAAAAATGCAGTGACATACCATTCTTTTCTTAAACAATATTTATCTTAAACCCTTGATGGACAACACAAAAAATGTCTCCTGATGCAAAGGAGGCGTTTCCCAATTTTTTTGTAAATATCTGAATTGGTGTAAAAATAAAAAAAATTAACACCTCGTAGTTCAAAAACTAAGACGTTTAGAACATAGGTTCATATGAAGTTTTTTTTAATTTTCATTGTACGTAGAATCACCCCTTAAAGTTTGTCGGTTGTAATACTGAACACCCTGTATAAATAATAAATAATTTTCGGAAATCTTATTTGCTGTTCAAATTTATAGATAGTACACTCCTCAAAGAATTATCGCATATGCTCGATTTCTTCCATAAGCTTCAATACAAAAATGCTTTTATTCAAAATGTCCATTTCTCTTTTAATTATTAAGTAATTAAGACAATTAAGAAAAGAAAATATTAAGGAGCTATAACTATAACGTTGTTATTTACTGTTACCAATACATCCTACGGGGTGATAAAAAAATTTGAAAAAATTAATTATTTTCAACCGGCCTATATAATGTGCTATTAATTGTAATCATTTGTAAATAAATTATACCCCTTACTCATTTCTAATATTTTATAATCACAATTTTGATTTCTTCCTTTCAACAGCACATCATACAGGGCAATTAAAAATTATTATTATTTTTTAATTTTATCACCCCGTAGGATGTATTGGTAACAGTAAATAACAACGGTTACGATAAAGGTATAGCTTTACCTTTCCTTAACATTTTCTTTTATTAATTGTCTTGATAACTTAATAATTAAAAAGATTTGGCCATTTAAATTAAAGCATTTTTGTATTGAAGCTTATGGAAGAATTCGAGCATATGCGATAATTCTTTTGAGGAGTGTATTTTGACGTAAAAATCAAGACGATTTTCAACATTCGTTCGATCGACAAAACTTATTTGATAAATTTAATAAAAAACCGGAAAATCAATATTTAATTAAGAGAATCTTTCATCTTAAGCCGGTGAAGATTCGACAAGCTGCAATTGATAGGAACGAGCGCTTGCCGCGAAGTAAATCCAATTATTTTTTTATAGCATGTGAATGTTTTTAATTTTGTCAATTTGATTCATATCACAAAATTACTTATTTTTTTTTATATAAAAACTATGATTTGCGTAGGGTTTTCTTTAAAACAAAGTGTGCAGGGAAATGCGAATTTATCCTGTTTGCTGTTGCGATAAGTCTAACAATACTCATCCTAAGTAAAGGCCATGTTCTGCAAAACCAAGATTATTAACTAATATAACTTGGAATACATAAAAGAAGTAAGGGAAAAGATCAGCCGTTCTTCGTAGCCACGAAAATTATGTATATTATATAAATGTTTTTATCAAAATTAACTTATTATATCTATAAGAAGTTATTGCTCTTCGCGCATTTTTTAGAAGTAGCATAAAAAATAAATAGCAAGTCACAAAAACGGCCATAAAATTTGATGTATTTGTTGAAATTTAGTTATTATAGTTATTTTCTAATTTTCTACTAAAAAATCTGTCAAGGACTCGACATACCCGGTACAGCCAGTTTGATAAGGGGCCATTTATAAATTACGTCACACGAATTTTACAACTTTTAAACCCCGCTCCCCCTTTGACACATTGACACATTGACTTGTCACATTTTTAGAATCCCCTCCCCGTCATGTGACGTTACATATTTTTTAAATTTATGTCTAAACCCATAGTTTAATGATTGTCAAGTTACCCCACTCTCCGTCGGCACTTTAATGTTTTGGTTACAGAGACCACCCGCTTTTACTACTCGAAAACTACGTGACTTGAAGCATTAGCGGCGATGCCTGTGTGATACGAGGGTCGATGGGGGCATGCAATAGCCAAGCTGAGATACAAGGGTTATTTGAATCCTAATGAAATTAAAAAGTGTAGGTTTTATTTAAAATAAATAAAATATTAAGTTTATTTTTAAAATCTTTCTATACGATTTAGGTAAAACCCTCTTTAAATTGTTAATATAATTTCTGCCACATAATTATTGTTAATAGGTTCAGTTATGTTTTTTTTTGTTTTTTTTTTTTTTGTAAAGCTGGCACTCTTGGTTAACTTAATTATTTACCTAGTAACACCTAATTAGAAATAAAAAAAGTTATAAAATAATTAATTTAATTAGAATCAAAATTGACTGTGATACTTATTTACCTACAAACAAAAAAAATATTTTCAATAGAATTACCATAATGCTAGTTTAAAACTTTAATACAAATATAGAAAAAAATAACATTCAGTATTTTATAAAATGTTTCAAGATTTTTAACTTTGGGTCAATAATCTAGTATGATAAGTGCGTTTTAAAGGGTTTTATTGCACATAGGGATGAACGACGTTTAGGTAATTATAGTTAGTGGGCCGTATTTTTATTGTTAAATGTTTATTTTTCTCGAAAGTAACAATTAATAACAATAAAGATTTTTGCGAATAACGATTTGATACAATTACTTTATTGCATATTGTATTATTAATCTCAATATCCTATAATTTTTTCAAATCTAGGAATAAACATGTAACAATAGCAATATGGACTAATAATTGGAAAGGAAAATCCTATTTTAGTAAAATGGTTGCGGATATGTTCTCTCCCATGGATTTCCAAAAATGTCATAGTCAAATCAAACAACACAATTGAATCAAACAGTAAAATCTTAGCTAAATTCGTACTTTGGGCATCGGAAAGATGAGAGCCCACTCGTCATCTTACTATTGCATCCATCCACAGAACAATATTTCGCTGCCATCTTTTGGTTAACGAAGAGAGTTTAAAAAGGGGTTGAAAAAGTCGGTGCTCGTTCGTAAATAGAGGTTTTAAACGGCTTTGTCTCGCCAAATATTTACTGTACAAAAAATATTTGCACACAAATGTTTTATTCATTTGAGGAAGCAATCATTTGGTACTTCGCTTTCAACAGTTTTTGATAAAAGCTAGAGTTTTTGACTTATTTATGAAAAACTTATCAGAGAATCGTTTTTTTTCGTAAAAAATTGTTACTTTTAATCGCAAATAACTTAAAAATAATAGTGGAACGAAAAAATGTATGAAACATGTTTTACGTAGAATGAGTTTGTCGATCGATTCCTGTGGTTAAAATATAAGTAAAAATGTGTCCGGTCCATGATAAGGTAGCAACCACCCCCAGGGTTTTTGTGCCAGTCAGTCAATTCATGCCGGACCACAGAATTGCAAGGTGTGATGCTTCATTTACTCTACTATTAGTAATTTTCTCGCTGCATTATAATGTCTGTTTCAAGTCGAGTTTCTTGTAATCTGTTGTATAAGACTGAACTAAACTAATTTTTTTAAAATGTTTAAAATTTAGGTACAAAAAAAAATATTAGGATAAATATGTATTAAAAAAACAATTATGTTCATTTAATGAATATTGTCACTTATACCTTCTCACTACTGTACCACCACTAAAGGAGGCTTAACTGAGCTTAGCTGAGCTGATCAAAAAGACAGTAGACAACTGCCTGGATAATATTTTTGCTGACCTCAAAGTGCTGCCTGTGGAAGTATGTGTGTTGGGATTTTCACATAACAAGGGGCAAATTGCCAGGTTTGTAAAGGAGAAAAAGCATCACAAAATTATTAAGAGTTATACAGGGTGTTACAGGACGTTGTTAAGAAATTTTAAGAGCGGATTCTGCATAAAAAATATAAAGAAAAGTTTATATAAAAATGTGCCCAAAAATGCATTCATTTTTCAGATACAGGCTCTTAAACTTTTTTAGATCGTTTTTTGTTAATGTCTTTAATATCTCTCATTCGATTTTCGTGGCGTTCGATACCTCAACGAATATTTCTGATAAAAACATGTACACGCACTGACTTTTGTAATTAATTTGGTTTAAAAAAAAAATATTTTAAAAACTGTATTAGACTTCTTTTGGTATTTTACTTAATTTTCGAAAAATAAAATAAAATTTTCTGAATTTCATATCCCTGGACCACCCAAAAAACAGTAAGAAATTTTTAAAAATACTTAATTAAAAAAATCCATAACAAACTTAATTAAATTAGATTTAAATTAGCTTCCTCATAAGTAATGGTATTTATTTGGGTACCGTCATTACATATAATTTCGGACATATACGGTTATTTCGGACGTCAGGACGTTTCCACGCTGTTAGTGGATTTTCCCCCTTCATATTAACTTTAAACCAGTTCTGCCGGCGTTGCATGTCTAAAACTTGTCAAATACCTGTTAGAGCGAATTAAATCACTGTTAAGGTAGGTAAGGTTCCGCCGAGTCCTGGTCGTAAAATTACGTAATTTTTAAATTTTTCTTTCAACTGTGGAAAACCTCCTCTGTTTAATTGTACGGTAAGTTTCTACGATTTATATTTTTTATGTGGATTAATCCTTATAATGTTGCAAATATTTAAGCATAATTAGAATTTTTATTTTCAAAAACTGTTTCTTGTAGGGTAACTTTGGACACCTAAAATGCTTTCAAAATTAAGAGCGGACAGGCCATACAAATACTACAACCCGTCGGATATGACTAAAGCCATAGCCGACGTCAAAAACGGAAAGTTGTCTTTACGGAGGGCAGCCGAAAAGTACAGGGTTCCCAAATCAACACTAAGTGACCGCATAAATAAGAAGCATGATGGAAAAGTGGGCAGACCAACAGTTTTTCAACCAAATATGAACTTCTTTTATCTGAGTGCCTAATGACAGCAGAGGAGTGAGGGTTTCCTCTCCGAGGAACTGATATTTAACAGGTTAAAATTTATTTAAAAAACCGAGGCTTTATGGAAAGAAGATTTAAAGATATATATAAAGAGCTGACAGTGGGACTTTCCGAAAATATTAAAAGAGTTAGGGCTGAAGTCGATCAGCAAACAATTGAAAGGTACTATGATGAGTTAGAGGTATCATTAAAAAACGTCCCACCTGACAACATAGTTAGTTAGTGTCTAGTCTATTACAATAGAATTTCAGTGATGATCCCGGAGGAATCAAGGTAGTAGTAAGGCATAGTTCCAAGCATGCTGATCGGATCATCGACTCGTCAAAAACTAGCGTTTCGGTGGTGTTTGCGGCTGCGGAATCTGGAGAATTGTTACCTCCTGTTCGCGCCCAATGGGCATTTTAAACTTGTGTTTCAAAATAAATGGTTTATGGACATTTGGCAACCATGGCAACCGTGGTAAGACTCACATGGGGATGAAAAAGAAGAATGATTAAACCTTTCCTTCTTCTTCTACGAGCCGTCGGCCAGTGCAGTTAGGTTAGATTTTTTTATAGTAATATTAGTAATACAGTCCATTTAAAAATTAGTTAGTTGTCTTTTACTCAAACGAATTATAAGAGAAAATAATTGCAGTAATTGTACTGGACATTTGTGTTCCATCGAACCGGATAATTTACTGTTTCCGACAAGTTAGGAAGCCACGGCCAGAGGCATAGCAAACTGGTGAGTCTCCATCCTTTTACCCGTATTTTCCTAGTTTCCGGGGTAATCGCTCGTACTTTTTTAGGGATGTTTGTTTTTATTATTAGATTTTTCTAATTAAAAATCCTTAATAGGTTAATCAGGAATGTGTAGCCATTTCTTTTAGACAATATCGTGTATTTAGGTTTGGAATCCATTATTAGTCAGAGTAGACCTGCAAGGTCTGCAACCAACAAAACACGATAGTAAAAGGCGTGGCTCCGCGCGCCTCGTCTAATATTAGGAGTTTTCGGATAGTATGCCTTTTCGCAAAACCTTACGTTATAAATACGTAGGGTGTTTGAAAAGTTTTGAGATATACGTACATTTATTTGATTTTTTCAAAATAATTTCCACCACATTAAATACACTTTTCCATTCTAACAAACCAGTCACTGAAAATAGCTTTCCACTTTTTATTTAAAATTTCAGCGCATATTTTATCCCAGGCCTCCAGTGGCGTGTCTTCAGTTTTAAACTCTTGTCCTTTCAGTTGGCTCTTGACAAAAAAAACAACCCAAAGTCACACGGCGCCAAGTCGGGGCTATAAGGCAGATGTTCCAAAAGTCTCAAGTCTGCATCCGTCAAAAATTGACTGGTAAGTTCACCTCGATGAGGTGGGGCATTGTCATGATGAATATACCAGCTAGCGAGTTGCGAGTTTGGGCGAATCACTATTAACTTTTCTATAAGTTTTGAAAGGCATACTGTAGTTACCAGAGAGCATTTACGGTCTTTTGTTCTCGGAGTACAACACATTCCTCTTGAACCAAAGAAAACAAGTATGATTATTTTTTTACAGATCTTGATTTGCGAACTTCGGTCGAAGTTTCTTCACCTTCAAGAACCCATATATTATTCTGTTGTTTAGTTGGGACGTCGTAATAATAAAGATAAGTTTTATCTCCCGTGACGATCGACACTATGTCTTTAGATTTACCCTTCTGGAATTTGGACATCATTTTTTTACACCAATTCATTCTTTGTGTCTGCTGCTCGGAAGTTAACTTGTGTGGAACCCAAAGAGTACAATTTTTTCTAAAACCCAAGTGCTCATGTATGATTGTGTGTAATGTTGCTAAACTAATGTTTAATGTCTCTTCTAACTGTCGATAGGTAATTCGTCGGTTTGTTTCTATAGCTTTTTGGACGGCAAATATGTTTTCTGGGGTAACTACTTCACACGATCGACCCTAGCGTGAGGCGTCTTCTAGCGAAAACGAGCCCCGCTGAAATTGTTTGTACCATCTGTATATGGTCGCACGAGATGGACAGTCATCACCAAGTATAGGCTTCATTTCTTCCAAACACTGTTCTTGAAATAATCCACATGAAAAGTTATATTTCAAAATTGCACGGCACTCGATAGTCGTCCACGACGCCATTGCGCTAAAATCGCTGGACACGAACTGGCGCAAAACTGATAGTTTACTAATAACTATGTAGGACTACGACATGTCATGACATGTACAAACACAAAACAATGTTACTTTCCTGCACCATTTAGTTACAAAGTATCTCAAAACTTACTGAACACCCTACGTATTATTGCGCTTAGTCAACGTTTTAGTGTTTGAACGTTCTTTTGTTAAGTTCGTTGTAAGTATTTAGTTAAAATGGGAAAAAAACTGCTTCTGCAGATTTAGATAAAAAAATGAATAGACTATTAAAAAGACGTGAGCAAATTAAGCAATAATTAAAAAAGTTTCATAACTTTGTATCACATTTTAGCGATGAATCGCAGTTATCGGAATTAACTGTTCGTTTAGAAAACGTAGAGCCTATATTTGGAGAATTTGAAGAGAACAGGTTTGAGATTGAAATGTTAGACGAATCAAAATTTGATTTTAGGGATAATGATGAATTTGAACAACAATATTTTTCAGGTATTGCTGCGGCCAATGCACATATCGAAAGGTTTAAAATCGTAGACCAAACTTACATTTAAATGCTAATTGTCAGCCAGGTTTACAACCAGGTTTAAATCTTGTCAGCCCACTTACAGGTTGAGCAAAGCTACCTAGCTTAGGTTTACCAAAATTCAAAGGCGAATATGAAGTTTCCACAGTTTTTTGATAACTTTCAAACTCTAGTTCACAAAAATCCATGTCTAGATAATATTCAAAAATTCTACTACTTATTGGACTCTTTGGAGGGAGAAGCTCAAAGGCTATTAGAATGTTTAGAAGTAACAAATGCAAATTATAAAGTGGCTTTAGATTTGTTAAATAAACGATTTTATAATAAACCTATTATTATTCAAACGCACCTAAAGTTGTTATTGGATATGCCTGGGGTAAATAAAGAATCACACTACTTACTACAGGGGTTATTTGATAATTGATAATATAGAGAAACATAGTAGAGCTTTAAAAGCGTTAGGAGAGCCGGTTGATAACTGGGATAGGTTAATAATATTTTTTATGTCTAGAAAATTAGATTTAGAAACCAAAAGACAGTGGAAGGAAAAACCCATATCAGTATTTAAAGGTGACCCAACACTAATAAATTTTAATGAATTTCTTTCAAATAAGGAAAAAATACTGGGGTCAGTAGACTTTAATACTTAATCGACAAAAGGGTACAATAGAGTAAACAGTGGGACCAGAGGGGCATATGCTACCGTTAGAGTTGAAAACAATAACTTTAAGATAAAATGTGAGTTTTGTAAGGGTTCACATTTTATTTATTTTTGTGAAAATAAGTTATCGCTTCCTGTTTCTCAACGCGTAGAACAAGTCAAAAAATTAAAGTTGTGTTTAAAGTGTCTTCGGTCTAGCCATCAAGTTAAAGAATGCAGGTCCTTCGGTTGTAAAAATGCCAATCTAGGCACAACACCTTGCTGCACCCTGAAAGTAAACAGGAGCATGTAGAAACTGAAGTTAAAACGGAAACTTGACATGCTTGTTTAGATCCCCACAGTAATGAATCGCTGGATGAAAAGGCGATAGTAGCCACGTCCCGTAATGGTCAAAGGCCGCCTAGTAATAGTCAGATAATTTTATCCACCGCGGTCATAGAAACTAAAAATTCGAAAAATGAATTTGTACGGTGTAAGGCACTCTTAGACAGTGAGTCGCAGGTTAATTTTATAACAAAAGAGTTAGTAACTCTTTATAAATGAGATGTTGAGACACGTTTGTCACGTTCATTTAATAGTTTAGAACTCGATAGGGTCAAGTGGGGTAAATGTAAACAGGGGTAATTGTAAACACAGTTAAATATGGATTTAAATTTGCCGCTATTTTAAAGATTCACGACTATTCTAGAAGGTTCCCCTTCTTGTCTTTAGTGCATAACGAGTTTTGTTGCCGTCCGCCGTATTTTAGTTTGATTTTATAATTTGCCCAAAGTACTGCAAAATTTTCTTTTTTTTCTTTTGGCAGCGGTGGTGAAAAGTTTTGGTGTTTTTTTCTGTTGAAGGTAAGTAATAAAAGTAAGTTTTATAACGTTTAATATTATGTTCTTTTGTCGATTTGAAAATGATTGGATGACATTATAGTTTCAGATTTTTTTTAAATGGTGTTTACATTTACCCCTTCCAAAAGTGGATATGGGGTAAATGTAAATATAAATTTGGGGTAAAAGTAAACTCATATATCGGTTTATTTGAGGCACTGTATAAGATATTTTTGTTCCAGATGGTAAGAAAATATGTTAAAAAACAAATGGTCCATCGTACACAAAGCAAGATCTTGAAAACGCAGTCAAAGATGTTTAAAATAAAAATTTGAGTTACCGAGCTGCTGCAGACCAATACTGTAATATCTCAAAGATTACATGGAAGAATGACGCTCATTGATGCCAGTCGCGGCCGCAAGACTACCTTTTCTCCAGAAACAGAGAAGAAAATTGTTGAATGTTTGTTAGCACGAGCAAATGGGGGCTATCCTTGTGATAAGGACGAGTTACTTAATCTAATACAAGAATATGTTAAAACACATAACATATCAACTCCCTTTTCTAATGACATCAAAACTTATTCTTACTGAAAAGAGCCGAACATCTTCCAAAATGTAGGAAAGACGCACGGCGAAAAGATGTTATCTATAGTTTTTATGAAGAACTGCAAAATACGTTATCACATCTTCAGCTTGAAACAGAAGATAAGGCTTGTTTTATTTACAATGCTGATGAATCGGGATTTAAAAGTGATCCAAGCCGTTTAAAAGCAATTGGCAAAAAGGTAAACCTTTAGTAAGAGTTTCTGGAGGCTCTGGACGGGAGTCCACAACCATTTTAGCGTGTGTAGGGCTGATGGTTCTTTTCTGAAACCATTAATAGTATTTAAAGGGGCTGGGATACAAGCACGTTGGACATACACACAAGACACACACTTGTTGTGTCTTGTA